>OZ010719.1:5147309-5643129 GCA_963932345.1 Ophion ventricosus | reverse complement strand
TGTAGAGGTGCTGTGAGAAAGGATTTTTCGTAAATTACATCTTGTGGGTGTGAAATGGGATGTAAAAGTTTGTAGG
Source organism: Ophion ventricosus (assembly GCA_963932345.1). Lineage (NCBI taxonomy): Eukaryota > Metazoa > Arthropoda > Insecta > Hymenoptera > Ichneumonidae > Ophion > Ophion ventricosus. The sequence continues at coordinate 5,643,053 of OZ010719.1, read as the reverse complement.
GAAAATTGTATTTCTCGCGTGTGTCAACTTGAAACTTGGCATAAATATTCTTCAAAACAAACAATAAAACGCATACGTTAAGATTTTTTTGAACCCTCCGACTGCACACTTTGTATACAGCCCAAACTGTATTTTTTAAGAAAAACAAAAATTAAGTGCCCAAACTTTCGATCAAAATAGGAGATGCGTTGAAAAATACGTACCTGCACGAATAAAGATGGGGTCAAAACGATCTACTGTGCAGTCGAAGGGTTAAACTACCCCTAATTAGGGATGCGATGGGGTGTTGGCGTTTGTACGGGAAAATCGATTTCCTTGCTTTTATCTCTATGAAATTCGAAAGATATGTTCCTTAAAGGGCGCAGAGGTGCACTAAGAAAGGATTAGTTTCTCGCATGGTCAACTATATGTGAACTGTTCGAGAGTATGGAGCGCCCGAAACTTGAATGCGCTTGCCGAAGACGAATCATACAATGTTGTATACAGGACTATATTGCAAAACCATATTGTCCTGTAGATTGACACTGGAGTTGAAGGTTGGCACTTTTATACTACTATTTTATTAATTATCAAGCCTTACCTCAATCAGTCTACCACAGTGCCCGAGAAATATGACACTCCACCTTCTTCCTTTATTTTTTACTTTTTTTACTCTTTGTTTATTTCCTTTCTGGATCAAAACCTAAAGTCCAAGCGGACGAAGTCGCGAGCAAAAGCTACCCGTACAGAAATATCGTCATGGATACAGTCTGATTCGGACTAGGAGCCTGGCTTCTCAATCGGGATCTAGTCGGACATCGGATCGGATCCGGAAGCGAAATGTAATGCTCGCAAATCGGATTCCAGCCAGGATCCTAATCCGGAACTATTAAGGACTCTAGTCAGAATCCAAATAGAAACTTTGCCTAGGATCCAGGCTAGAATCCCAAACTTCTAGAACAAGATCTAGTTCGATATCGAATCGAATCCCAGGGATGAATGTAAAAATCACCAGGACATACCGATCCGTACCATCTGGAGACGCTGGACGTTTTCTGAAATTATTTATTCAAGGATCTTAAAAACGATTAGGTAAAAATTCGTGCTACAGTATAACTGTCAAAACTTATATATTTTAATAACAGAATTTCGAACAAAATTCTTTACATTTAATAAAAATTTCCGAAACAACAATATATAGACATTGAAAGACATATTTCCTGGAGAAAAGTGATATAGGTTATTTATTCTAAGTAATTATATTTAAATTAAATGGCGATCGTTCGAACTAAGAAAGTATGTATTTAATTTGCTATGAAAAATGTATTTAATATGTATTTGAAATATGTATTTCAAATTCTTGCCATCACGTCTCCGCCTTGTGCCACGTAGTGGGCACCATCTGGATTCCGATGAGGATACCCCGTCTAGGGAATCCGTATCATATCCCGACCGGGATCTGGTTGGAATAATTTAGGTATCTCTAAGAAATTTCTGTACGGGTAGTAGTTGATATCACTCTCGTGTACGTTGATTTTCATTGTCGCAAGGTAAGATACGATTAATAGAAAATGTTTCGGTCGAATTACAGGACGTGTTAAAATAGAGGCAAGTGAGGATGAATCTCATTTACTATAATCTGTAGCACAGCTATTATTCGAGCCGCTGGTTCAATTTCGCACCGGAAAGCATTCATTATACGATGGTACACATATCCTTTATCGTCATCGCGTGATATATATATATATATATATGTACGTATATAGTGCGTTAGCTGAAGGGCTTGGTCGGAAATAGCGAAAGGGTGAGAAGTGTGTGTGTGTGTGTGTGTGTGTGTGTGTGTGTGAGCGAGAGAGAGAGAGAGAGAGAGAGAGAGAGCCGGGTAGAGCATAGGATGAAGGTGGAAGAGGAAGGGCGAAGAGGCCGACAATGGGCATTGTGCACCTGCCATAACCAGGAACCGAACGCGACAGCAGCTTCGCATTGTCCGAGTGTCAAGGCAGGTCTTCTCTTATTGCCGAAACGTATACTCGTATACTCTTCGGGGACGGAGAAGGACAAACCTGTGCGAAAACGCGTCTGCAAAATCAACTGAGCTTGGGACGATCGTTTCCTCGATTTATATCTTTCGGATGATCGTGTCGAAGAACTGTCGTCAATGAGAATTACTGCTTGATGAGCAATCATCAATTGCTGATGTATTGGTCAAAAGAAAAGAGTATATGGTCACCTGTGAGCAATGTCAAATTATACGTGTAGTCCAATTCGGCTGAGATCCTTCAGAAGAAAATCACAACGTGACAGGATTTCCATAGGCGATAAATTATTACAGTGAAGATGAAGGGCCCAGAACTTGAGCGTAGTGCTCAAATTCTCAAACTTTATAATTTTATTGATTAATCCCATTTATTAATTCTTAATAATCGTGTTAACAATTGTTTGAAGTGACGAAAGATTGAATTATTTTAGTATTAAGGCAGTATTCTAGTCTAGAGGCCTAAATTTTGAGTAAGAATATTTTTAGTATCCATTTTTTTACAGTCTTTTTATTGATATTTCAAGAACTTACGAAAAAATGTATGGGAAAAAAAAAATAAAAATTGAATAAATTATGGGCCTCTAAATGTGGTCGTTAAAAAAGGGTTGAGGCGGTTGTCACAATTCAAAAGCTTCCATTTATCTGAAACAGAAATAAAACGAACTTTTTTGAACAATGCGAATGTCATTATGGCAGGTACCAAAGAGAAAAAAACATTTCACTGGCAACCATCTGAAAATTCGCGCCGTTTTGGTCTTGCAATTCGGCCGTATTCAAATCGCTATAACTCTGTAAATATTGGCAATTTCGAAATTTCTTTTTGGGAACATATTCTTGAGAGTCCATACTTTAAGAAAATGCAAGAAAAATAATTTTTTCAAATTTCCAGACTAGAATACTGCCTTAGTAGCGTAAACATTATTTTCAACACCACGATAATGCGTCTTTGCTTTATTTGATAAGAATCATAAAATAATTATGCACGATTGGATTGTATGAAATCCATTCTCGGAAATGATTTTTTTCGTTCGAAACAATTTATCCGCATCGTAATAGTCGCGTCGGTGTCAATGGCAAATAAAAAAAAAAAGTTCAGGAAGCTTCGAATTATTTTTCTCGGTGACAGATCAAGATATCATAAGATCCTCACAGATCCGAACACCGATATCGAATTATAATGGCGATTACGGTCCTTCAGGTGGTTATCGGGCCAAGCGTTGCGACTTTCGCGCGACTGCATGACTTTCCACGATGCACCGGCGACACTGATAACGTTGGTGAAAGAAAAATTCGTCCAGATAAGACATTTTCAGCGTATCAACGTTGGCATATATAAAGAATCGCGATACTCAAACGCATCAGAAACAACACAAGAGTGACGTGCAAACGTGACTGCAGTTTTTTAATAATCGATTCATCGACCTGAATAAATCGCTTACCGATAAAATGAAAGGTAAGTGATTGCTATTGACAAGCAATTTTGTGTAACAGTAAACTTTTTATCCCAAAAGTGATATTCTCCTGCACATTTTAATTAACAAAGTACTTTTATCTTTAATACCAGATTCATGTGAGCAATTAATTTCGAATTGAAACATACCTTTTGGCGTTCTTAAATCAACTTTCCAAATTACTCCTGTACATTACCAAAAATGGATATGCAAAAAAAAAACAAAACAAAAATATTTCATTTAGTAAAAATGATCGATTGAAAGAATTAAAAAAGACAATAAATCCTTCCCCGGGGGTGGGGGGTGCTGAAATGAGTCGATTACTTTTACTAAATTAAATATTTTTTGTATTTCTTTGCATATTCATTTTTGGTTCGGGTGAAGGATCTTCGAATAGCCAAAATTGTTTCACTGTCGTGTCATGTAAGATTAGGCCACTCTACACTGACAGAAAAATTCTTTTGATATCAACTAGATGCGTCTATCTGATGTTTTTATTTTATTTGAATTAACTACATTTTTAGTGAATTCAAATTTTTCCTATTGCATTCCATTATTAAAATTATTTGTGTTAAATATATTTATTTATTCAAATCAAGATCTATTTGATATCATCTAACTAAATATTTTATTTTTTCCTAATAAATCTGTGAATTGATTTCATCTGGTAGTATAAGACAAGATAGACAGACGGAAAAATGGTACACGATTCAGTCTCTTAAAAATCTCATTGCTTTGTTTTCATTGTAAGACTGTTGTCAAATTGAGGAAAACTGCAAAAACTGTGCAGTTGAGGAAAAGTGTTAGTCTTTCTATACATAAATATTTGCGCTTGTTAATAAAAGGCACCACGATACCTTTCTTTTTTTCTAAATAACAGCCTTGTTAGTGGAAAAAAAGAAAAATAATTCAACTTTGTTTTCACTGCACTTTTATGTCATGAACCTATAGTCCTTTCTCGTATTCATGCGATATATGGTGTTTTATTTTTGTTTATTTAATTTAAATCTAATCTTTATTTATTTAACTTGAATATATTTAATATTTAAAAAGAATAGCTTGAACAAATAAAAAACAAATAAAAAAAAAAAAAATTTGAAATAAATAGGGTCGTAGGAGACCGTGAGACAAGAAAAAACCTATTTGATTTAAATAGATCCTATTTAAATTAAATTTTTTTTTTGGCGGAGGCAAGAAAAAAAAGGCATATTTTGGGATTTTTTTTAGCGAAATAATGAAATAAATCGAAATTCCGTGCACAGGTCTTGATTATCTTACTAATGAACTATACAAAATATTTGTTTCACACTGATTGATAACAAAATGGCGGCTGCACAGCATTCCTCCGTTGACGTCTTTTTTCGAAAGGGCTAACATGCGGAAACGTAGCTCATAATATTTTTGATCTCGAATCAAAAACCAAAATTGTTTCGATTATATATAAAAACAGCTACAGAAGTACGGAGGATTTTTTCGATATATTGATTTTTGCCAAAATGGCGCTTTTGAGAAAAAATATCATGAATTTCAGGAAAAAAAAATCATCAAATAATTGTTTATAACACAAAAAACTTTGGAATATAACATTTCAAAAAACAAGCATTTCAAAAAACAAGCTTCCGAGAAAAACGCGTTTCAGTAAAACGCGCAAAACAGTTTTGAGTATCATAAAATCATAGAAAATTTGTATATACTTCTAATCTGGTCGGAAAGCTTGATGCACTGCGCGTCCGCATCCAGGCACGGATTATAGCTGTTTGGGGTACTTCGAGATTTTGTCCACCCATAATATTTTAGTATATCATTTTCAAGACCTTTAGACACATTTTAAGCAAAAAAAAGTTTTTTTTTTTGGATTTTTTCAAAATTGTAGAGTGGCCTAACCCCTTAATTCTCTGGAGGAACTTCCGCCATTTGTTTGTAATGAAAAATGGCTCATGTGTCTTTGAATGCGTTCGACTAGAAGTTTTTCATCGAGATGTTTATGTTTTATGGGAAAAGGCTGAGTTCCTAAAACAATATGCTACACACTCAATGGTAAATATAACGTGTACTCAACAATTTTACCTTTATTATGCAGCTTCCGTTATAATCGTTTGCCTGGTCGCCATCGTTGTGGTCGAAGCAGCCCCTGCGACGAAGGCGGATGACCCAAAGGTGAATTGTAACATTCCCCCTCGTCCCGAAAGTGAAGAAGACTGGGCAGTTCTGGTACCAAATCCTTTGGATTGCACGAGCTATTACATTTGTGATGGCGCTACGCCCGTTTTGATGCCATGTCCTGAAGGTCTTCACTTTAATCCTAAACTGGCCGTCTGCGACTGGCCATCCTCAGCCAATTGCACTCTTGGCAAACTGAAAAGCATTCTTCCAGCAAAGTAGAATTACACAAATATATTATTCTGTATGATGAACAAAAAAACATTGCAGCCGTCGATCGACTGCGCAATTCGACGATTCCTCGTGTAAAATATTAGCATTTACAAATTATTAAGGCCTTCGATATTTCATCGACGATTAAAGGGATCGTGTTAAAAAAAAACAAAATTATCTTTTTATTTCCTGATTATTTTCACCTTGTCAAACGTTTTTTTTTCATTATCCTTTCGTAGCATCCTATGATCGCTTACGCTCCATAGTATTTACGTGATCATCCAATAATTTAAATGGCACGTTCGAACGACTAGGAACTGGGGGGGGGGGGGGGGGGGGGTGTGTGGATGAGATCATTGTGAGGGGTTGCATATGTTTTGAGGGTCCCGTGCAGAAATATTGTCATGGATACAGTCCGATTCGTACTAGGATCCTGGTTTCTCAATCAGGATCCAGTTGGACATAGGATCGGATCCTGGAGCAAAATGTAACGCTCCCAAATCGGATTCCAGCCAGGATCCTAATCCGAAACTATTAAGGACTCTAGTCAGAATCCAAATAGAAACTTTGCATAGGATCCAGGCTAGAATCTCAAAATTCTAGAACAAGATCCAGTTCGATATTGAATCGGATCCCAGGGATGAATGTAAAAATCACCAGGAGATACCGATCCATATCAGCTGGAGACGCTGGACGTTTTCTGAAATCATTTATTCAAGGATCTGAAAAAAATTAAGTAAAAATTGGTGTTACATGATAACTGTCAAATCTTATGTATTTTAATAACAGAATTTCGAACAAAATTCTTTACATTTAATAAAAATGTTCGTAAAAGCTTATATTTTCTGGAGAAAAGTGATGTAGGTTATTTATTCTAAGTAGTTATATTTAAATTAAATGGAGATCGTTCGAACTAAGAAAAAATGTATTTATTAGGTGTAGAATTTTGCTTCCGCCGTTTATTTTTCCAAATTTGAGGCTTTATTTTTAAAAAGTGATTACCTATTCATGATTCAAAGTACTGTCCGTCGCTAGCTACTACTTTTTCCCATCTTTTTGGCAATTGTCAGATACCATCTCGAAAAAACGATGCGTCTTTTGAGGCGATCCACAAATCGATCAATTTTTGGACTTCTTCATAAGAGCGGAAATGCTGATCAGCTAGGCCGTGTGCCATCGATAGAAACAAATGGTAGCCGGCAGGAGCAACGTCTGGAGAGTACAGCGGGTGCGGTAAGACCTCCCATTTTAGCGCTTCCAAGTATGTCTTGACCGGTCTTGAGACATGCGGCCAAGGATCGTCATGCTGGAGGATAACTTTGTCGTGTCTCTTTTGGTACTGTGGCCGTTTCTCCTCCAATGCCCGGCTCAAATGCATCAATTGCGTTCAATACTGACCCTCTGTGATGGTTTCACTCGGTTTCAACAGCTCATAATATATCACACCGAGCTGGTCCCACCAAATGCAGAGCATAACCTTGGCACCGTGAATATTCGGTCTGGCCGTCGACGTGGAGCCATGTCCGGGCATTCCTAATGTTCTTTCACTAAGAACAGTTTCACCGTAAGTACTTGAGAGCATTGGATGCGCTTCATCCACAGTTTTCTTCAAATCGAAGCAGAAAATCAAAACTTCCCGCAAATGACGAGAATTTGGCTCGAAAACTGATATCTTCGATCGAGACTGAATTTATGATTCAAACACAAATTCACTAATGTGGTGCTGTCGTTATTTTGACAGATGTCCAAGCTTACTGTGTGACATTTTTGACCTGCCTATTTCGACCAGCACTTACTGCTGCAGCCATTTATCAAAAAACGGCGGAAGCAAAGTTGTTAATTTTTTAAGAAAAATGTCTTCAATACGTATTTAAAATTCTTGCCACTACGACTGCACCTTGTGCTACGTACGTGGGCGCCATCTGGATTCCGATAAAAATATCCTTATCATATCCCGATTGGGTTCTGATCGGCACTTAGGTATTTTTAAGAAATTTTTGCTGATGCGAATTGTAAGAAAAAAAACTTTCGCACCATAGTCTTTTCTTCTCCAGAATCTACAGGAATCTCCTTCAATAATTCATGCTTCGATAATCTGCAATTTCCGAAATGCCAAGGAAACAAAAGACCTTTTTTTTCCAACAAGTTCTGGAATGTTCAGGGAGGTTCAAAGTAATTCGTCGTTCGTGAATACAGTACAGCATACTATATCCCGTCTGTACATTAATCTGTATATGTTACTCATAACTTAGTCGCGCGTTAACCTATCTTTACGACTGAGATACGCAGTTAAACAGCTCACGCCATCTCTCCGTGAGCCGGAGAGCCGTGTGTGGGTGTGTGTTTTCGAGACTACGTATATCTCCGCCTACATCTGAAGTGCATACTGTGATCCCTGTTTGTCAAACTGTGCCTGGTATGTACGTACCAACACCCGAGCACATACATAGATACATATGTATGTATTTACAGGCTGTTTTCTATTGGAATGTCTAAACTTCAGGACCAAATGAATAATTAATTTAATAAAAAGATTATTTCTTTAAATATCGTTGAACCGCTTAATTTTCGAATAAGTTCCTCATTATTAGGAGATGCATTTTTAAATTTTATTGTAATAAATTTTTTTTATACTCATTTATCCGTGTTATGATTTATTCCGAAATCTCAGGTTCTTAAGGGGTTACATCATCTTAGTGCTCGGAAAATTAGGTATAAAAATTTTTTAAATTGTTTGACGCGACTATTAAGTATATAAAATAATTTTTATTTTTCACAAATACTTTATAGTTTCATGAAGAAGCTGTAAAAAAAAAACGAAAAAATAAAAATAAAAAATGGCGGGGATATAAGTCATTTTGTAGGACCCTCTTTTCAAGCTGGTGGACAAAATATCTCGAGATCCACTCAACCGATTTTGATGAAATTCGTACCATGTATTCTCTAAAATAATATCTACGACATAGCGTGAAATTTTTCCGATTGAATGCCATTCTAATTTATTATTCATTTTTTTAAACTCAACATTTTTGAAAATATTTTTTTTTCAAACAGCCGTCATTATAACAAAAAAAAATAAACAATGTTTTCCCTATGCTACACTTTAGCTATTACCTTACTTTACATTAATTTTTTTTTAATTTTCCAGCCGACACCAAAAAAATTCCACCATCGGCAAGAATTTCCAAAAGAGGTTTCAATAGACTTTTCGTCGTCAATAAAAAAAATATTCATTAAAAAAAAATCATAAAACTATGTATTTTATATATTTAATAGTCACGACGAATTTTTAAAATGTTTATACTATTTTTCCGATCCCCAAGGTGGAGTAACGCCTTAATACAATTAAATCACCTTGTTATCTCTTTTTTTTTTAAATCCGCTCTCTGTCTCTCTCTCTCTCTCTCTCTCTCTCTCTCTTTCTTGATTAGAACTAGGTTATCTCACGTATCCTCCAATATTTGCTCCAATCGTGTGATTTAACCTCGCAACGATTGCATGGATGTGCATCGGACTTTGGAGTAGTGGCCGTTACTCTCGCCATCATCGGTACTTGAGACAAGTGCTAGCTACATACACTATTTGTATCTCCACACATCCCCGCGCACAGTCACACCACACATCCATATATATATACGTATATAAGGTGTAAACGTGTGTTAGTCGAGTAGATACTGTAGGAAATCAATTGGCTGTACGTTGACTTCGTGAATATCCACTTGGCCCTCGATCACACACGAGAGAGCACGGTGCTCTTCTCGCATCCACTTTACTTTCGTTATCAATTCCGATTGATTTAATCGATTTTTGAAACCCCATATCATCGGTACAAAGTGCGTCATACAATCCTGAGGTGAGTCGTATCGATCGGATGATGCGATCCATGCCTCGAAATTATAATAAGGCGAAAAAAATTATAACAAATTTTAGTATAAGTGCAAGAACTATTATGCTTTTGCTAAAGTAATCGTTTTTTTTTTTAATGAAACTTTTTGAGCCCCGTTTTTCGTTCGGTTATGCATGTCGAATCTTTCACTTTTTATGACTGCGTACATTTCGAAAAGTTACCATAAAACATTCTAAAATATTCTATGCGTTTGAACTGTGAAGAGTACCCTCACAAAATCTTGACATTTGCAACATTCATAAAGGTTCTGTTATTTTATTGTTTTGGTTCATTGCAATCCAATAATAATAAATTCAAGAATTGCAGAACAGACATTCGTATTAAATTAAAGTAGATGCAATTATAGTATAGTAAAATATAAACACAGTTATTTAAATTTTTGAAATCTGTTTTTTAGTAGAATTCCGTTTATTTTGTTGACTGCAGTTATATTAAATAGCAAATGTATAAAACCAATTGCAAATACTAAATACGTTTGATAGTTGCATTTTAATAAATATAAAACCAAAATTATTTAAATGTTCGATTTTTGACCCGCTGAAATTTATAATATTTACATTCCTGTTAGTTTTAATATTAAAGCGCTTTTTCAATGTTATTTGAAATTCGTGGAGTATTTTCACCCCCGTTTTTTTTCCTTAATAAGCAATGATAAATTTTACATAGCACAAAGGGTCTTTTTTCTTAAGGCCTTAGGCCACTATAGGATTTTCCAAAAATTGATTTTTTTTGTTGTTAAAAATGTACCTTAGTACATATAAAATTATATTCCAAAAGATTATGGATGTGAAAAATCTCTAAGTAATCGATTTTCGAATCCTAGCGCAACTCCTCTTGATTCATGTCGTGACTTTCTTCTAACTTTAAACGCGTTTATCTCAAAACTACATTTGTCAAGTCGGCCGGACTCATAACTCAAACAAATTTCAACCGATTCACTTGAAATTTTAACTGTATATTTAGAATTACATTTTCTGAGGCACTACGTAGGATTTTTAAAATTATATTGCATAGTTACTTTTTTATAAACAATTTACTGACGATTTTCTCATGGCGTTTTATACTTTTTGTTTTAGAAATGCGCCATTTTGACAAAAAACAATATATCAAAAAAGTCCTACGTACTTCTATAGCTATTCTTATATATAATCGAAAAAAAACTTTAGTGTCTCATCATAACTCAAAAATTATAGGAGCTGGTCCAGCCGTTGACCTTCCAGAAATAAAGGCGTCGTCGCAAAAATGCTGCACAGTCGCCATCCTGACATGTATCGCTGTGAAAAAATAATTTTCTATAGTCAATTACGTGTATAATAAAACCCCTATTTTGTAATTCCGATTTATTCTATGGTTTCGCTGAAAAAAATCACAAAATATGCCCTTTTTTGGCCTCTTGAGTGGCCTAAGGCCTTAATACTTTTTTAGCTAACATGTTTTTGTCTTAACATCAAAATTATTTAAATAAAAAAATTGACAAACATTTTTACCGGCTTTTACTTGCTGTCTTATCGACTACTTAAAATTAAACGATTAAAAAAAAACTACGACAACAAAATTATATACTTACAGCGATTAAGGGCTAAATTCGTTTAGGGTTATGGCAAAAAAGTTTTACTTGCACCGTGATTCCGTAACTTGCTTTCTAAAGCTTTAAAAAACACACATTTAAATGTGTTTTTAGAATCCATACAAGTTTTTTTCGAAAAATCCATTTGAATAAAACGGAAATAACATGAATCAATTTGGGATTGATATTAGCAAATGTACCCGATGAGTACGCGAACTATACGTCATCTCTTTAATAAAAAGAATTACATAAAATGAAGAAAAACCTACAACGGGGACAATTATGTGTGTATGAATGTAAGGATGCGCGGGCTCGGATGTAATATTTATTTTGAAAGTAAATAAATTGTTACAAGAGAGAGAGAGAGAGAGAGAACTGCAGAAGCATTCAAATTTGCGACATCAAACCTGAGAATGCCCTCTTACGAAGCGAGAGAGCAGAAAAGAGAGAGAGAGAGAGAGAGAGAGAGAGAGAGAGAGAGAGAGAGAGAGAGAGAGAGAGAAGGCAAGCAGAGGAAAAGGCAACCGGGTCAGAAAAGAGACGGTGGAAGGTGTGAGCGAAGTCTACGGGTGGAAAAGTCTTGATATAGGAGGGAGAATAGTATGATAGTAAAAGACGAGACGATATATAGAATGGAAAGAGAAGAGGCAGAAAGAGGAGAAAACGGATCGAGACGTTCTTATCGTCACGAGTCAGTCGCCTGCCTTGTAGCTTTTTCGTCCAGCTCTACTTTTCCCTTTCGCTTTCGAATCCCTTATCCCGCTTTTATCCTTCGACACGTTTTTTTTTTTCATCCCGGTGTTTGGTCTCGGCATTCTTAGCTTCCCACTCTCCCTTTCTCTCTCTCTCTCTCTCTCTCTCTCTCTCTCTCTCTCTCTCTCTCTCTCCCTCTCTATTTGTCTCTTTCGAATCTGTTGCGAATCTTGGGTCTGTTGGTGAGGATTCACACCCACACATACCGGTATTCATATATATATATGAGCTTTTGCCGAGGGAAATGGATTTATAGTTCCAGGTACAGAGCATTCGCAGTGCGGCGAACGATTTTTTAAAAATGGAACAGCATTCTCCTACGAAATTGTAAACCGATTGGTGAAAGGTTTGACCTCTCGTTTTCACAAGATCCTGTACACCCAACGTCTTGAGAGATAGATTATAAATGGGAAAAAATTACGTCTTTCCCGCGGGAAAGTGTTTTTTTTTGTTAGAGACGAAATGGTCCATATACACACATGTGTGGGTGTGTGTGTATGTGGGTATAGGTATATCTGTGTACATTATCCATAATATACAGCTGCGTTGCTGCTCTGTTATTTTCTAAATTCGCGAAACGAGGCAATGAAAAAAAGCAGCAAACAAAAGAAACGGCGGAAAGGAACGAAAGAAATAAGCTTCGATTTACAAAAAGAAGAAAAAAAAAAAACACGAGGTCGAGTTACGAAATTGCATGCTGTTGGGTGCAACGGAAAACCTCGTTTTCAGTTTGCCTTACTTGCCGAGGTTGCTCGCTCGTTATCACGAACGTGTAAGTCATGGAATGAGGCAGTACTTGTGCAAATTATCACCAGTCTTATAATTTAGAAATTTAGTCAAATTAATCGATCGTTGAAATTCTTCGTATACGATTAAAAAACACTACTTCTGATTCAAACAATTTTAATAAAAATGTTAAAACTTAAGGACTATTGTATGGTCTTGGAATCACCGATTAGCCGGTAAGTAAATAGAATCATTGACTAGTTCGAAACTTTAAATACGTTTTTACCAAAACTACATTTTTCAAGTTTGTGGCAAACGTAAGTTTAAAGTGTTACTGGATGTATATTGAAAAATTACCAAAATTCTTGAAAATTTGAGAAATGATAGTTCTTGATAGAATCCATGAATTATTTTCGAATTTTTCACGACATAATTTAGTAGCTATAAACATATGAATTTAATACGGTGCCTTATGGGAAAACAGCTTCTACAGACGTTAATGGTTGCAAAATGAATGGAACTAAATCGCCGTAAATTCTGAAAATATTATATTATCAAGATTTAGGATCAAACGATTGATTATGCCAAGTTTCAAATAAATCGACTGAGTAATTGTCGAGAAATTAATTAAAGTAATGAGGAGTAGCGCCTTTTTTAACGATGGATTAATAGCAATCTTTGGAAAGCTCAATATGTATTAAGTTTTTGGGTCATTATTGATAATAATAAGATGATCTGAACGTATTAATTAAATTCAACAAATGAGACATTTTTTTGTTGGAGAGTTGAAACAGATCTACAGTAACTGACAAAACCTCTGTCAAGCACACGCCCATATCGTCGAATTTGACTCCAATTATTATTAAAAGTGGAAAATTAACATTTCTAAGTGTTAATTTATTATAAAATTAGCTATTTGTACGGCTAAACATGCACATGATCTAGACTTGTAAATCCACGGTTCGCCCAGTTTGGACTAACTTTTTGCCCGACGGTCTATCCAGTAATACTTTAAATGGAGTTAATCGATTGTGCCAAAATTGTACACACAACTCAATAACTATATTAGCTTGAACTTATACCTACATGCTTCTAAAAATCACTTTTAAAAAGTACTTTTTTATTGAAAAAAAGAACGAAAACTTTGTGTCAATTTTCAATGTTATTTTCTGGTGTCTCATTTTTTCAATTTAGAACTTTTGAAATGTTTCCTAGGTATAAGTTGAGCATTTGGATGTTAAAATACTAAAAATTCTTGGCTCACAATTATCCGATCAATATTGAAGTCGTTGAAATTCCCACAAACGGACAACTGCCGTCAGTACCTTCCTGACAGACCATGCCATAACGTCGCTATTGTGCAATATTTTTTATTCAAACAATTTATTCAAACAGTTTAATTATGCAACAACTAGTAGCTAAAATTTCATAAATGTAAAACGTTTTGTTCCTTTCCAAACAAAAAAGATCAAAATTGGATATTTTTTCGTCGTCTGAATGTACAATCCCGCTCAAAAATGTTCACGGGCTAAAAATACTCTATCGCTGATGTAAAATCTATACTTCGATAACTTTGCTCGATTCAGATCTGAATAATTAGCCAAAGCCACCAGGGTTAAATGTATAAAAATAAAAATTAAAAAATTCAGATGTCCCTTGTAGCTAGGCGAATCGTAGGGAAAAGATTGGGTCTCTTGGTGAATGCGGAGTGCCCAATGTGAAGAATCGATGAAATCCTTCACACAGTTGGTTGTGCTACGTTATACTCTTGGTTCGGACATTGTTCGGAGGGTGGTTGCTTGCTGAGGAGAAAATTAATAGGTGGACATTTTTCCGCAGTAGTTGAAGTTGCTGATGGAGTGCATGAGAGCGAGATCGAAAAGGAGAGAGAAAGAAAGACAGAGGAACAAGAGAAAGTGGACGAGGGAACAAGCGTGCCACGGCGATTATAAAACGCTTGGATGGCGTGCAAAGAACTCGATGGCAATGGTCGCGCTCTCTCTCTCTCTCACTCTCTCTCTCTCTCTCTCTCTCTCTCTCTCTCTCTCTCTCTCTCTCTCTCTCTCTCTCTCTCTCTCTCTCTCTCTCTCTTTCTTCTCTCTCAGTCTCCCTCGCTCTCGCTCTCTCCTCGTTCCTGTTTTACTTTTAACTGCGACTCTGCAATGCAAGTTGTACCCATTTCTTATGTACATCGACCACTATCGAGCAGAAAGGCTTAAGGCAGCATTGATGTACGTGCAAAATTTCGTGGCTAGAGTCCTTTCTGTCGCTAACATTTGATGATCTATAAAATGCATTTGAATGCATGCACTAGGGCCTTGGAACAGCATCAGCCAAGGGTGAACAATCCAAAGACACAGAGAACGTTGAAGGGTGAGAAAGAACCCGACGGGTTCATGCTTAGTACGTATTTGCGCCGATTGTAGCTTTGTTGCGTGTTTCCTAAATGGCACGTCCATTTATTACCAGCTCGATAATTTTTGTATACGCTTATGGTAGGTTTTAATCATTCTCTCGCGCGGTATTATATATGAGCAAACTTCGAGTTAAAGAAAAAGAGAGGAACAGAACTTTGGGGCGCTTGATAAGTCGTCCCATAACCTTTGCACGTTATTGTTCGAGAACTATGTATTTTTCGAAAAAAATATGCAATGGTACTTCTCAATGCAGCTTATTTTCACCCTCCTCGAAGAGGTAACATGACGGATTACATGATTAATAATTTTTTTTTTGATGAATTGAATGCATAATTCCGTAGCGAAAATCGAGTAAATTTAAGACGCAAAATATTTGCTAAAAAAGTGATTTTAATGAACTAAATATGATCCATTCTGTTCAATGACTGTCTGCCATCTCTCCACGAGCTTCAACCCTCTATCATAGAAGTCCCGAAATCTTTGGGGAAGACGTCTCCCAAGTGGGTTTTATAATTCAAACTGTCATGTAGCACCCGAAACGAGTGATAGTCTGGAAGTGCAAGGTCCGGACTATACGGTGGTTGCATCAAAACATCCCACCCAAGCCGCAATAACTTTTGCTGGCTCATCAGAGAAACGAGTGGTCTAGCATTGTCCTGGTGGAACACTACACCCTTTCTGTTCGCCAATTCGGGCTGCTTCTGATCGATTGCACGATTTATTTTGGCCAGTTGTCTGCGGCATTTGATATAATCAATCGTTTTGTTGAGTGATAGCAGCTCATAGCAGATGATTCCTTTCCAATTCCACCAGAAGCGCATGATCTTCTCCATTTCGGCTCGCACACACTATTTTCCGGCTCGCTAGGAAAATCCGAATACTAATGTTGAAAATCCGATTGCAAATGACTGTGGCGTCAACAATCCGAATGCTGCGATTGCCCTAGACGCACTATACCTAATGAATCCATTCGATGCGTATTGGATGCGGACTTGTGAACGCTTACCTTTAAGGTAATAGTCTCGCCAGTCACGTTGAAAAGTTTATTTTTCGCTCAATCGATGAAAGCTTCGAAATATTGCGAAATATCCTTATAAGCTCGTACATTTTATCGGGATGTAAAAACTTATGACGTAATGATGAAAACGCCTAATATAATGTTTACCTAACTCTCACTTTTGTATCAAACTATCCATTCCGGATACTAACACGTAGATACTCTGCGTATACGGATATGCACACACTACTGTAATCTAGTTCTAGTCTGCTCCAGTTGCTTCGTGGCCCCAGCGTCGCTAGGCATTGCAATTTAAATCGTTATATCTCTTAAACTAGACGATCAAAATTCATGATTTTTTTTTACCCACATCGTGAAGAATTATAGAGGAATTTCAATTCCTCTGTAATTGAAATAAAAAAAATCTGTAAAAAAGTTTCGAAGTTATTGCGCGAAAGGTGAAATTTTCCACTGCTCCCCGGAAAAACACTTGTAAAACCGAGCAATCTTTGATTGCCAATATCTTGAATACACAACGGCGAATTCTTTTGCATATTTATTTTGAGGACCTGAATGGATCCTCAAAATAAATTAAAAATCTATAGAAAAATGCCTTGGTGAGTCTACTATCTTAAGCTACTCTATACCGAATTTGCCAAGGGTAGACGGCCCCACATTATTCTGAATCCCTGGTGCACAGACCTTTAACTCGACTATCTGCACCAGTGTCTCAAAAGTATCGGCCTTCCGCTCACTGATTGATGCGCCAGCCGGTGCAGGGCTAAGCCGTCACCTCTGCGCCAAACCGCCATGCACAACGCTGCTTAACTCGAAGTATCGCCGGAGCCCATCCACCAGTATCGGCCCATTATGTAAAATATATCATTTTAATAAATATTAATTTTTCGTGATGACCTAATCGTCATCCAATCATAGTGATTTTATGGTAAAGAGATAACGCCGAATAATATTTCCCGATCTCATAATACATCTACTTACCTAGTGGCGAAATTTACCGAAACCCTAGTGAATCTTCGTTATCCCTAACTAATATCCGCACAGCGTTCCCTGACTGCGCCACTCGGACCAAAATCGAATTATCGACGGGATACCGAGGTCGGGTGCGTTTTGTCCTCCCCGTGGTTGGATTTACGCTTCACAAGAGAGCTCTTATAAAAGAGAGAGAGAGAGAGAGAGAGAAAATGGCGAGAGGAAGGGAGAAAGAAGAAGGTCTGCTGGAGACAAGGTTCCTTCGTACTGTAGCGAGAGTTAGAATTCAGAGAAGGGAAGAGCTTCGGCAATTTATATATATATATATATATATATGTATAACGTATGTTGAATGTATGTGTTGTATTTCCTCTACCAAGGGAAAAGTCCCAATGTACTCTGGCGAAGAGCACAGGTGGCTTCGCTCGATATTGGCTTTGCATTTGGATTTCGCGAGAACTCACCGTACACAGCATAGTAGGTTGTGCGTCGGCAGTAGCCCAGCCCCAGTAGCGGTGGTGGTTGCTCTGGACCGCTCGCGTTCAGCCGGTGGTGGGCAATTACCCCACTAAATATTCACAAGTTCATTACGCGCTCAGGGAGAGTTGGACGGTTGAGTCTCGCTAACTCTCTCTTCCTCTCTCTATCGGTGCACCCCCCTCCCATTTACCCGCACCCCCCACCTCTACTCTCCTTTCTTCCTGCTCTCCGCTCTGGCTGCTTGAATTCTCTATCTCGCTTTCTCTGTGTGCCATGGAGGAAGAAGAGAGCCTACTCCAACAATAGCGAAACACAGGTACCCTAACGGCCGAGGTGACGCCGCTCTCGTCGCCACAGAGTTCGATAGGGTTGAGAAAGCCAAAGCTAGGGAGAGCAAAATGAGAAGGGGAGAGGTACGGACAGACAGAGAGCGAGAAGAGAGCAAGGAAAGCAAGAAGGTGAAATGGAAAGGGTAAAGGGTTGGAAGAGAGAAGATGGCGAAGAAATGTAGGAAAAGAGAGAAAGGGAGAGAGAGAGAGAGAGAGAGAGAGAGAGAGAGTGTGTGTTTCAAGGCTGCCAGTAAAATATTTTACCTGACCTTGCTCCATTCTACATATGAACGAGAGCTTTTCCATTTTCTTAACACCTCTCTGTTGGAATTACGTTTCATTACAGTTTACAATTTTAGTTTTGCATTACAATATAGTTTTGCACCGCCTGGATGACTGGATATTGAGGTTGAATCAACGCAGATCGTTCATAGCCAATCATCCAATACCCCCAGTAGTATAGTCGACCTGTGGGATACGTTCCATGATGGCAAATATGGAAAACATAGGAAGGCACTTGATAGATCATTTTTTTCTTCTGACTTTCCAGTGATGATGAATGCATTCGGAAAATGCCACCGGGATGTTTTTCTGTCGTCTCTAGCCCCTCGTCTCATATCCGTGCGAAAATTGTTGTATCGATCCAATTGGATTTCCATACGTGTCCCTACTTCCTGATATGGATCCAATAGGTCCTCGCATTGGATCTCTATACTAAAACGTCACGCTCGTACATTCGATTCTAATCGGGATTCCCCGTTCGAATTCAATGTACGAATCCAATTTGAATCCTAAAGAATTCCCACATTATCGAACGGAATCTAATACATCGGGTTCTGTAAGATGAAATTTCTAAACAAAATATACATAGAGTTCTATAAAATGAGCGGATATTGGAAAAAGTATAAATGTTACCTTCAAAAAGTATAAATCTTATCTTAATAAAGTATAAATGGCTTGAAAAAGTATATCTTAATAATCAATTTGAATCATGTCACTGAATCGCTACACTGCAACCTCTCTAATTGGCATAGTAGCGGGATCGGCTCCGTATCATACTTGCAAACATAGAGGTTGCGCATCATCCACTCAAGCCAGTAAGATTGGTGCAAGACAGCCTCTGAGCTTAGGTGACAACAACGCCTGCGCTTTGTATCTTGTGAGAGCGGATTGTTGATGACGTTCTTCCGGCAATTCTTCATGCGATGCTATAATTTATGGAAAACACTATGCAGGCTTTCTTTTATAATTTTATTTTCCTCGGGACGAATCGCATCTTGTTTTTTCTTTTTATGAGGACGGCCGTAATAATTCGAAGCGAAGATTCCGAGCAAAGTACAACGTAAAATGGGAGGATTTCGGAGCCATATATCTATGTGGGTGTGAGTACACCTGAGTGTTCATACATATATGAGTGATTTGATGCAGACCCGAGGGACTTCGATCAAAGCAGGAAGATCTGCACTACTACCAATTGAAAGCAGTACAACGGAAATAGCACTGGTACCCATGTGCACCAATGCGCAATTGTACACACACACACACACACACACACACACCTGCAAATATGTGGAAGTGCGTCGATACAAGTATGTATCATATGTGTATGCGGAAAGGAAATGTTGAGCCGATTATATCTACGTAGTATTAGGTAGGAGCACATGTGCCTTTTTTTAAAGCACGTTCCCATTTTTTTTAACGGGCTGTTAGTTTTGGGGACTCGACGATAGTTCTCGAAATTTCCACTACATGCTTGCCTGCGTTCAAAGCTGATGTTGGAGACATTTGGCGTTACATAATGTTGAGTACGACGGCGTTTCACTATGAGGACGGTCCTCACAACGGAATGTCTTCAAAATTACCTTTCATACCTCACACGCACACGCACACATACACCCTCACATATACATATATAAATACATCGCCGTCGGTTGGAGCTTTTCGAGGAAAGCCTCATAAAAGTTTAATAGATCGTTCGGTGCCCGAACGCGATGCCGGTCTTTTACGGCTTATAAATGCTCCGTTTGACCGAAAACAATTTCCCAGGTGGAGTGAGGTCGCGTACCGTATACCTCCTTTTCCTTCGCCTCCTCACCTTCCATTCCACCTGGCAACGCCATAGTTTTTTGTTTTTTACAACTCCTCGCTTTTTATTTAACCCATTTTCTTTTTTTGCCAATCATCGGGACTCTTTCACTCACGGTCTTCGAAGCCAACTGCCCCGTCCGTTCGGTGGTATCTTCTATACAGCCTGGAAGCCCGAGGGATGAATAGCGGCGAATGGCGTTGCAGAAGAGTCGAACTAAAAAATCCGAAACGTTGGCGCAGGTTATCAAGGCATGACCCCCCCCCCTTTCCACGCCGACCGCTATTTTTCTTTTCGCGCATGTACATACTCACACGTTCAGCGAGCTTCGTTACCGCGCATAAGGGTGTTTCACCCCAGTGGGCGATCGGACCCATCACAAAGAACATCGTAACTTGATCAATTTTTAAAATTCTTACAAAATCATTGTTGCAAATTAAAATTAAGACCCTCGACGATAAAACTATGTACTAGATGTGTAAATTAAGTAATGATACAGTTTTTTAAAATTATTCGAATAGAATTACGATTAAATATTGTCTCTCTCGAAATTGCCATTTTTAGAACGCATTAGAAAAAATTGTTTGACGAAAAAAATCGATACGGACAACCAAATGACTCGACCGAGTTAAAACTCGTACTGGAGGCCTTAGGCCACTTTAGAGGCCAAAAAAGGGGATATTAGGTGATTTTTTTTCAGGCCTAAGGTCTGAAGGCGTATGACATGTTCACTTGCCGTCCCTCCAAGTCCCGCGTCCCAAGTTTTGCCAGATCGAATGCTACGTTGCCAGTCTTATTACTTAATTTACACATCTCGTATTTATAAAATTTCAAGCCTATGCAAAGCTCTCAAGTTTCATCATTAATTTGATACGATCATAAGACATAACGATTCATTGAGGATTAATTAATCGAAATCACGATACGTTTAATTACGCAATGTCATAGTTGGTTGTATTGGTCTTGAGCAATTGATGCGATCGATAAACGCTGATTGGCAATTTTCGTTGTAACGTGTATCTGAAAAACAAGATATACCGCATAATTAATTATCCATTTAATTAGTTGTAACTGCTGGCTAGCTTTTTGGCGCACATCGATATGGCGATTGAAGCTTTCACGTACAATCTACGAGATTAAATATCGAAAATATGTAGACTCGATTATAACAACGTATCTAGACCTATGGAATAGTGTGCACTACTTCACACCTAGAGCGTATACGCGCAACCATGTGCATGTGTCCACCAGTTATGCTGTAGATTCCCTAATATAGAAAGCTGCCCAATTTGCAGAGCACCTCCTTCGTTATCCCCGAGTGTTTGCCTGTTACGTCTATACCAATTTATAGACCAAATTGGAGCGAAATCAGTGAATTCAATTGTATATATTCATTGTTAAGAAGAATCGTTCAGGTTTCGAAAAAATGCTCGAATATTTCAGCCGATTTAAATTTAATAGGCTAATTGAAAAATACCGTGTATTAATATTATAGACTGTTCAATATTATCACTCGGACTGGCAAAAACTACATCCATATTTTATTTTTTCAATGTCCTTTCACCCAGCACTTTTACCAACTAGTTACTGTATTGCTCAATTTCTCCCAGTCCGTTAGACCCTGACCAGTATGTCACCTACATCGGGAAGACCAGCGCATTTGACTGATAATAGTGCCCTGATTATTCAATATAAATAGATCAAAGGGGTGCACGAAGTTGAGAGGAGAACCGGATTTTTTTTACCATTCTGCATTTTCGTACGGAATATCCAAGACACTTTTTAGATATCTGTTGTATACCTTCTCGATGCACTTCTACCTGGCAGCATGGGCTTGAGTAAGATGTCATTTAAGGTGTTCCTTTTGCAGAGGGCCGCATTTTGTGGGCGCATAAGCCAGGGCCCTTTTGAATTATTAGTAGATTACAGTGGCGTTTAATAAAAATAAATTACAATCAATTATTATACCCAACACTGAACTGGAATGAAATCTTTTGTATAGATTTAGTAAATTCAGACATTATTACGTTCTGTGATAAGTTGTGATTACGAAAGTTCTTCTGCTAGTCACATGTTTCTAACTCTTATTGTTCATATTTTCTTTAAGGCCTTAGGCCACTCTAGAGGCCAAAAAGGGCATATTTTGTGATTTTTTTCAGCGAAACCATAAAATAAATCGGAATTACAAAATAGGAGTTTTATTATGCACGTAATTGACTTTACAAAATTATTTTTTTCACAGCGATACATGTCAAAATGGCGACTGTGCAGCATTTTTCCGATGACGCCTTTATTTCTGGAAGATCAACGGCCGAACCAACAGCTCCTATAATTTTTGAGTTATGATGAGATACTAAAGTTTTTTCGATTGTATATAAGAATAGCTAAAGAAGTACGTAGGATTTTTTTGATATATTGTTTTATTGTCAAAATGGCGCATTTCTAAAACAAAAAGTATAAAATGCCATTAGAAAATCGTCAGAAAATTGTTTATAAAAAAGGAACTATGCAATATAATACAAAAATCGTACGTGCTGCCTCAGAAAATGTAATTCTAAATATTTAGTTAAAATTCAAGTGAATTGGTTGAAATTTGTTTGAGTTATGAGTACGGCCGACTTGAAAAATGTAGTTTTGAGATAAACGCGTTTAAAGTCACGACACGAATCAAGAGGGGTTACGCTAGAATTCGAAAATCGAGTACGTAGAGATTTTTCACACCCATAATCTTTTGGAATATAATTTGATAGGTACTATGGTACATTTTTAACAAAAAAAAATCGATTTTTGGAAAATCCTAGAGAGGCCTAAGGCCTTAAACATTTGGTGATCCCCTGTTATAATTGTCGTTACGGAACCTTCAGAATTTTGACATGCTTAGAACACTTTATATCAGACGTCTAGAGTTATTTAGTATACAAATTGTCGGATAGAAATGTGGCCAACCTGTCAACTCCATAAAGTGCTATATAAATTAGACGATGTTTTAAGTCGTAATTTTGTGTTAAAAGTTTTATAACTTAGTTTGAAATTTTACTAGTATACGGGGATATATTTTCACTTAATTGTAGACGATAATCAGTTAACTGTTAAATATTCGGGCTCGTGAAAGCACCGTATAGTCCGGATCTTGCACCTTCAGACTATCACTTGTTCCAAGCGCTACAGAACAGTTTGAATAATAAAACCGTAGGTTCCCTGGACGTCCTCAAAAATCACTTGGATTACTTCTTAGCCCAAATATTTCAGGACTCCTATGAACGAAGGATAATGAAACTCGTGGAGCGATGGCAGAGAGTAATTGAACGGAATGGTACATATTTCACAGGCACAAGGAATCTGTGGAAAACCTGATAAAAAAAACAATGCGTTCTGAATGGATTCGAAAAAATATTTCTACCGCTTCATTCGATAAAACTCAAGCCCTTATGTATTGCAATATATACAGGTATTCACGTATATGTATATAGAGTTATAAAATTGCGAAAGATTCTCCCCTCTCGTTATAGCTTCTTTGGCGGCATCTTGGGTATCTCACTCGTACGAGGAAAAATTTCAAATCGCTTAAACGCGCTGAGAATATAATCGTACACGTCCGAGATATTCGTAAAATACCTGTATCGGGAGCACTTCCGACATAAACGTATGGCCATTTACATGTACACGTGTGTACACGCATACATATATATACACATATGTGAAAGTATATACGTGAAAAAAGTATAGGTACAGAGAGAGATAGATAGATAGAGAGAGAGAGAGAGAGAGAGAGAGAGAGAGAGAGAGAGAGAGAGAGACGCATGGAGAGGGTATGCAAGAAAGAGCCAGAAAAAAAGAATAAAAGCGAGGGTGGAAGCGAGATGAGGAAGTGAAGAAACAGGAAGGGAGAGAGAGAAAGAGAGAGAGAGCCAGAAAGAGAGAGAGAGAGGGAGGGGGGGGGGGGAGACTTTGCGTTTCTCGTATTGTCGCGTATATAAACCCGTAAACTTGCGGAATCGCGAGAGATCCGAAGCCTCTACGGCACGTGATCCTCTTGTGCTTGCTTTGCTCCGTCGCGAAGGGGTCCAAGATATTGCTCCGCACAGATGCGATGGAGTCTATACTTACTTCAGCATCGTCGCTCGGGCGCATCCAAGAGCCGACGGCATCGCTACGTAAAATAAAATAAAATAAAAATAAAAATAAAAAAAAAACGGTGAAGTAAAATGCGAATCCGCGAGAACCTCTTCGCGAAAGAATGCGACGTATATATGGACGCAAAAGCTCGATCGTAGAAAGAGAGATGAGAACATGTTCTCTCCACCTCGAATTCGATCTGGATTTACGATATTGGTCGCAACGCCACCTGAACCCAGACACCCAGAGAGCCCTTTCCAACTCCCACGCCTCGCTGTCTCACGCCATATGACAGTCAAGTGGGAGTCTTTCCTTACACCTTCATCTTATACGTTTAAATATAAATGGGCTGTTCTGCGCTGAACTTACCTACGCTACGATCGTCCTGTGCAAAATATGCTTTTTTCTTGGGACACTAATCTTTAGACTTTTAGACTACAAAACTATATGCAGAGCCATATAGTTAGGTAGACAACGATGGCATTGTATGATACTGGAGTTGAAGGTTGGCACTTTTATATTACTATTTCATTAATTACCAACCCTTACCTCAGCCAGTCAGTCTACCGCCGTATCTGAGAAATATGTATCTTCAGTACAGTCAGCCTACCACCCTGTACAATCCATCAGTCTACCACCGTACCTTCTTCCTTTATTTCTTTCTTTTATTGTCTCTTTGTCCATTTTCTCCCTAGATCAAATTCTAAAGTCCACGCGGACGAACTCGCGCTCAAAAGCTAGTCTATGATGAAATGCAATGTGGAGACTGCTAAACAGGGCTTTTATTTGCAACGAAGTTGTAACTGGAAATTCTTATTTGACAACAGTTAGGAGCCAGAACTCTTTTCGAATACATCAAACAATACTAATACTATAGTATCCTAACCAGAAAGTACCTAGAACTAACGCCTATCCATCAGCAGATCACACTTGCATAGTTAAGATGCCGATAAAATTTTTTTACAATTATTTGACAACAGTTAGGAGCCAGAACTCTTTTCGAATACATCAAACAATACAAATACTATAGTATCCTACCCAGAAAGTACCTAGAACTAACGCCTATCCATCAGCAGATCACACTTGCATAGTTAAGATGCCGATAAATTTTTTTTACAATTATTTGACAACAGTTAGGAGCCAGAACTCTTTTCGAATACATCAAACAATACAAATACTATAGTATCCTACCGAGAAAGTACCTAGAACTAACGCCTATCCATCAGCAGATCACACTTGCATAGTTAAGATGCCGATAAAATTTTTTTACAATTATTTGACAACAGTTAGGAGTCAGAACTCTTTTCGAATACATCAACCAATACAAATACTATAGTATCCTACCCAGAAAGTACCTAGAACTAAGGCCTATCCATCAGCAGATCACACTTGCATAGTTAAGATGCCGATAAAATTTTTTTACAATTATTTGACAACAGTTAGGAGCCAGAAATCTTTTCGAATACATCAAACAATACAAATACTATAGTATCCTACCCCGAAAGTACCTAGAACTAACGCCTATCCATCAGCAGATCACACTTGCATAGTTAAGATGCCGATAAAATTTTTTTACAATTATTTGACAACAGTTAGGAGCCAGAACTCTTTTCGAATACATCAAACAATACTAATACTATAGTATCCTACCCAGAAAGTACCTAGAACTAACGCCTATCCATCAGCAGATCACACTTGCATAGTTAAGATGCCGATAAAATTTTTTTACAATTATTTGACAACAGTTAGGAGTCAGAACTCTTTTCGAATACATCAAACAATACAAATACTATAGTATCCTACCCATAAAGTACCTAGAACTAAGGCCTATCCATCAGCAGATCACACTTGCATAGTTAAGATGCCGATAAAATTTTTTTACAATTATTTGACAACAGTTAGGAGCCAGAAATCTTTTCGAATACATCAAACAATACAAATACTATAGTATCCTACCCCGAAAGTACCTAGAACTAACGCCTATCCATCAGCAGATCACACTTGCATAGTTAAGATGCCGATAAAATTTTTTTACAATTATTTGACAACAGTTAGGAGCCAGAACTCTTTTCGAATACATCAAACAATACTAATACTATAGTATCCTACCCAGAAAGTACCTAGAACTAACGCCTATCCATCAGCAGATCACACTTGCATAGTTAAGATGCCGATAAAATTTTTTTACAATTATTTGACAACAGTTAGGAGCCAGAACTCTTTTCGAATACATCAAATAATACAAATACTATAGTATCCTACCCAGAAAGTACCTAGAACTAACGCCTATCCATCAGCAGATCACACTTGCATAGTTAAGATGCCGATAAAATTTTTTTACAATTATTTGACAACAGTTAGGAGCCAGAACTCTTTTCGAATACATAAAAAAATACAAATACTATAGTATCCTACCCACAAAGTACCTAGCACTAACGCCTATCCATCAGCAGATCACACTTGCATAGTTAAGATGCCGATAAAATTTTTTTACAATTATTTGACAACAGTTAGGAGCCAGAACTCTTTTCGAATACATAAAAAAATACAAATACTATAGTAGCCTACCCACAAAGTACCTAGAACTAACGCCTATCCATCAGCAGATCACACTTGCATAGTTAAGATGCCGATAAAATTTTTTTACAATTATTTGACAACAGTTAGGAGCCAGAACTCTTTTCGAATACATCAAACAATACTAATACTATAGTATCCTACCCAGAAAGTACCTAGAACTAACGCCTATCCATCAGCAGATCACACTTGCATAGTTAAGATGCCGATAAAATTTTTTTACAATTATTTGACAACAGTTAGGAGTCAGAACTCTTTTCGAATACATCAAACAATACAAATACTATAGTATCCTACCCAGAAAGTACCTAGAACTAAGGCCTATCCATCAGCAGATCACACTTGCATAGTTAAGATGCCGATAAAATTTTTTTACAATTATTTGACAACAGTTAGGAGCCAGAAATCTTTTCGAATACATCAAACAATACAAATACTATAGTATCCTACCCCGAAAGTACCTAGAACTAACGCCTATCCATCAGCAGATCACACTTGCATAGTTAAGATGCCGATAAAATTTTTTTACAATTATTTGACAACAGTTAGGAGCCAGAACTCTTTTCGAATACATCAAACAATACTAATACTATAGTATCCTACCCAGAAAGTACCTAGAACTAACGCCTATCCATCAGCAGATCACACTTGCATAGTTAAGATGCCGATAAAATTTTTTTACAATTATTTGACAACAGTTAGGAGCCAGAACTCTTTTCGAATACATCAAATAATACAAATACTATAGTATCCTACCCAGAAAGTACCTAGAACTAACGCCTATCCATCAGCAGATCACACTTGCATAGTTAAGATGCCGATAAAATTTTTTTACAATTATTTGACAACAGTTAGGAGCCAGAACTCTTTTCGAATACATAAAAAAATACAAATACTATAGTATCCTACCCACAAAGTACCTAGCACTAACGCCTATCCATCAGCAGATCACACTTGCATAGTTAAGATGCCGATAAAATTTTTTTACAATTATTTGACAACAGTTAGGAGCCAGAACTCTTTTCGAATACATAAAAAAATACAAATACTATAGTAGCCTACCCACAAAGTACCTAGAACTAACGCCTATCCATCAGCAGATCACACTTGCATAGTTAAGATGCCGATAAAATTTTTTTACAATTATTTGACAACAGTTAGGAGCCAGAACTCTTTTCGAATACATCAAACAAGACAAATACTATAGTATCCTACCCCGAAAGTACCTAGAACTAACGCCTATCCATCAGCAGATCACACTTGCATAGTTAAGATGCCGATAAAATTTATTTACAATTATTTGACAACAGTTAGGAGCCAGAACTCTTTTCGAATACATCAAACAATACTAATACTATAGTATCCTACCCAGAAAGTACCTAGAACTAACGCCTATCCATCAGCAGATCACACTTGCATAGTTAAGATGCCGATAAAATTTTTTTACAATTATTTGACAACAGTTAGGAGCCAGAACTCTTTTCGAATACATCAAACAATACAAATACTATAGTATCCTACCCCGAAAGTACATAGAACTAACGCCTATCCATCAGCAGATCACACTTGCATAGTTAAGATGCCGATAAAATTTATTTACAATTATTTGACAACAGTTAGGAGCCAGAACTCTTTTCGAATACATCAAACAATACAAATACTATAGTATCCTACCCAGAAAGTACCTAGAACTAACGCCTATCCATCAGCAGATCACACTTGCATAGTTAAGATGCCGATAAAATTTTTTTACAATTATTTGACAACAGTTAGGAGCCAGAACTCTTTTCGAATACATCAAACAATACAAATACTATAGTATCCTACCCAGAAAGTACCTAGAACTAACGCCTATC
This sequence comes from Ophion ventricosus, assembly GCA_963932345.1. Taxonomy (NCBI): domain Eukaryota; kingdom Metazoa; phylum Arthropoda; class Insecta; order Hymenoptera; family Ichneumonidae; genus Ophion; species Ophion ventricosus. Next base: position 5,614,411 of record OZ010719.1, on the reverse strand, counting down.
CATCAGCAGATCACACTTGCATAGTTAAGATGCCGATAAATTTTTTTTACAATTATTTGACGACAGTTAGGAGCCAGAACTCTTTTCGAATACATCAAACAATACAAATACTATAGTATCCTACCCAGAAAGTACCTAGAACTAACGCCTATCCATCAGCAGATCACACTTGCATAGTTAAGATGCCGATAACATTTTTTTACAATTATTTGACAACAGTTAGGAGCCAGAACTCTTTTCGAATACATAAAAAAATACAAATACTATAGTATCCTACCCACAAAGTACCCAGAACTAACGCCTATCCATCAGCAGATCACACTTGCATAGTTAAGATGCCGAAAAAATTTTTTTACAATTATTTGACAACAGTTAGGAGCCAGAACTCTTTTCGAATACATAAAAAAATACAAATACTATAGTATCCTACCCACAAAGTACCTAGAACTAACGCCTATCCATCAGCAGATCACACTTGCATAGTTAAGATGCCGATAAAATTTTTTTTACAATTATTTGACAACAGTTAGGAGCCAGAACTCTTTTCGAATACATCAAACAATACAAATACTATAGTATCCTACCCCGAAAGTACCTAGAACTAAAGCCTATCCATCAGCAGATCACACTTGCATAGTTAAGATGCCGATAAAATTTTTTTACAATTATTTGACAACAGTTAGGAGCCAGAACTCTTTTCGAATACATAAAAAAATACAAATACTATAGTATCCTACCCACAAAGTACCTAGAACTAACGCCTATCCATCAGCAGATCACACTTGCATAGTTAAGATGCCGATAAAAATTTTTTACAATTATTTCACAACAGTTAGGAGCCAGAACTCTTTTCGAATACATCAAACAATACAAATACTATAGTATCCTACCCCGAAAGTACCTAGAACTAACGCCTATCCATCAGCAGATCACACTTGCATAGTTAAGATGCCGATAAAATTTATTTACAATTATTTGACAACAGTTAGGAGCCAGAGCTCTTTTCGAATACATCAAACAATACAAATACTATAGTATCCTACCCAGAAAGTACCTAGAACTAACGCCTATCCATCAGCAGATCACACTTGCATAGTTAAGATGCCGATAAATTTTTTTTACAATTATTTGACAACAGTTAGGAGCCAGAACTCTTTTCGAATACATCAAACAATACAAATACTATAGTATCCTACCCCGAAAGTACCTAGAACCAACGCCTATCCATCAGCAGATCACACTTGCATAGTTAAGATGCCGATAAATTTTTTTTACAATTATTTGACAACAGTTAGGAGCCAGAACTCTTTTCGAATACATCAAACAATACAAATACTATAGTATCCTACCCCGAAAGTACCTAGAACTAACGCCTATCCATCAGCAGATCACACTTGCATAGTTAAGATGCCGATAAAATTTTTTTACAATTATTTGACAACAGTTAGGAGCCAGAACTCTTTTCGAATACATCAAACAATACAAATACTATAGTATCCTACCCAGAAAGTACCTAGAACTAACGCCTACCCATCAGCAGATCACACTTGCATAGTTAAGATGCCGATAAAATTTTTTTACAATTATTTGACAACAGTTAGGAGCCAGAACTCTTTTCGAATACATCAAACAATACAAATACTATAGTATCCTACCCAGAAAGTACCTAGAACTAACGCCTATCCATCAGAAGATCACACTTGCATAGTTAAGATGCCGATAAAAATTTTTTACAATTATTTGACAACAGTTAGGAGCCAGAACTCTTTTCGAATACATCAAACAATACAAATACTATAGTATCCTACCCCGAAAGTACCTAGAATTAACGCCTATCCATCAGCAGATCACACTTGCATAGTTAAGATGCCGATAAAATTTATTTACAATTATTTGACAACAGTTAGGAGCCAGAACTCTTTTCGAATACATCAAACAATACTAATACTATAATATCCTACCCAGAAAGTACCCAGAACTAAGGCCTATCCATCAGCAGATCACACTTGCATAGTTAAGATGCCGATAAAATTTTTTTACAATTATTTGACAACAGTTAGGAGCCAGAACTCTTTTCGAATACATCAAACAATACAAATACTATAGTATCCTACCCCGAAAGTACATAGAACTAACGCCTATCCATCAGCAGATCACACTTGCATAGTTAAGATGCCGATAAAATTTATTTACAATTATTTGACAACAGTTAGGAGCCAGAACTCTTTTCGAATAGATCAAACAATACTAATACTATAGTATCCTACCCAGAAAGTACCTAGAACTAACGCCTATCCATCAGCAGATCACACTTGCATAGTTAAGATGCCGATAAAATTTTTTTACAATTATTTGACAACAGTTAGGAGCCAGAACTCTTTTCGAATACATCAAACAATACAAATACTATAGTATCCTACCCAGAAAGTACCTAGAACTAACGCCTATCCATCAGCAGATCACACTTGCATAGTTAAGATGCCGATAAAATTTTTTTACAATTATTTGACAACAGTTAGGAGCCAGAACTCTTTTCGAATAAATCAAACAATACAAATACTATAGTATCCTACCCAGAAAGTACCTAGAACTAACGCCTATCCATCAGCAGATCACACTTGCATAGTTAAGATGCCGATAAAATTTTTTTACAATTATTTGACAACAGTTAGGAGCCAGAACTCTTTTCGAATACATCAAACAATACAAATACTATAGTATCCTACCCCGAAAGTACCTAGAACTAACGCCTATCCATCAGCAGATCACACTTGCATAGTTAAGATGCCGATAAAATTTATTTACAATTATTTGACAACAGTTAGGAGCCAGAACTCTTTTCGAATACATCAAACAATACTAATACTATAGTATCCTACCCAGAAAGTACCTAGAACTAACGCCTATCCATCAGCAGATCACACTTGCATAGTTAAGATGCCGATAAAATTTTTTTACAATTATTTGACAACAGTTAGGAGCCAGAACTCTTTTCGAATACACCAAACAATACAAATACTATAGTATCCTACCCCGAAAGTACCTAGAGCTAACGCCTATCCATCAGCAGATCACACTTGCATAGTTAAGATGCCGATAAAATTTTTTTACAATTATTTGACAACAGTTAGGAGCCAGAACTCTTTTCGAATACATCAAACAATACAAATACTATAGTATTCTACCCCGAAAGTACCTAGAACTAACGACTATCCATCAGCAGATCACACTTGCATAGTTAAGATGCCGATAAAATTTATTTACAATTATTTGACAACAGTTAGGAGCCAGAACTCTTTTCGAATACATCAAACAATACTAATACTATAGTATCCTACCCAGAAAGTACCCAGAACTAAGGCCTATCCATCAGCAGATCACACTTGCATAGTTAAGATGCCGATAAAATTTTTTTACAATTATTTGACAACAGTTAGGAGCCAGAACTCTTTTCGAATACATCAAACAATACAAATACTATAGTATCCTACCCCGAAAGTACATAGAACTAACGCCTATCCATCAGCAGATCACACTTGCATAGTTAAGATGCCGATAAAATTTATTTACAATTATTTGACAACAGTTAGGAGCCAGAACTCTTTTCGAATACATCAAACAATACTAATACTATAGTATCCTACCCAGAAAGTACCTAGAACTAACGCCTATCCATCAGCAGATCACACTTGCATAGTTAAGATGCCGATAAAATTTATTTACAATTATTTGACAACAGTTAGGAGCCAGAACTCTTTTCGAATACATCAAACAATACTAATACTATAGTATCCTACCCAGAAAGTACCTAGAACTAACGCCTATCCATCAGCAGATCACACTTGCATAGTTAAGATGCCGATAAAATTTTTTTACAATTATTGGACAACAGTTAGGAGCCAGAACTCTTTTCGAATACATAAAAAAATACAAATACTATAGTATCCTACCCACAAAGTACCTAGAACTAACGCCTATCCATCAGCAGATCACACTTGCATAGTTAAGATGCCGATAAAATTTTTTTACAATTATTTGACAACAGTTAGGAGCCAGAACTCTTTTCGAATACATCAAACAATACAAATACTATAGTATCCTACCCCGAAAGTACCTAGAACTAACGCCTATCCATCAGCAGATCACACTTGCATAGTTAAGATGCCGATAAAATTTATTTACAATTATTTGACAACAGTTAGGAGCCAGAACTCTTTTCGAATACATAAAAAAATACAAATACTATAGTATCCTACCCACAAAGTACCTAGAACTAACGCCTATCCATCAGCAGATCACACTTGCATAGTTAAGATGCCGATAAAATTTTTTTAGAATTATTTGACAACAGTTAGGAGCCAGAACTCTTTTCGAATACATCAAACAATACAAATACTATAGTATCCTACCCCGAAAGTACCTAGAACTAACGCCTATCCATCAGCAGATCACACTTGCATAGTTAAGATGCCGATAAAATTTATTTACAATTATCTGACAACAGTTAGGAGCCAGAACTCTTTTCGAATACATCAAACAATACTAATACTATAGCATCCTACCCAGAAAGTACCTAGAACTAACGCCTATCCATCAGCAGATCACACTTGCATAGTTAAGATGCCGATAAAATTTTTTTACAATTATTTGACAACAGTTAGGAGCCAGAACTCTTTTCGAATACATCAAACAATACAAATACTATAGTATCCTACCCACAAAGTACCTAGAACTAACGCCTATCCATCAGCAGATCACACTTGCATAGTTAAGATGCCGATAAAATTTTTTTACAATTATTTGACAACAGTTAGGAGCCAGAACTCTTTTCGAATACATCAAACAATACAAATACTATAGTATCCTACCCAGAAAGTACCTAGAACTAACGCCTATCCATCAGCAGATCACAGTTGCATAGTTAAGATGCCGATAAATTTTTTTTACAATCATTTGACAACAGTTAGGAGCCAGAACTCTTTTCGAATACATCAAACAATACAAATACTATAGTATCCTACCCAGAAAGTACCTCGAACTAACGCCTATCCATCAGCAGATCACACTTGCATAGTTAAGATGCCGATAAAATTTTTTTACAATTATTTGACAACAGTTAGGCGCCAGAACTCTTTTCGAATACATAAAAAAATACAAATACTATAGTATCCTACCCACAAAGTACCTAGAACTAACGCCTATCCATCAGCAGATCACACTTGCATAGTTAAGATGCCGATAACATTTTTTTACAATTATTTGACAACAGTTAGGAGCCAGAACTCTTTTCGAATACATCAAACAATACAAATACTATAGTATTCTACCCCGAAAGTACCTAGAACTAACGCCTATCCATCAGCAGATCACACTTGCATAGTTAAGATGCCGATAAAATTTATTTACAATTATTTGACAACAGTTAGGAGCCAGAACTCTTTTCGAATACATCAAACAATACAAATACTATAGTATCCTACCCAGAAAGTACCTAGAACTAACGCCTATCCATCAGCAGATCACACTTGCATAGTTAAGATGCCGATAAATTTTTTTTACAATCATTTGACAACAGTTAGGAGCCAGAACTCTTTTCGAATACATCAAAAAATACAAATACTATAGTATCCTACCCAGAAAGTACCTAGAACTAACGCCTATCCATCAGCAGATCACACTTGCATAGTTAAGATGCCGATAAAATTTTTTTACAATTATTTGACAACAGTTAGGAGCCAGAACTGTTTTCGAATACATAAAAAAATACAAATACTATAGTATCCTACCCACAAAGTACCTAGAACTAACGCCTATCCATCAGCAGATCACACTTGCATAGTTAAGATGCCGATAAAATTTTTTTACAATTATTTGACAACAGTTAGGAGCCAGAACTCTTTTCGAATACATCAAACAATACAAATACTATAGTATCCTACCCCGAAAGTACCTAGAACTAACGCCTATCCATCAGCAGATCACACTTGCATAGTTAAGATGCCGATAAAATTTATTTACAATTATTTGACAACAGTTAGGAGCCAGAAATCTTTTCGAATACATCAAACAATACTAATACTATAGTATCCTACCCAGAAAGTACCTAGAACTAACGCCTATCCATCAGCAGATCACACTTGCATAGTTAAGATGCCGATAACATTTTTTTACAATTATTTGACAACAGTTAGGAGCCAGAACTCTTTTCGAATACATCAAACAATACAAACACTATAGTATCCTACCCCGAAAGTACATAGAACTAACGCCTATCCATCAGCAGATCACACTTGCATAGTTAAGATGCCGATAAAATTTATTTACAATTATTTGACAACAGTTAGGAGCCAGAAATCTTTTCGAATACATCAAACAATACTAATACTATAGTATCCTACCCAGAAAGTACCTAGAACTAACGCCTATCCATCAGCAGATCACACTTGCATAGTTAAGATGCCGATAACATTTTTTTACAATTATTTGACAACAGTTAGGAGCCAGAACTCTTTTCGAATACATCAAACAATACAAACACTATAGTATCCTACCCCGAAAGTACATAGAACTAACGCCTATCCATCAGCAGATCACACTTGCATAGTTAAGATGCCGATAAAATTTATTTACAATTATTTGACAACAGTTAGGAGCCAGAACTCTTTTCGAATACATCAAACAATACTAATACTATAGTATCCTACCCAGAAAGTACCTAGAACTAACGCCTATCCATCAGCAGATCACACTTGCATAGTTAAGATGCCGATAACATTTTTTTACAATTATTTGACAACAGTTAGGAGCCAGAACTCTTTTCGAATACATCAAACAATACAAATACTATAGTATCCTACCCAGAAAGTACCTAGAACTAACGCCTATCCATCAGCAGATCACACTTGCATAGTTAAGATGCCGATAAAATTTTTTTACAATTATTTGACAACAGTTAGGAGCCAGAACTCTTTTCGAATACATAAAAAAATACAAATACTATAGTATCCTACCCCGAAAGTACCTAGAACTAACGCCTATCCATCAGCAGATCACACTTGCATAGTTAAGATGCCGATAAAATTTATTTACAATTATTTGACAACAGTTAGGAGCCAGAAATCTTTTCGAATACATCAAACAATACTAATACTATAGTATCCTACCCAGAAAGTACCTAGAACTAACGCCTATCCATCAGCAGATCACACTTGCATAGTTAAGATGCCGATAAAATTTATTTACAATTATCTGACAACAGTTAGGAGCCAGAACTCTTTTCGAATACATCAAACAATACTAATACTATAGTATCCTACCCAGAAAGTACCTAGAACTAACGGCTATCCATCAGCAGATCACACTTGCATAGTTAAGATGCCGATAAAATTTTTTTACAATTATTTGACAAGAGTTAGGAGCCAGAACTCTTTTCGAATACACCAAACAATACAAATACTATAGTATCCTACCCCGAAAGTACCTAGAACTAACGCCTATCCATCAGCAGATCACACTTGCATAGTTAAGATGCCGATAAAATTTATTTACAATTATTTGACAACAGTTAGGAGCCAGAACTCTTTTCGAATACATCAAACAATACTAATACTATAGTATCCTACCCAGAAAGTACCTAGAACTAACGCCTATCCATCAGCAGATCACACCTGCATAGTTAAGATGCCGATAAAATTTTTTTACAATTATTTCACAACAGTTAGGAGCCAGAACTCTTTTCGAATACATCAAACAATACAAATACTATAGTATCCTACCCCGAAAGTACCTAGAACTAACGCCTATCCATCAGCAGATCACACTTGCATAGTTAAGATGCCGATAAAATTTTTTTACAATTATTTGACAACAGTTAGGAGCCAGAACTCTTTTCGAATACATCAAACAATACAAATACTATAGTATTCTACCCCGAAAGTACATAGAACTAACGCCTATCCATCAGCAGATCACACTTGCATAGTTAAGATGCCGATAAAATTTATTTACAATTATTTGACAACAGTTAGGAGCCAGAACTCTTTTCGAATACATCAAACAATACTAATACTATAGTATCCTACCCAGAAAGTACCCAGAACTAAGGCCTATCCATCAGCAGATCACACTTGCATAGTTAAGATGCCGATAAAATTTTTTTCCAATTATTTGACAACAGTTAGGAGCCAGAACTCTATTCGAATACATCAAACAATACAAATACTATAGTATCCTACCCCGAAAGTACATAGAACTAACGCCTATCCATCAGCAGATCACACTTGCATAGTTAAGATGCCGATAAAATTTATTTACAATTATTTGACAACAGTTAGGAGCCAGAACTCTTTTCGAATACATCAAACAATACTAATACTATAGTATCCTACCCAGAAAGTACCTAGAACTAACGCCTATCCATCAGCAGATCACACTTGCATAGTTAAGATGCCGATAAAATTTTTTTACAATTATTTGACAACAGTTAGGAGCCAGAACTCTTTTCGAATACATCAAACAATACAAATACTATAGTATCCTACCCAGAAAGTACCTAGAACTAACGCCTATCCATCAGCAGATCACACTTGCATAGTTAAGATGCCGACAAAAATTTTTTAACAATTATTTGACAACAGTTAGGAGCCAGAACTCTTTTCGAATAAATCAAACAATACAAATACTATAGTATCCTACCCAGAAAGTACCTAGAACTAACGCCTATCCATCAGCAGATCACACTTGCATAGTTAAGATGCCGATAAAATTTTTTTACAATTATTGGACAACAGTTAGGATCCAGAACTCTTTTCGAATACATAAAAAAATACAAATACTATAGTATCCTACCCACAAAGTACCTAGAACTAACGCCTATCCATCAGCAGATCACACTTGCATAGTTAAGATGCCGATAAAATTTTTTTACAATTATTTGACAACAGTTAGGAGCCAGAACTCTTTTCGAATACATCAAACAATACAAATACTATAGTATCCTACCCCGAAAGTACCTAGAACTAACGCCTATCCATCAGCAGATCACACTTGCATAGTTAAGATGCCGATAAAATTTATTTACAATTATTTGACAACAGTTAGGAGCCAGAACTCTTTTCGAATACATAAAAAAATACAAATACTATAGTATCCTACCCACAAAGTACCTAGAACTAACGCCTATCCATCAGCAGATCACACTTGCATAGTTAAGATGCCGATAAAATTTTTTTACAATTATTTGACAACAGTTAGGAGCCAGAACTCTTTTCGAATACATCAAACAATACAAATACTATAGTATCCTACCCCGAAAGTACCTAGAACTAACGCCTATCCATCAGCAGATCACACTTGCATAGTTAAGATGCCGATAAAATTTTTTTACAATTATTTGACAACAGTTAGGAGCCAGAACTCTTTTCGAATACATCAAACAATACAAATACTATAGTATCCTACCCAGAAAGTACCTAGAACTAACGCCTATCCATCAGCAGATCACACTTGCATAGTTAAGATGCCGACAAAAATTTTTTAACAATTATTTGACAACAGTTAGGAGCCAGAACTCTTTTCGAATAAATCAAACAATACAAATACTATAGTATCCTACCCAGAAAGTACCTAGAACTAACGCCTATCCATCAGCAGATCACACTTGCATAGTTAAGATGCCGATAAAATTTTTTTACAATTATTGGACAACAGTTAGGATCCAGAACTCTTTTCGAATACATAAAAAAATACAAATACTATAGTATCCTACCCACAAAGTACCTAGAACTAACGCCTATCCATCAGCAGATCACACTTGCATAGTTAAGATGCCGATAAAATTTTTTTACAATTATTTGACAACAGTTAGGAGCCAGAACTCTTTTCGAATACATCAAACAATACAAATACTATAGTATCCTACCCCGAAAGTACCTAGAACTAACGCCTATCCATCAGCAGATCACACTTGCATAGTTAAGATGCCGATAAAATTTATTTACAATTATTTGACAACAGTTAGGAGCCAGAACTCTTTTCGAATACATAAAAAAATACAAATACTATAGTATCCTACCCACAAAGTACCTAGAACTAACGCCTATCCATCAGCAGATCACACTTGCATAGTTAAGATGCCGATAAAATTTTTTTACAATTATTTGACAACAGTTAGGAGCCAGAACTCTTTTCGAATACATCAAACAATACAAATACTATAGTATCCTACCCCGAAAGTACCTAGAACTAACGCCTATCCATCAGCAGATCACACTTGCATAGTTAAGATGCGGATAAAATTTATTTACAATTGTCTGACAACAGTTAGGAGCCAGAACTCTTTTCGAATACATCAAACAATACTAATACTATAGCATCCTACCCAGAAAGTACCTAGAACTAACGCCTATCCATCAGCAGATCACACTTGCATAGTTAAGATGCCGATAAAATTTTTTTACAATTATTTGACACCAGTTAGGAGCCAGAACTCTTTTCGAATACATCAAACAATTCAAATACTATAGTATCCTACCCCGAAAGTACATAGAACTAACGCCTATCCATCAGCAGATCACACTTGCATAGTTAAGATGCCGATAAAATTTTTTTACAATTATTTGACAACTGTTAGGAGCCAGAGCTCTTTTCGAATACATCAAACAATACAAATACTATAGTATCCTACCCACAAAGTACCTAGAACTAACGCCTATCCATCAGCAGATCACACTTGCATAGTTAAGATGCCGATAAAATCTTTTTACAATTATTCGACAACAGTTAGGAGCCAGAACTCTTTTCGAATACATCAAACAATACAAATACTATAGTATCCTACCCCGAAAGTACTTAGAACTAACGCCTATCCATCAGCAGATCACACTTGCATAGTTAAGATGCCGATAAAATTTTTTTACATTTATTTGACAACAGTTAGGAGCCAGAACTCTTTTCGAATACATCAAACAATACAAATACTATAGTATCCTACCCTGAAAGTACCTAGAACTAACGCCTATCCATCAGCAGATCACACTTGCATAGTTAAGATGCCGATAACATTTTTTTACAATTATTTGACAACAGTTAGGAGCCAGAACTCTTTTCGAATACATCAAACAATACAAACACTATAGTATCCTACCCCGAAAGTACATAGAACTAACGCCTATCCATCAGCAGATCACACTTGCATAGTTAAGATGCCGATAAAATTTATTTACAATTATTTGACAACAGTTAGGAGCCAGAAATCTTTTCGAATACATCAAACAATACTAATACTATAGTATCCTACCCAGAAAGTACCTAGAACTAACGCCTATCCATCAGCAGATCACACTTGCATAGTTAAGATGCCGATAACATTTTTTTACAATTATTTGACAACAGTTAGGAGCCAGAACTCTTTTCGAATACATCAAACAATACAAACACTATAGTATCCTACCCCGAAAGTACATAGAACTAACGCCTATCCATCAGCAGATCACACTTGCATAGTTAAGATGCCGATAAAATTTATTTACAATTATTTGACAACAGTTAGGAGCCAGAACTCTTTTCGAATACATCAAACAATACTAATACTATAGTATCCTACCCAGAAAGTACCTAGAACTAACGCCTATCCATCAGCAGATCACACTTGCATAGTTAAGATGCCGATAACATTTTTTTACAATTATTTGACAACAGTTAGGAGCCAGAACTCTTTTCGAATACATCAAACAATACAAATACTATAGTATCCTACCCAGAAAGTACCTAGAACTAACGCCTATCCATCAGCAGATCACACTTGCATAGTTAAGATGCCGATAAAATTTTTTTACAATTATTTGACAACAGTTAGGAGCCAGAACTCTTTTCGAATACATAAAAAAATACAAATACTATAGTATCCTACCCCGAAAGTACCTAGAACTAACGCCTATCCATCAGCAGATCACACTTGCATAGTTAAGATGCCGATAAAATTTATTTACAATTATTTGACAACAGTTAGGAGCCAGAAATCTTTTCGAATACATCAAACAATACTAATACTATAGTATCCTACCCAGAAAGTACCTAGAACTAACGCCTATCCATCAGCAGATCACACTTGCATAGTTAAGATGCCGATAAAATTTATTTACAATTATCTGACAACAGTTAGGAGCCAGAACTCTTTTCGAATACATCAAACAATACTAATACTATAGTATCCTACCCAGAAAGTACCTAGAACTAACGCCTATCCATCAGCAGATCACACTTGCATAGTTAAGATGCCGATAAAATTTTTTTACAATTATTTGACAAGAGTTAGGAGCCAGAACTCTTTTCGAATACACCAAACAATACAAATACTATAGTATCCTACCCCGAAAGTACCTAGAACTAACGCCTATCCATCAGCAGATCACACTTGCATAGTTAAGATGCCGATAAAATTTATTTACAATTATTTGACAACAGTTAGGAGCCAGAACTCTTTTCGAATACATCAAACAATACTAATACTATAGTATCCTACCCAGAAAGTACCTAGAACTAACGCCTATCCATCAGCAGATCACACCTGCATAGTTAAGATGCCGATAAAATTTTTTTACAATTATTTCACAACAGTTAGGAGCCAGAACTCTTTTCGAATACATCAAACAATACAAATACTATAGTATCCTACCCCGAAAGTACCTAGAACTAACGCCTATCCATCAGCAGATCACACTTGCATAGTTAAGATGCCGATAAAATTTTTTTACAATTATTTGACAACAGTTAGGAGCCAGAACTCTTTTCGAATACATCAAACAATACAAATACTATAGTATTCTACCCCGAAAGTACCTAGAACTAACGCCTATCCATCAGCAGATCACACTTGCATAGTTAAGATGCCGATAAAATTTATTTACAATTATTTGACAACAGTTAGGAGCCAGAACTCTTTTCGAATACATCAAACAATACTAATACTATAGTATCCTACCCAGAAAGTACCCAGAACTAAGGCCTATCCATCAGCAGATCACACTTGCATAGTTAAGATGCCGATAAAATTTTTTTCCAATTATTTGACAACAGTTAGGAGCCAGAACTCTATTCGAATACATCAAACAATACAAATACTATAGTATCCTACCCCGAAAGTACATAGAACTAACGCCTATCCATCAGCAGATCACACTTGCATAGTTAAGATGCCGATAAAATTTATTTACAATTATTTGACAACAGTTAGGAGCCAGAACTCTTTTCGAATACATCAAACAATACTAATACTATAGTATCCTACCCAGAAAGTACCTAGAACTAACGCCTATCCATCAGCAGATCACACTTGCATAGTTAAGATGCCGATAAAATTTTTTTACAATTATTTGACAACAGTTAGGAGCCAGAACTCTTTTCGAATACATCAAACAATACAAATACTATAGTATCCTACCCAGAAAGTACCTAGAACTAACGCCTATCCATCAGCAGATCACACTTGCATAGTTAAGATGCCGACAAAAATTTTTTAACAATTATTTGACAACAGTTAGGAGCCAGAACTCTTTTCGAATAAATCAAACAATACAAATACTATAGTATCCTACCCAGAAAGTACCTAGAACTAACGCCTATCCATCAGCAGATCACACTTGCATAGTTAAGATGCCGATAAAATTTTTTTACAATTATTGGACAACAGTTAGGATCCAGAACTCTTTTCGAATACATAAAAAAATACAAATACTATAGTATCCTACCCACAAAGTACCTAGAACTAACGCCTATCCATCAGCAGATCACACTTGCATAGTTAAGATGCCGATAAAATTTTTTTACAATTATTTGACAACAGTTAGGAGCCAGAACTCTTTTCGAATACATCAAACAATACAAATACTATAGTATCCTACCCCGAAAGTACCTAGAACTAACGCCTATCCATCAGCAGATCACACTTGCATAGTTAAGATGCCGATAAAATTTATTTACAATTATTTGACAACAGTTAGGAGCCAGAACTCTTTTCGAATACATAAAAAAATACAAATACTATAGTATCCTACCCACAAAGTACCTAGAACTAACGCCTATCCATCAGCAGATCACACTTGCATAGTTAAGATGCCGATAAAATTTTTTTACAATTATTTGACAACAGTTAGGAGCCAGAACTCTTTTCGAATACATCAAACAATACAAATACTATAGTATCCTACCCCGAAAGTACCTAGAACTAACGCCTATCCATCAGCAGATCACACTTGCATAGTTAAGATGCGGATAAAATTTATTTACAATTGTCTGACAACAGTTAGGAGCCAGAACTCTTTTCGAATACATCAAACAATACTAATACTATAGCATCCTACCCAGAAAGTACCTAGAACTAACGCCTATCCATCAGCAGATCACACTTGCATAGTTAAGATGCCGATAAAATTTTTTTACAATTATTTGACACCAGTTAGGAGCCAGAACTCTTTTCGAATACATCAAACAATTCAAATACTATAGTATCCTACCCCGAAAGTACATAGAACTAACGCCTATCCATCAGCAGATCACACTTGCATAGTTAAGATGCCGATAAAATTTTTTTACAATTATTTGACAACTGTTAGGAGCCAGAGCTCTTTTCGAATACATCAAACAATACAAATACTATAGTATCCTACCCACAAAGTACCTAGAACTAACGCCTATCCATCAGCAGATCACACTTGCATAGTTAAGATGCCGATAAAATCTTTTTACAATTATTCGACAACAGTTAGGAGCCAGAACTCTTTTCGAATACATCAAACAATACAAATACTATAGTATCCTACCCCGAAAGTACCTAGAACTAACGCCTATCCATCAGCAGATCACACTTGCATAGTTAAGATGCCGATAAAATTTTTTTACATTTATTTGACAACAGTTAGGAGCCAGAACTCTTTTCGAATACATCAAACAATACAAATACTATAGTATCCTACCCTGAAAGTACCTAGAACTAACGCCTATCCATCAGCAGATCACACTTGCAAAGTTAAGATGCCGATAAAATTTATTTACAATTATTTGACAACAGTTAGGAGCCAGAACTCTTTTCGAATACATCAAACAATACTAATACTATAGTATCCTACCCAGAAAGTACCTAGAACTAACGCCTATCCATCAGCAGATCACACTTGCATAGTTAAGATGCCGATAAAATTTTTTTACAATTATTTGACAACAGTTAGGAGCCAGAACTCTTTTCGAATACATCAAACAATACAAATACTATAGTATCCTACCCCGAAAGTACCTAGAACTAACGCCTATCCATCAGAAGATCACACTTGCATAGTTAAGATGCCGATAAAATTTTTTTACAATTATTTGACAACAGTTAGGAGCCAGAACTCTTTTCGAATACATCAAACAATACAAATACTATAGTATCCTACCCCGAAAGTACCTAGAACTAACGCCTATCCATCAGCAGATCACACTTGCATAGTTAAGATGCCGATAAATTTTTTTTACAATCATTTGACAACAGTTAGGAGCCAGAACTCTTTTCGAATACATCAAACAATACAAATACTATAGTATCCTACCCCGAAAGTACCTAGAACTAACGCCTATCCATCAGCAGATCACACTTGCATAGTTAAGATGCCGATAAAATTTATTTACAATTATTTGACAAAAGTTAGGAGCCAGAACTCTTTTCGAATACATCAAACAATACTAATACTATAGTATCCTACCCAGAAAGTACCTAGAACTAACGCCTAGCCATCAGCAGATCACACTTGCATAGTTAAGATGCCGATAAATTTTTTTTACAATTATTTGACAACAGTTAGGAGCCAGAACTCTTTTCGAATACATCAAACAATACAAATACTATAGTATCCTACCCAGAAAGTACCTAGAACTAACGCCTATCCATCAGCAGATCACACTTGCATAGTTAAGATGCCGATAACATTTTTTTACAATTATTTGACAACAGTTAGGAGCCAGAACTCTTTTCGAATACATAAAAAAATACAAATACTATAGTATCCTACCCACAAAGTACCCAGAACTAACGCCTATCCATCAGCAGATCACACTTGCATAGTTAAGATGCCGATAAAATTTTTTTACAATTATTTGACAACAGTTGGGAGCCAGAACTCTTTTCGAATACATAAAAAAATACAAATACTATAGTATCCTACCCACAAAGTACCTAGAACTAACGCCTATCCATCAGCAGATCACACTTGCATAGTTAAGATGCCGATAAAATTTTTTTACAATTATTTGACAACAGTTAGGAGCCAGAACTCTTTTCGAATACATTAAACAATACAAATACTATAGTATCCTACCCCGAAAGTACCTAGAACTAAAGCCTATCCATCAGCAGATCACACTTGCATAGTTAAGATGCCGATAAATTTTTTTTACAATTATTTGACAACAGTTAGGAGCCAGAACTCTTTTCGAATACATAAAAAAATACAAATACTATAGTATCCTACCCACAAAGTACCTAGAACTAACGCCTATCCATCAGCAGATCACACTTGCATAGTTAAGATGCCGATAAATTTTTTTTACAATTATTTGACAACGGTTAGGAGCCAGAACTCTTTTCGAATACATCAAACAATACAAATACTATAGTATCCTACCCCGAAAGTACCTAGAACTAACGCCTATCCATCAGCAGATCACACTTGCATAGTTAAGATGCCGATAAAATTTATTTACAATTATTTGACAACAGTTAGGAGCCAGAGCTCTTTTCGAATACATCAAACAATACAAATACTATAGTATCCTACCCTGAAAGTACCTAGAACTAACGCCTATCCATCAGCAGATCACACTTGCATAGTTAAGATGCCGATAAATTTTTTTTACAATTATTTGACAACAGTTAGGAGCCAGAACTCTTTTCGAATACATCAAACAATACAAATACTATAGTATCCTACCCCGAAAGTACCTAGAACTAACGCCTATCCATCAGCAGATCACACTTGCATAGTTAAGATGCCGATAAATTTATTTTACAATTATTTGACAACAGTTAGGAGCCAGAACTCTTTTCGAATACATCAAACAATACAAATACTATAGTATCCTACCCCGAAAGTACCTAGAACTAACGCCTATCCATCAGAAGATCACACTTGCATAGTTAAGATGCCGATAAAATTTTTTTACAATTATTTGACAACAGTTAGGAGCCAGAACTCTTTTCGAATACATCAAACAATACAAATACTATAGTATCCTACCCAGAAAGTACCTAGAACTAACGCCTATCCATCAGCAGATCACACTTGCATAGTTAAGATGCCGATAAAATTTTTTTACAATTATTTGACAACAGTTAGGAGCCAGAACTCTTTTCGAATACATCAAACAATACAAATACTATAGTATCCTACCCCGAAAGTACCTAGAACTAACGCCTATCCATCAGCAGATCACACTTGCATAGTTAAGATGCCGATAAAATTTATTTACAATTATTTGACAACAGTTAGGAGCCAGAACTCTTTTCGAATACATCAAACAATACTAATACTATAGTATCCTAGCCAGAAAGTACCCAGAACTAAGGCCTATCCATCAGCAGATCACACTTGCATAGTTAAGATGCCGATAAAATTTTTTTACAATTATTTGACAACAGTTAGGAGCCAGAACTCTTTTCGAATACATCAAACAATACAAATACTATAGTATCCTACCCCGAAAGTACATAGAACTAACGCCTATCCATCAGCAGATCACACTTGCATAGTTAAGATGCCGATAAAATTTATTTACAATTATTTGACAACAGTTAGGAGCCAGAACTCTTTTCGAATACATCAAACAATACTAATACTATAGTATCCTACCCAGAAAGTACCTAGAACTAACGCCTATCCATCAGCAGATCACACTTGCATAGTTAAGATGCCGATAAAATTTTTTTACAATTATTTGACAACAGTTAGGAGCCAGAACTCTTTTCGAATACATCAAACAATACAAATACTATAGTATCCTACCCAGAAAGTACCTAGAACTAACGCCTATCCATCAGCAGATCACACTTGCATAGTTAAGATGCCGATAAAATTTTTTTACAATTATTTGACAACAGTTAGGAGCCAGAACTCTTTTCGAATAAATCAAACAATACAAATACTATAGTATCCTACCCAGAAAGTACCTAGAACTAACGCCTATCCATCAGCAGATCACACTTGCATAGTTAAGATGCCGATAAAATTTTTTTTACAATTATTTGACAACAGTTAGGAGCCAGAACTCTTTTCGAATACATAAAAAAATACAAATACTATAGTATCCTACCCACAAAGTACCTAGAACTAACGCCTATCCATCAGCAGATCACACTTGCATAGTTAAGATGCCGATAAAATTTTTTTACAATTATTTGACAACAGTTAGGAGCCAGAACTCTTTTCGAATACATCAAACAATACAAATACTATAGTATCCTACCCCGAAAGTACCTAGAACTAACGCCTATCCATTAGCAGATCACACTTGCATAGTTAAGATGCCGATAAAATTTATTTACAATTATTTGACAACAGTTAGGAGCCAGAACTCTTTTCGAATACATAAAAAAATACAAATACTATAGTATCCTACCCACAAAGTACCTAGAACTAACGCCTATCCATCAGCAGATCACACTTGCATAGTTAAGATGCCGATAAAATTTTTTTACAATTATTTGACAACAGTTAGGAGCCAGAACTCTTTTCGAATACACCAAACAATACAAATACTATAGTATCCTACCCCGAAAGTACCTAGAACTAACGCCTATCCATCAGCAGATCACACTTGCATAGTTAAGATGCCGAGAAAATTTATTTACAATTATTTGACAACAGTTAGGAGCCAGAACTCTTTTCGAATACATCAAACAATACTAATACTATAGTATCCTACCCAGAAAGTACCTAGAACTAACGCCTATCCATCAGCAGATCACACCTGCATAGTTAAGATGCCGATAAAATTTTTTTACAATTATTTGACAACAGTTAGGAGCCAGAACTCTTTTCGAATACATCAAACAATACAAATACTATAGTATCCTACCCCGAAAGTACCTAGAACTAACGCCTATCCATCAGCAGATCACACTTGCATAGTTAAGATGCCGATAAAATTTTTTTACAATTATTTGACAACAGTTAGGAGCCAGAACTCTTTTCGAATACATCAAACAATACAAATACTATAGTATCCTACCCCGAAAGTACCTAGAACTAACGCCTATCCATCAGCAGATCACACTTGCATAGTTAAGATGCCGATAAAATTTATTTACAATTATTTGACAACAGTTAGGAGCCAGAACTCTTTTCGAATACATCAAACAATACTAATACTATAGTATCCTACCCAGAAAGTACCCAGAACTAAGGCCTATCCATCACCAGATCACACTTGCATAGTTAAGATGCCGATAAAATTTTTTTACAATTATTTGACAACAGTTAGGAGCCAGAACTCTTTTCGAATACATCAAACGATACAAATACTATAGTATCCTACCCCGAAAGTACATAGAACTAACGCCTATCCATCAGCAGATCACACTTGCATAGTTAAGATGCCGATAAAAGTTATTTACAATTATTTGACAACAGTTAGGAGCCAGAACTCTTTTCGAATACATCAAACAATACTAATACTATAGTATCCTACCCAGAAAGTACCTAGAACTAACGCCTATCCATCAGCAGATCACACTTGCATAGTTAAGATGCCGATAAATTTTTTTTACAATTATTTGACAACAGTTAGGAGCCAGAACTCTTTTCGAATACATCAAACAATACAAATACTATGGTATCCTACCCAGAAAGTACCTAGAACTAACGCCTATCCATCAGCAGATCACACTTGCATAGTTAAGATGCCGATAAAATTTTTTTACAATTATTTGACAACAGTTAGGAGCCAGAACTCTTTTCGAATAAATCAAACAATACAAATACTATAGTATCCTACCCAGAAAGTACCTAGAACTAACGCCTATCCATCAGCAGATCACACTTGCATAGTTAAGATGCCGATAACATTTTTTTACAATTATTTGACAACAGTTAGGAGCCAGAACTCTTTTCGAATACATAAAAAAATACAAATACTATAGTATCCTACCCACAAAGTACCTAGAACTAACGCCTATCCATCAGCAGATCACACTTGCATAGTTAAGATGCCGATAAAATTTTTTTACAATTATTTGACAACAGTTAGGAGCCAGAACTCTTTTCGAATACATCAAACAATACAAATACTATAGTATCCTACCCCGAAAGTACCTAGAACTAACGCCTATCCATCAGCAGATCACACTTGCATAGTTAAGATGCCGATAAAATTTATTTACAATTATTTGACAACAGTTAGGAGCCAGAACTCTTTTCGAATACATAAAAAAATACAAATACTATAGTATCCTACCCACAAAGTACCTAGAACTAACGCCTATCCATCAGCAGATCACACTTGCATAGTTAAGATGCCGATAAAAATTTTTTACAATTATTTGACAACAGTTAGGAGCCAGAACTCTTTTCGAATACATCAAACAATACAAATACTATAGTATCCTACCCCGAAAGTACCTAGAACTAACGCCTATCCATCAGCAGATCACACTTGCATAGTTAAGATGCCGATAAAATTTATTTACAATTATCTGACAACAGTTAGGAGCCAGAACTCTTTTCGAATACATCAAACAATACTAATACTATAGCATCCTACCCAGAAAGTACCTAGAACTAACGCCTATCCATCAGCAGATCACACTTGCATAGTTAAGATGCCGATAAAATTTATTTACAATTATTTGACAACAGTTAGGAGCCAGAACTCTTTTCGAATACATCAAACAATACTAATACTATAGTATCCTACCCAGAAAGTACCTAGAACTAACGCCTATCCATCAGCAGATCACACTTGCATAGTTAAGATGCCGATAAAATTTTTTTACAATTATTTGACAACAGTTAGGAGCCAGAACTCTTTTCGAATACATCAAACAATACAAATACTATAGTATCCTACCCAGAAAGTACCTAGAACTAACGCCTATCCATCAGCAGATCACACTTGCATAGTTAAGATGCCGATAAAATTTTTTTACAATTATTTGACAACAGTTAGGAGCCAGAACTCTTTTCGAATACATCAAACAATACAAATACTATAGTATCCTACCCAGAAAGTACCTAGAACTAACGCCTATCCATCAGCAGAACACACTTGCATAGTTAAGATGCCGATAAATTTTTTTTACAATCATTTGACAACAGTTAGGAGCCAGAACTCTTTTCGAATACATCAAACAATACAAATACTATAGTATCCTACCCAGAAAGTACCTAGAACTAACGCCTGTCCATCAGCAGATCACACTTGCATAGTTAAGATGCCGATAAAATTTTTTTACAATTATTTGACAACAGTTAGGAGCCAGAACTCTTTTCGAATACATAAAAAAATACAAATACTATAGTATCCTACCCACAAAGTACCTAGAACTAACGCCTATCCATCAGCAGATCACACTTGCATAGTTAAGATGCCGATAAAATTTTTTTACAATTATTTGACAACAGTTAGGAGCCAGAACTCTTTTCGAATACATCAAACAATACAAATACTATAGTATCCTACCCCGAAAGTACCTAGAACTAACGCCTATCCATCAGCAGATCACACTTGCATAGTTAAGATGCCGATAAAAATTTTTTACAATTATTTGACAACAGTTAGGAGCCAGAACTCTTTTCGAATACATCAAACAATACAAATACTATAGTATCCTACCCAGAAAGTACCTAGAACTAACGCCTATCCATCAGCAGATCACACTTGCATAGTTAAGATGCCGATAAATTTTTTTTACAATCATTTGACAACAGTTAGGAGCCAGAACTCTTTTCGAATACATCAAACAATACAAATACTATAGTATCCTACCCAGAAAGTACCTAGAACTAACGCCTATCCATCAGCAGATCACACTTGCATAGTTAAGATGCCGATAAAATTTTTTTACAATTATTTGACAACAGTTAGGAGCCAGAACTCTTTTCGAATACATAAAAAAATACAAATACTATAGTATCCTACCCACAAAGTACCTAGAACTAACGCCTATCCATCAGCAGATCACACTTGCATAGTTAAGATGCCGATAAAATTTTTTTACAATTATTTGACAACAGTTAGGACCCAGAACTCTTTTCGAATACATCAAACAATACAAATACTATAGTATCCTACCCCGAAAGTACCTAGAACTACCGCCTATCCATCAGCAGATCACACTTGCATAGTTAAGATGCCGATAAAATTTATTTACAATTATTTGACAACAGTTAGGAGCCAGAACTCTTTTCGAATACATCAAACAATACTAATACTATAGTATCCTACCCAGAAAGTACCTAGAACTAACGCCTATCCATCAGCAGATCACACTTGCATAGTTAAGATGCCGATAACATTTTTTTACAATTATTTGACAACAGTTAGGAGCCAGAACTCTTTTCGAATACCTCAAACAATACAAATACTATAGTATCCTACCCAGAAAGTACCTAGAACTAACGCCTATCCATCAGCAGATCACACTTGCATAGTTAAGATGCCGATAAAATTTTTTTACAATTATTTGACAACAGTTAGGAGCCAGAACTCTTTTCGAATACATAAAAAAATACAAATACTATAGTATCCTACCCCGAAAGTACCTAGAACTAACGCCTATCCATCAGCAGATCACACTTGCATAGTTAAGATGCCGATAAAATTTATTTACAATTATTTGACAACAGTTAGGAGCCAGAAATCTTTTCGAATACATCAAACAATACTAATACTATAGTATCCTACCCAGAAAGTACCTAGAACTAACGCCTATCCATCAGCAGATCACACTTGCATAGTTAAGATGCCGATAAAATTTTTTTACAATTATTTGACACCAGTTAGGAGCCAGAACTCTTTTCGAATGCATCAAACAATACAAATACTATAGTATCCTACCCCGAAAGTACATAGAACTAACGCCTATCCATCAGCAGATCACACTTGCATAGTTAAGATGCCGATAAAATTTTTTTACAATTATTTGACAACAGTTAGGAGCCAGAGCTCTTTTCGAATACATCAAACAATACAAATACTATAGTATCCTACCCACAAAGTACCTAGAACTAACGCCTATCCATCAGCAGATCACACTTGCATAGTTAAGATGCCGATAAAATCTTTTTACAATTATTCGACAACAGTTAGGAGCCAGAACTCTTTTCGAATACATCAAACAATACAAATACTATAGTATCCTACCCCGAAAGTACCTAGAACTAACGCCTATCCATCAGCAGATCACACTTGCATAGTTAAGATGCCGATAAAATTTATTTACAATTATTTGACAACAGTTAGGAGCCAGAACTCTTTTCGAATACATCAAACAATACTAATACTATAGTATCCTACCCAGAAAGTACCTAGAACTAACGCCTATCCATCAGCAGATCACACTTGCATAGTTAAGATGCCGATAAAATTTTTTTACATTTATTTGACAACAGTTAGGAGCCAGAACTCTTTTCGAATACATCAAACAATACAAATACTATAGTATCCTACCCAGAAAGTACCTAAAACTAACGCCTATCCATCAGCAGATCACACTTGCATAGTTAAGATGCCAATAAAATTTTTTTACAATTATTTGACAACAGTTAGGAGCCAGAACTCTTTTCGAATACATCAAACAATACAAATACTATAGTATCCTACCCCGAAAGTACCTAGAACTAACGCCTATCCATCAGCAGTCCACACTTGCAAAGTTAAGATGCCGATAAAATTTATTTACAATTATTTGACAACAGTTAGGAGCCAGAACTCTTTTCGAATACATCAAACAATACTAATACTATAGTATCCTACCCAGAAAGTACCTAGAACTAACGCCTATCCATCAGCAGATCACACTTGCATAGTTAAGATGCCGATAAAATTTTTTTACAATTATTTGACAACAGTTAGGAGCCAGAACTCTTTTCGAATACATCAAACAATACAAATACTATAGTATCCTACCCCGAAAGTACCTAGAACTAACGCCTATCCATCAGCAGATCACACTTGCATAGTTAAGATGCCGATAAAATTTTTTTTCAATTATTTGACAACAGTTAGGAGCCAGAACTCTTTTCGAATACATCAAACAATACTAAAACTATAGTATCCTACCCAGAAAGTACCTAGAACTAACGCCTATCCATCAGCAGATCACACTTGCATAGTTAAGATGCCGATAAAATTTTTTTACAATTATTTGACAACAGTTAGGAGCCAGAACTCTTTTCGAATACATCAAACAATACAAATACTATAGTATCCTACCCCGAAAGTACCTAGAACTAACGCCTATCCATCAGCAGATCACACTTGCATAGTTAAGATGCCGATAAAATTTTTTTACAATTATTTGACAACAGTTAGGAGCCAGAACTCTTTTCGAATACATCAAACAATACAAATACTATAGTATCCTACCCAGAAAGTACCTAGAACTAACGCCTATCCATCAGCAGATCACACTTGCATAGTTAAGATGCCGATAAATTTTTTTTACAATCATTTGACAACAGTTAGGAGCCAGAACTCTTTTCGAATACATCAAACAATACAAATACTATAGTATCCTACCCAGAAAGTACCTAGAACTAACGCCTATCCATCAGCAGATCACACTTGCATAGTTAAGATGCCGATAAAATTTTTTTACAATTATTTGACAACAGTTAGGAGCCAGAACTCTTTTCGAATACATAAAAAAATACAAATACTATAGTATCCTACCCACAAAGTACCTAGAACTAACGCCTATCCATCAGCAGATCACACTTGCATAGTTAAGATGCCGATAAAATTTTTTTACAATTATTTGACAACAGTTAGGACCCAGAACTCTTTTCGAATACATCAAACAATACAAATACTATAGTATCCTACCCCGAAAGTACCTAGAACTACCGCCTATCCATCAGCAGATCACACTTGCATAGTTAAGATGCCGATAAAATTTATTTACAATTATTTGACAACAGTTAGGAGCCAGAACTCTTTTCGAATACATCAAACAATACTAATACTATAGTATCCTACCCAGAAAGTACCTAGAACTAACGCCTATCCATCAGCAGATCACACTTGCATAGTTAAGATGCCGATAACATTTTTTTACAATTATTTGACAACAGTTAGGAGCCAGAACTCTTTTCGAATACCTCAAACAATACAAATACTATAGTATCCTACCCAGAAAGTACCTAGAACTAACGCCTATCCATCAGCAGATCACACTTGCATAGTTAAGATGCCGATAAAATTTTTTTACAATTATTTGACAACAGTTAGGAGCCAGAACTCTTTTCGAATACATAAAAAAATACAAATACTATAGTATCCTACCCCGAAAGTACCTAGAACTAACGCCTATCCATCAGCAGATCACACTTGCATAGTTAAGATGCCGATAAAATTTATTTACAATTATTTGACAACAGTTAGGAGCCAGAAATCTTTTCGAATACATCAAACAATACTAATACTATAGTATCCTACCCAGAAAGTACCTAGAACTAACGCCTATCCATCAGCAGATCACACTTGCATAGTTAAGATGCCGATAAAATTTTTTTACAATTATTTGACACCAGTTAGGAGCCAGAACTCTTTTCGAATGCATCAAACAATACAAATACTATAGTATCCTACCCCGAAAGTACATAGAACTAACGCCTATCCATCAGCAGATCACACTTGCATAGTTAAGATGCCGATAAAATTTTTTTACAATTATTTGACAACAGTTAGGAGCCAGAGCTCTTTTCGAATACATCAAACAATACAAATACTATAGTATCCTACCCACAAAGTACCTAGAACTAACGCCTATCCATCAGCAGATCACACTTGCATAGTTAAGATGCCGATAAAATCTTTTTACAATTATTCGACAACAGTTAGGAGCCAGAACTCTTTTCGAATACATCAAACAATACAAATACTATAGTATCCTACCCCGAAAGTACCTAGAACTAACGCCTATCCATCAGCAGATCACACTTGCATAGTTAAGATGCCGATAAAATTTATTTACAATTATTTGACAACAGTTAGGAGCCAGAACTCTTTTCGAATACATCAAACAATACTAATACTATAGTATCCTACCCAGAAAGTACCTAGAACTAACGCCTATCCATCAGCAGATCACACTTGCATAGTTAAGATGCCGATAAAATTTTTTTACATTTATTTGACAACAGTTAGGAGCCAGAACTCTTTTCGAATACATCAAACAATACAAATACTATAGTATCCTACCCAGAAAGTACCTAAAACTAACGCCTATCCATCAGCAGATCACACTTGCATAGTTAAGATGCCAATAAAATTTTTTTACAATTATTTGACAACAGTTAGGAGCCAGAACTCTTTTCGAATACATCAAACAATACAAATACTATAGTATCCTACCCCGAAAGTACCTAGAACTAACGCCTATCCATCAGCAGTCCACACTTGCAAAGTTAAGATGCCGATAAAATTTATTTACAATTATTTGACAACAGTTAGGAGCCAGAACTCTTTTCGAATACATCAAACAATACTAATACTATAGTATCCTACCCAGAAAGTACCTAGAACTAACGCCTATCCATCAGCAGATCACACTTGCATAGTTAAGATGCCGATAAAATTTTTTTACAATTATTTGACAACAGTTAGGAGCCAGAACTCTTTTCGAATACATCAAACAATACAAATACTATAGTATCCTACCCCGAAAGTACCTAGAACTAACGCCTATCCATCAGCAGATCACACTTGCATAGTTAAGATGCCGATAAAATTTTTTTTCAATTATTTGACAACAGTTAGGAGCCAGAACTCTTTTCGAATACATCAAACAATACTAAAACTATAGTATCCTACCCAGAAAGTACCTAGAACTAACGCCTATCCATCAGCAGATCACACTTGCATAGTTAAGATGCCGATAAAATTTTTTTACAATTATTTGACAACAGTTAGGAGCCAGAACTCTTTTCGAATACATCAAACAATACAAATACTATAGTATCCTACCCCGAAAGTACCTAGAACTAACGCCTATCCATCAGCAGATCACACTTGCATAGTTAAGATGCCGATAAAATTTTTTTACAATTATTTGACAACAGTTAGGAGCCAGAACTCTTTTCGAATACATCAAACAATACAAATACTATAGTATCCTACCCAGAAAGTACCTAGAACTAACGCCTATCCATCAGCAGATCACACTTGCATAGTTAAGATGCCGATAAATTTTTTTTACAATCATTTGACAACAGTTAGGAGCCAGAACTCTTTTCGAATACATCAAACAATACAAATACTATAGTATCCTACCCAGAAAGTACCTAGAACTAACGCCTATCCATCAGCAGATCACACTTGCATAGTTAAGATGCCGATAAATTTTTTTTACAATCATTTGACAACAGTTAGGAGCCAGAACTCTTTTCGAATACATCAAACAATACAAATACTATAGTATCCTACCCAGAAAGTACCTAGAACTAACGCCTATCCATCAGCAGATCACACTTGCATAGTTAAGATGCCGATAAAATTTTTTTACAATTATTTGACAACAGTTAGGAGCCAGAACTCTTTTCGAATACATAAAAAAATACAAATACTATAGTATCCTACCCACAAAGTACCTAGAACTAACGCCTATCCATCAGCAGATCACACTTGCATAGTTAAGATGCCGATAAAATTTTTTTACAATTATTTGACAACAGTTAGGAGCCAGAACTCTTTTCGAATACATCAAACAATACAAATACTATAGTATCCTATCCCGAAAGTACCTAGAACTAACGCCTATCCATCAGCAGATCACACTTGCATAGTTAAGATGCCGATAAAATTTATTTACAATTATTTGACAACAGTTAGGAGCCAGAACTCTTTTCGAATACATCAAACAATACTAATACTATAGTATTCTACCCAGAAAGTACCTAGAAATAACGCCTATCCATCAGCAGATCACACTTGCATAGTTAAGATGCCGATAAAATTTTTTTACAATTATTTGACAAAAGTTAGGAGCCAGAACTCTTTTCGAATACATCAAACAATACAAATACTATAGTATCCTACCCCGAAAGTACCTAGAACTAACGCCTATCCATCAGCAGATCACACTTGCATAGTTAAGATGCCGATAAAATTTTTTTACAATTATTTGACAACAGTTAGGAGCCAGAACTCTTTTCGAATACATCAAACAATACAAATACTATAGTATCCTACCCAGAAAGTACCTAGAACTAACCCCTATCCATCAGCAGATCACACTTGCATAGTTAAGATGCCGATAAAATTTTTTTACAATTATTTGACAACAGTTAGGAGCCAGAACTCTTTTCGAATACATAAAAAAATACAAATACTATAGTATCCTACCCACAAAGTACCTAGAACTAACGCCTATCCATCAGCAGATCACACTTGCATAGTTAATATGCCGATAAAATTTTTTTACAATTATTTGACAACAGTTAGGAGCCAGAACTCTTTTCGAATACATCAAACAATACAAATACTATAGTATCCTACCCAGAAAGTACCTAGAACTAACGCCTATCCATCAGCAGATCACACTTGCATAGTTAAGATGCCGATAAATTTTTTTTACAATTATTTGACAACAGTTAGGAGCCAGAACTCTTTTCGAATACATCAAACAATACAAATACTATAGTATCCTATCCCGAAAGTACCTAGAACTAACGCCTATCCATCAGCAGATCACACTTGCATAGTTAAGATGCCGATAAAATTTATTTACAATTATTTGACAACAGTTAGGAGCCAGAACTCTTTTCGAATACATCAAACAATACTAATACTATAGTATCCTACCCAGAAAGTACCTAGAACTAACGCCTATCCATCAGCAGATCACACTTGCATAGTTAAGATGCCGATAAAATTTTTTTACAATTATTTGACAAAAGTTAGGAGCCAGAACTCTTTTCGAATACATCAAACAATACAAATACTATAGTATCCTACCCCGAAAGTACCTAGAACTAACGCCTATCCATCAGCAGATCACACTTGCATAGTTAAGATGCCGATAAAATTTTTTTACAATTATTTGACAACAGTTAGGAGCCAGAACTCTTTTCGAATACATCAAACAATACAAATACTATAGTATCCTACCCAGAAAGTACCTAGAACTAACCCCTATCCATCAGCAGATCACACTTGCATAGTTAAGATGCCGATAAAATTTTTTTACAATTATTTGACAACAGTTAGGAGCCAGAACTCTTTTCGAATACATAAAAAAATACAAATACTATAGTATCCTACCCACAAAGTACCTAGAACTAACGCCTATCCATCAGCAGATCACACTTGCATAGTTAATATGCCGATAAAATTTTTTTACAATTATTTGACAACAGTTAGGAGCCAGAACTCTTTTCGAATACATCAAACAATACAAATACTATAGTATCCTACCCAGAAAGTACCTAGAACTAACGCCTATCCATCAGCAGATCACACTTGCATAGTTAAGATGCCGATAAATTTTTTTTACAATTATTTGACAACAGTTAGGAGCCAGAACTCTTTTCGAATACATCAAACAATACAAATACTATAGTATCCTACCCAGAAAGTACCTAGAACTAACGCCTATCCATCAGCAGATCACACTTGCATAGTTAAGATGCCGATAAAATTTTTTTACAATTATTTGACAACAGTTAGGAGCCAGAACTCTTTTCGAATACATCAAACAATACAAATACTATAGTATCCTACCCAGAAAGTACCTAGAACTAACGCCTATCCATCAGCAGATCACACTTGCATAGTTAAGATGCCGATAAAATTTTTTTACAATTATTTGACAACAGTTAGGAGCCAGAACTCTTTTCGAATACATCAAACAATACAAATACTATAGTATCCTACCCAGAAAGTACCTAGAACTAACGCCTATCTATCAGCAGATCACACTTGCATAGTTAAGATGCCGATAAATTTTTTTTACAATCATTTGACAACAGTTAGGAGCCAGAACTCTTTTCGAATACATCAAACAATACAAATACTATAGTATCCTACCCAGAAAGTACCTAGAACTAACGCCTATCCATCAGCAGATCACACTTGCATAGTTAAGATGCCGATAAAATTTTTTTACAATTATTTGACAACAGTTAGGAGCCAGAAATCTTTTCGAATACATCAAACAATACAAATACTATAGTATCCTACCCCGAAAGTACCTAGAACTAACGCCTATCCATCAGCAGATCACACTTGCATAGTTAAGATGCCGATAAAATTTTTTTACAATTATTTGACAACAGTTAGGAGCCAGAACTCTTTTCGAATACATCAAACAATACTAATACTATAGTATCCTACCCAGAAAGTACCTAGAACTAACGCCTATCCATCAGCAGATCACACTTGCATAGTTAAGATGCCGATAAAATTTTTTTACAATTATTTGACAACAGTTAGGAGTCAGAACTCTTTTCGAATACATCAAACAATACAAATACTATAGTATCCTACCCATAAAGTACCTAGAACTAAGGCCTATCCATCAGCAGATCACACTTGCATAGTTAAGATGCCGATAAAATTTTTTTACAATTATTTGACAACAGTTAGGAGCCAGAAATCTTTTCGAATACATCAAACAATACAAATACTATAGTATCCTACCCCGAAAGTACCTAGAACTAACGCCTATCCATCAGCAGATCACACTTGCATAGTTAAGATGCCGATAAAATTTTTTTACAATTATTTGACAACAGTTAGGAGCCAGAACTCTTTTCGAATACATCAAACAATACTAATACTATAGTATCCTACCCAGAAAGTACCTAGAACTAACGCCTATCCATCAGCAGATCACACTTGCATAGTTAAGATGCCGATAAAATTTTTTTACAATTATTTGACAACAGTTAGGAGCCAGAACTCTTTTCGAATACATCAAATAATACAAATACTATAGTATCCTACCCAGAAAGTACCTAGAACTAACGCCTATCCATCAGCAGATCACACTTGCATAGTTAAGATGCCGATAAAATTTTTTTACAATTATTTGACAACAGTTAGGAGCCAGAACTCTTTTCGAATACATAAAAAAATACAAATACTATAGTATCCTACCCACAAAGTACCTAGCACTAACGCCTATCCATCAGCAGATCACACTTGCATAGTTAAGATGCCGATAAAATTTTTTTACAATTATTTGACAACAGTTAGGAGCCAGAACTCTTTTCGAATACATAAAAAAATACAAATACTATAGTAGCCTACCCACAAAGTACCTAGAACTAACGCCTATCCATCAGCAGATCACACTTGCATAGTTAAGATGCCGATAAAATTTTTTTACAATTATTTGACAACAGTTAGGAGCCAGAACTCTTTTCGAATACATCAAACAATACTAATACTATAGTATCCTACCCAGAAAGTACCTAGAACTAACGCCTATCCATCAGCAGATCACACTTGCATAGTTAAGATGCCGATAAAATTTTTTTACAATTATTTGACAACAGTTAGGAGTCAGAACTCTTTTCGAATACATCAAACAATACAAATACTATAGTATCCTACCCAGAAAGTACCTAGAACTAAGGCCTATCCATCAGCAGATCACACTTGCATAGTTAAGATGCCGATAAAATTTTTTTACAATTATTTGACAACAGTTAGGAGCCAGAAATCTTTTCGAATACATCAAACAATACAAATACTATAGTATCCTACCCCGAAAGTACCTAGAACTAACGCCTATCCATCAGCAGATCACACTTGCATAGTTAAGATGCCGATAAAATTTTTTTACAATTATTTGACAACAGTTAGGAGCCAGAACTCTTTTCGAATACATCAAACAATACTAATACTATAGTATCCTACCCAGAAAGTACCTAGAACTAACGCCTATCCATCAGCAGATCACACTTGCATAGTTAAGATGCCGATAAAATTTTTTTACAATTATTTGACAACAGTTAGGAGCCAGAACTCTTTTCGAATACATCAAATAATACAAATACTATAGTATCCTACCCAGAAAGTACCTAGAACTAACGCCTATCCATCAGCAGATCACACTTGCATAGTTAAGATGCCGATAAAATTTTTTTACAATTATTTGACAACAGTTAGGAGCCAGAACTCTTTTCGAATACATAAAAAAATACAAATACTATAGTATCCTACCCACAAAGTACCTAGCACTAACGCCTATCCATCAGCAGATCACACTTGCATAGTTAAGATGCCGATAAAATTTTTTTACAATTATTTGACAACAGTTAGGAGCCAGAACTCTTTTCGAATACATAAAAAAATACAAATACTATAGTAGCCTACCCACAAAGTACCTAGAACTAACGCCTATCCATCAGCAGATCACACTTGCATAGTTAAGATGCCGATAAAATTTTTTTACAATTATTTGACAACAGTTAGGAGCCAGAACTCTTTTCGAATACATCAAACAAGACAAATACTATAGTATCCTACCCCGAAAGTACCTAGAACTAACGCCTATCCATCAGCAGATCACACTTGCATAGTTAAGATGCCGATAAAATTTATTTACAATTATTTGACAACAGTTAGGAGCCAGAACTCTTTTCGAATACATCAAACAATACTAATACTATAGTATCCTACCCAGAAAGTACCTAGAACTAACGCCTATCCATCAGCAGATCACACTTGCATAGTTAAGATGCCGATAAAATTTTTTTACAATTATTTGACAACAGTTAGGAGCCAGAACTCTTTTCGAATACATCAAACAATACAAATACTATAGTATCCTACCCCGAAAGTACATAGAACTAACGCCTATCCATCAGCAGATCACACTTGCATAGTTAAGATGCCGATAAAATTTATTTACAATTATTTGACAACAGTTAGGAGCCAGAACTCTTTTCGAATACATCAAACAATACAAATACTATAGTATCCTACCCAGAAAGTACCTAGAACTAACGCCTATCCATCAGCAGATCACACTTGCATAGTTAAGATGCCGATAAAATTTTTTTACAATTATTTGACAACAGTTAGGAGCCAGAACTCTTTTCGAATACATCAAACAATACAAATACTATAGTATCCTACCCAGAAAGTACCTAGAACTAACGCCTATCCATCAGCAGATCACACTTGCATAGTTAAGATGCCGATAAATTTTTTTTACAATTATTTGACGACAGTTAGGAGCCAGAACTCTTTTCGAATACATCAAACAATACAAATACTATAGTATCCTACCCAGAAAGTACCTAGAACTAACGCCTATCCATCAGCAGATCACACTTGCATAGTTAAGATGCCGATAACATTTTTTTACAATTATTTGACAACAGTTAGGAGCCAGAACTCTTTTCGAATACATAAAAAAATACAAATACTATAGTATCCTACCCACAAAGTACCCAGAACTAACGCCTATCCATCAGCAGATCACACTTGCATAGTTAAGATGCCGAAAAAATTTTTTTACAATTATTTGACAACAGTTAGGAGCCAGAACTCTTTTCGAATACATAAAAAAATACAAATACTATAGTATCCTACCCACAAAGTACCTAGAACTAACGCCTATCCATCAGCAGATCACACTTGCATAGTTAAGATGCCGATAAAATTTTTTTTACAATTATTTGACAACAGTTAGGAGCCAGAACTCTTTTCGAATACATCAAACAATACAAATACTATAGTATCCTACCCCGAAAGTACCTAGAACTAAAGCCTATCCATCAGCAGATCACACTTGCATAGTTAAGATGCCGATAAAATTTTTTTACAATTATTTGACAACAGTTAGGAGCCAGAACTCTTTTCGAATACATAAAAAAATACAAATACTATAGTATCCTACCCACAAAGTACCTAGAACTAACGCCTATCCATCAGCAGATCACACTTGCATAGTTAAGATGCCGATAAAAATTTTTTACAATTATTTGACAACAGTTAGGAGCCAGAACTCTTTTCGAATACATCAAACAATACAAATACTATAGTATCCTACCCCGAAAGTACCTAGAACTAACGCCTATCCATCAGCAGATCACACTTGCATAGTTAAGATGCCGATAAAATTTATTTACAATTATTTGACAACAGTTAGGAGCCAGAGCTCTTTTCGAATACATCAAACAATACAAATACTATAGTATCCTACCCAGAAAGTACCTAGAACTAACGCCTATCCATCAGCAGATCACACTTGCATAGTTAAGATGCCGATAAATTTTTTTTACAATTATTTGACAACAGTTAGGAGCCAGAACTCTTTTCGAATACATCAAACAATACAAATACTATAGTATCCTACCCCGAAAGTACCTAGAACCAACGCCTATCCATCAGCAGATCACACTTGCATAGTTAAGATGCCGATAAATTTTTTTTACAATTATTTGACAACAGTTAGGAGCCAGAACTCTTTTCGAATACATCAAACAATACAAATACTATAGTATCCTACCCCGAAAGTACCTAGAACTAACGCCTATCCATCAGCAGATCACACTTGCATAGTTAAGATGCCGATAAAATTTTTTTACAATTATTTGACAACAGTTAGGAGCCAGAACTCTTTTCGAATACATCAAACAATACAAATACTATAGTATCCTACCCAGAAAGTACCTAGAACTAACGCCTACCCATCAGCAGATCACACTTGCATAGTTAAGATGCCGATAAAATTTTTTTACAATTATTTGACAACAGTTAGGAGCCAGAACTCTTTTCGAATACATCAAACAATACAAATACTATAGTATCCTACCCAGAAAGTACCTAGAACTAACGCCTATCCATCAGAAGATCACACTTGCATAGTTAAGATGCCGATAAAAATTTTTTACAATTATTTGACAACAGTTAGGAGCCAGAACTCTTTTCGAATACATCAAACAATACAAATACTATAGTATCCTACCCCGAAAGTACCTAGAATTAACGCCTATCCATCAGCAGATCACACTTGCATAGTTAAGATGCCGATAAAATTTATTTACAATTATTTGACAACAGTTAGGAGCCAGAACTCTTTTCGAATACATCAAACAATACTAATACTATAATATCCTACCCAGAAAGTACCCAGAACTAAGGCCTATCCATCAGCAGATCACACTTGCATAGTTAAGATGCCGATAAAATTTTTTTACAATTATTTGACAACAGTTAGGAGCCAGAACTCTTTTCGAATACATCAAACAATACAAATACTATAGTATCCTACCCCGAAAGTACATAGAACTAACGCCTATCCATCAGCAGATCACACTTGCATAGTTAAGATGCCGATAAAATTTATTTACAATTATTTGACAACAGTTAGGAGCCAGAACTCTTTTCGAATACATCAAACAATACTAATACTATAGTATCCTACCCAGAAAGTACCTAGAACTAACGCCTATCCATCAGCAGATCACACTTGCATAGTTAAGATGCCGATAAAATTTTTTTACAATTATTTGACAACAGTTAGGAGCCAGAACTCTTTTCGAATACATCAAACAATACAAATACTATAGTATCCTACCCAGAAAGTACCTAGAACTAACGCCTATCCATCAGCAGATCACACTTGCATAGTTAAGATGCCGATAAAATTTTTTTACAATTATTTGACAACAGTTAGGAGCCAGAACTCTTTTCGAATAAATCAAACAATACAAATACTATAGTATCCTACCCAGAAAGTACCTAGAACTAACGCCTATCCATCAGCAGATCACACTTGCATAGTTAAGATGCCGATAAAATTTTTTTACAATTATTTGACAACAGTTAGGAGCCAGAACTCTTTTCGAATACATCAAACAATACAAATACTATAGTATCCTACCCCGAAAGTACCTAGAACTAACGCCTATCCATCAGCAGATCACACTTGCATAGTTAAGATGCCGATAAAATTTATTTACAATTATTTGACAACAGTTAGGAGCCAGAACTCTTTTCGAATACATCAAACAATACTAATACTATAGTATCCTACCCAGAAAGTACCTAGAACTAACGCCTATCCATCAGCAGATCACACTTGCATAGTTAAGATGCCGATAAAATTTTTTTACAATTATTTGACAACAGTTAGGAGCCAGAACTCTTTTCGAATACACCAAACAATACAAATACTATAGTATCCTACCCCGAAAGTACCTAGAGCTAACGCCTATCCATCAGCAGATCACACTTGCATAGTTAAGATGCCGATAAAATTTTTTTACAATTATTTGACAACAGTTAGGAGCCAGAACTCTTTTCGAATACATCAAACAATACAAATACTATAGTATTCTACCCCGAAAGTACCTAGAACTAACGACTATCCATCAGCAGATCACACTTGCATAGTTAAGATGCCGATAAAATTTATTTACAATTATTTGACAACAGTTAGGAGCCAGAACTCTTTTCGAATACATCAAACAATACTAATACTATAGTATCCTACCCAGAAAGTACCCAGAACTAAGGCCTATCCATCAGCAGATCACACTTGCATAGTTAAGATGCCGATAAAATTTTTTTACAATTATTTGACAACAGTTAGGAGCCAGAACTCTTTTCGAATACATCAAACAATACAAATACTATAGTATCCTACCCCGAAAGTACATAGAACTAACGCCTATCCATCAGCAGATCACACTTGCATAGTTAAGATGCCGATAAAATTTATTTACAATTATTTGACAACAGTTAGGAGCCAGAACTCTTTTCGAATACATCAAACAATACTAATACTATAGTATCCTACCCAGAAAGTACCTAGAACTAACGCCTATCCATCAGCAGATCACACTTGCATAGTTAAGATGCCGATAAAATTTATTTACAATTATTTGACAACAGTTAGGAGCCAGAACTCTTTTCGAATACATCAAACAATACTAATACTATAGTATCCTACCCAGAAAGTACCTAGAACTAACGCCTATCCATCAGCAGATCACACTTGCATAGTTAAGATGCCGATAAAATTTTTTTACAATTATTGGACAACAGTTAGGAGCCAGAACTCTTTTCGAATACATAAAAAAATACAAATACTATAGTATCCTACCCACAAAGTACCTAGAACTAACGCCTATCCATCAGCAGATCACACTTGCATAGTTAAGATGCCGATAAAATTTTTTTACAATTATTTGACAACAGTTAGGAGCCAGAACTCTTTTCGAATACATCAAACAATACAAATACTATAGTATCCTACCCCGAAAGTACCTAGAACTAACGCCTATCCATCAGCAGATCACACTTGCATAGTTAAGATGCCGATAAAATTTATTTACAATTATTTGACAACAGTTAGGAGCCAGAACTCTTTTCGAATACATAAAAAAATACAAATACTATAGTATCCTACCCACAAAGTACCTAGAACTAACGCCTATCCATCAGCAGATCACACTTGCATAGTTAAGATGCCGATAAAATTTTTTTAGAATTATTTGACAACAGTTAGGAGCCAGAACTCTTTTCGAATACATCAAACAATACATATACTATAGTATCCTACCCCGAAAGTACCTAGAACTAACGCCTATCCATCAGCAGATCACACTTGCATAGTTAAGATGCCGATAAAATTTATTTACAATTATCTGACAACAGTTAGGAGCCAGAACTCTTTTCGAATACATCAAACAATACTAATACTATAGCATCCTACCCAGAAAGTACCTAGAACTAACGCCTATCCATCAGCAGATCACACTTGCATAGTTAAGATGCCGATAAAATTTTTTTACAATTATTTGACAACAGTTAGGAGCCAGAACTCTTTTCGAATACATCAAACAATACAAATACTATAGTATCCTACCCACAAAGTACCTAGAACTAACGCCTATCCATCAGCAGATCACACTTGCATAGTTAAGATGCCGATAAAATTTTTTTACAATTATTTGACAACAGTTAGGAGCCAGAACTCTTTTCGAATACATCAAACAATACAAATACTATAGTATCCTACCCAGAAAGTACCTAGAACTAACGCCTATCCATCAGCAGATCACAGTTGCATAGTTAAGATGCCGATAAATTTTTTTTACAATCATTTGACAACAGTTAGGAGCCAGAACTCTTTTCGAATACATCAAACAATACAAATACTATAGTATCCTACCCAGAAAGTACCTCGAACTAACGCCTATCCATCAGCAGATCACACTTGCATAGTTAAGATGCCGATAAAATTTTTTTACAATTATTTGACAACAGTTAGGCGCCAGAACTCTTTTCGAATACATAAAAAAATACAAATACTATAGTATCCTACCCACAAAGTACCTAGAACTAACGCCTATCCATCAGCAGATCACACTTGCATAGTTAAGATGCCGATAACATTTTTTTACAATTATTTGACAACAGTTAGGAGCCAGAACTCTTTTCGAATACATCAAACAATACAAATACTATAGTATTCTACCCCGAAAGTACCTAGAACTAACGCCTATCCATCAGCAGATCACACTTGCATAGTTAAGATGCCGATAAAATTTATTTACAATTATTTGACAACAGTTAGGAGCCAGAACTCTTTTCGAATACATCAAACAATACAAATACTATAGTATCCTACCCAGAAAGTACCTAGAACTAACGCCTATCCATCAGCAGATCACACTTGCATAGTTAAGATGCCGATAAATTTTTTTTACAATCATTTGACAACAGTTAGGAGCCAGAACTCTTTTCGAATACATCAAAAAATACAAATACTATAGTATCCTACCCAGAAAGTACCTAGAACTAACGCCTATCCATCAGCAGATCACACTTGCATAGTTAAGATGCCGATAAAATTTTTTTACAATTATTTGACAACAGTTAGGAGCCAGAACTGTTTTCGAATACATAAAAAAATACAAATACTATAGTATCCTACCCACAAAGTACCTAGAACTAACGCCTATCCATCAGCAGATCACACTTGCATAGTTAAGATGCCGATAAAATTTTTTTACAATTATTTGACAACAGTTAGGAGCCAGAACTCTTTTCGAATACATCAAACAATACAAATACTATAGTATCCTACCCCGAAAGTACCTAGAACTAACGCCTATCCATCAGCAGATCACACTTGCATAGTTAAGATGCCGATAAAATTTATTTACAATTATTTGACAACAGTTAGGAGCCAGAAATCTTTTCGAATACATCAAACAATACTAATACTATAGTATCCTACCCAGAAAGTACCTAGAACTAACGCCTATCCATCAGCAGATCACACTTGCATAGTTAAGATGCCGATAACATTTTTTTACAATTATTTGACAACAGTTAGGAGCCAGAACTCTTTTCGAATACATCAAACAATACAAACACTATAGTATCCTACCCCGAAAGTACATAGAACTAACGCCTATCCATCAGCAGATCACACTTGCATAGTTAAGATGCCGATAAAATTTATTTACAATTATTTGACAACAGTTAGGAGCCAGAAATCTTTTCGAATACATCAAACAATACTAATACTATAGTATCCTACCCAGAAAGTACCTAGAACTAACGCCTATCCATCAGCAGATCACACTTGCATAGTTAAGATGCCGATAACATTTTTTTACAATTATTTGACAACAGTTAGGAGCCAGAACTCTTTTCGAATACATCAAACAATACAAACACTATAGTATCCTACCCCGAAAGTACATAGAACTAACGCCTATCCATCAGCAGATCACACTTGCATAGTTAAGATGCCGATAAAATTTATTTACAATTATTTGACAACAGTTAGGAGCCAGAACTCTTTTCGAATACATCAAACAATACTAATACTATAGTATCCTACCCAGAAAGTACCTAGAACTAACGCCTATCCATCAGCAGATCACACTTGCATAGTTAAGATGCCGATAACATTTTTTTACAATTATTTGACAACAGTTAGGAGCCAGAACTCTTTTCGAATACATCAAACAATACAAATACTATAGTATCCTACCCAGAAAGTACCTAGAACTAACGCCTATCCATCAGCAGATCACACTTGCATAGTTAAGATGCCGATAAAATTTTTTTACAATTATTTGACAACAGTTAGGAGCCAGAACTCTTTTCGAATACATAAAAAAATACAAATACTATAGTATCCTACCCCGAAAGTACCTAGAACTAACGCCTATCCATCAGCAGATCACACTTGCATAGTTAAGATGCCGATAAAATTTATTTACAATTATTTGACAACAGTTAGGAGCCAGAAATCTTTTCGAATACATCAAACAATACTAATACTATAGTATCCTACCCAGAAAGTACCTAGAACTAACGCCTATCCATCAGCAGATCACACTTGCATAGTTAAGATGCCGATAAAATTTATTTACAATTATCTGACAACAGTTAGGAGCCAGAACTCTTTTCGAATACATCAAACAATACTAATACTATAGTATCCTACCCAGAAAGTACCTAGAACTAACGGCTATCCATCAGCAGATCACACTTGCATAGTTAAGATGCCGATAAAATTTTTTTACAATTATTTGACAAGAGTTAGGAGCCAGAACTCTTTTCGAATACACCA
Source organism: Ophion ventricosus (assembly GCA_963932345.1). Lineage (NCBI taxonomy): Eukaryota > Metazoa > Arthropoda > Insecta > Hymenoptera > Ichneumonidae > Ophion > Ophion ventricosus. Next base: position 5,573,610 of record OZ010719.1, on the reverse strand, counting down.
AACAATACAAATACTATAGTATCCTACCCCGAAAGTACCTAGAACTAACGCCTATCCATCAGCAGATCACACTTGCATAGTTAAGATGCCGATAAAATTTATTTACAATTATTTGACAACAGTTAGGAGCCAGAACTCTTTTCGAATACATCAAACAATACTAATACTATAGTATCCTACCCAGAAAGTACCTAGAACTAACGCCTATCCATCAGCAGATCACACCTGCATAGTTAAGATGCCGATAAAATTTTTTTACAATTATTTCACAACAGTTAGGAGCCAGAACTCTTTTCGAATACATCAAACAATACAAATACTATAGTATCCTACCCCGAAAGTACCTAGAACTAACGCCTATCCATCAGCAGATCACACTTGCATAGTTAAGATGCCGATAAAATTTTTTTACAATTATTTGACAACAGTTAGGAGCCAGAACTCTTTTCGAATACATCAAACAATACAAATACTATAGTATTCTACCCCGAAAGTACATAGAACTAACGCCTATCCATCAGCAGATCACACTTGCATAGTTAAGATGCCGATAAAATTTATTTACAATTATTTGACAACAGTTAGGAGCCAGAACTCTTTTCGAATACATCAAACAATACTAATACTATAGTATCCTACCCAGAAAGTACCCAGAACTAAGGCCTATCCATCAGCAGATCACACTTGCATAGTTAAGATGCCGATAAAATTTTTTTCCAATTATTTGACAACAGTTAGGAGCCAGAACTCTATTCGAATACATCAAACAATACAAATACTATAGTATCCTACCCCGAAAGTACATAGAACTAACGCCTATCCATCAGCAGATCACACTTGCATAGTTAAGATGCCGATAAAATTTATTTACAATTATTTGACAACAGTTAGGAGCCAGAACTCTTTTCGAATACATCAAACAATACTAATACTATAGTATCCTACCCAGAAAGTACCTAGAACTAACGCCTATCCATCAGCAGATCACACTTGCATAGTTAAGATGCCGATAAAATTTTTTTACAATTATTTGACAACAGTTAGGAGCCAGAACTCTTTTCGAATACATCAAACAATACAAATACTATAGTATCCTACCCAGAAAGTACCTAGAACTAACGCCTATCCATCAGCAGATCACACTTGCATAGTTAAGATGCCGACAAAAATTTTTTAACAATTATTTGACAACAGTTAGGAGCCAGAACTCTTTTCGAATAAATCAAACAATACAAATACTATAGTATCCTACCCAGAAAGTACCTAGAACTAACGCCTATCCATCAGCAGATCACACTTGCATAGTTAAGATGCCGATAAAATTTTTTTACAATTATTGGACAACAGTTAGGATCCAGAACTCTTTTCGAATACATAAAAAAATACAAATACTATAGTATCCTACCCACAAAGTACCTAGAACTAACGCCTATCCATCAGCAGATCACACTTGCATAGTTAAGATGCCGATAAAATTTTTTTACAATTATTTGACAACAGTTAGGAGCCAGAACTCTTTTCGAATACATCAAACAATACAAATACTATAGTATCCTACCCCGAAAGTACCTAGAACTAACGCCTATCCATCAGCAGATCACACTTGCATAGTTAAGATGCCGATAAAATTTATTTACAATTATTTGACAACAGTTAGGAGCCAGAACTCTTTTCGAATACATAAAAAAATACAAATACTATAGTATCCTACCCACAAAGTACCTAGAACTAACGCCTATCCATCAGCAGATCACACTTGCATAGTTAAGATGCCGATAAAATTTTTTTACAATTATTTGACAACAGTTAGGAGCCAGAACTCTTTTCGAATACATCAAACAATACAAATACTATAGTATCCTACCCCGAAAGTACCTAGAACTAACGCCTATCCATCAGCAGATCACACTTGCATAGTTAAGATGCCGATAAAATTTTTTTACAATTATTTGACAACAGTTAGGAGCCAGAACTCTTTTCGAATACATCAAACAATACAAATACTATAGTATCCTACCCAGAAAGTACCTAGAACTAACGCCTATCCATCAGCAGATCACACTTGCATAGTTAAGATGCCGACAAAAATTTTTTAACAATTATTTGACAACAGTTAGGAGCCAGAACTCTTTTCGAATAAATCAAACAATACAAATACTATAGTATCCTACCCAGAAAGTACCTAGAACTAACGCCTATCCATCAGCAGATCACACTTGCATAGTTAAGATGCCGATAAAATTTTTTTACAATTATTGGACAACAGTTAGGATCCAGAACTCTTTTCGAATACATAAAAAAATACAAATACTATAGTATCCTACCCACAAAGTACCTAGAACTAACGCCTATCCATCAGCAGATCACACTTGCATAGTTAAGATGCCGATAAAATTTTTTTACAATTATTTGACAACAGTTAGGAGCCAGAACTCTTTTCGAATACATCAAACAATACAAATACTATAGTATCCTACCCCGAAAGTACCTAGAACTAACGCCTATCCATCAGCAGATCACACTTGCATAGTTAAGATGCCGATAAAATTTATTTACAATTATTTGACAACAGTTAGGAGCCAGAACTCTTTTCGAATACATAAAAAAATACAAATACTATAGTATCCTACCCACAAAGTACCTAGAACTAACGCCTATCCATCAGCAGATCACACTTGCATAGTTAAGATGCCGATAAAATTTTTTTACAATTATTTGACAACAGTTAGGAGCCAGAACTCTTTTCGAATACATCAAACAATACAAATACTATAGTATCCTACCCCGAAAGTACCTAGAACTAACGCCTATCCATCAGCAGATCACACTTGCATAGTTAAGATGCGGATAAAATTTATTTACAATTGTCTGACAACAGTTAGGAGCCAGAACTCTTTTCGAATACATCAAACAATACTAATACTATAGCATCCTACCCAGAAAGTACCTAGAACTAACGCCTATCCATCAGCAGATCACACTTGCATAGTTAAGATGCCGATAAAATTTTTTTACAATTATTTGACACCAGTTAGGAGCCAGAACTCTTTTCGAATACATCAAACAATTCAAATACTATAGTATCCTACCCCGAAAGTACATAGAACTAACGCCTATCCATCAGCAGATCACACTTGCATAGTTAAGATGCCGATAAAATTTTTTTACAATTATTTGACAACTGTTAGGAGCCAGAGCTCTTTTCGAATACATCAAACAATACAAATACTATAGTATCCTACCCACAAAGTACCTAGAACTAACGCCTATCCATCAGCAGATCACACTTGCATAGTTAAGATGCCGATAAAATCTTTTTACAATTATTCGACAACAGTTAGGAGCCAGAACTCTTTTCGAATACATCAAACAATACAAATACTATAGTATCCTACCCCGAAAGTACTTAGAACTAACGCCTATCCATCAGCAGATCACACTTGCATAGTTAAGATGCCGATAAAATTTTTTTACATTTATTTGACAACAGTTAGGAGCCAGAACTCTTTTCGAATACATCAAACAATACAAATACTATAGTATCCTACCCTGAAAGTACCTAGAACTAACGCCTATCCATCAGCAGATCACACTTGCATAGTTAAGATGCCGATAACATTTTTTTACAATTATTTGACAACAGTTAGGAGCCAGAACTCTTTTCGAATACATCAAACAATACAAACACTATAGTATCCTACCCCGAAAGTACATAGAACTAACGCCTATCCATCAGCAGATCACACTTGCATAGTTAAGATGCCGATAAAATTTATTTACAATTATTTGACAACAGTTAGGAGCCAGAAATCTTTTCGAATACATCAAACAATACTAATACTATAGTATCCTACCCAGAAAGTACCTAGAACTAACGCCTATCCATCAGCAGATCACACTTGCATAGTTAAGATGCCGATAACATTTTTTTACAATTATTTGACAACAGTTAGGAGCCAGAACTCTTTTCGAATACATCAAACAATACAAACACTATAGTATCCTACCCCGAAAGTACATAGAACTAACGCCTATCCATCAGCAGATCACACTTGCATAGTTAAGATGCCGATAAAATTTATTTACAATTATTTGACAACAGTTAGGAGCCAGAACTCTTTTCGAATACATCAAACAATACTAATACTATAGTATCCTACCCAGAAAGTACCTAGAACTAACGCCTATCCATCAGCAGATCACACTTGCATAGTTAAGATGCCGATAACATTTTTTTACAATTATTTGACAACAGTTAGGAGCCAGAACTCTTTTCGAATACATCAAACAATACAAATACTATAGTATCCTACCCAGAAAGTACCTAGAACTAACGCCTATCCATCAGCAGATCACACTTGCATAGTTAAGATGCCGATAAAATTTTTTTACAATTATTTGACAACAGTTAGGAGCCAGAACTCTTTTCGAATACATAAAAAAATACAAATACTATAGTATCCTACCCCGAAAGTACCTAGAACTAACGCCTATCCATCAGCAGATCACACTTGCATAGTTAAGATGCCGATAAAATTTATTTACAATTATTTGACAACAGTTAGGAGCCAGAAATCTTTTCGAATACATCAAACAATACTAATACTATAGTATCCTACCCAGAAAGTACCTAGAACTAACGCCTATCCATCAGCAGATCACACTTGCATAGTTAAGATGCCGATAAAATTTATTTACAATTATCTGACAACAGTTAGGAGCCAGAACTCTTTTCGAATACATCAAACAATACTAATACTATAGTATCCTACCCAGAAAGTACCTAGAACTAACGCCTATCCATCAGCAGATCACACTTGCATAGTTAAGATGCCGATAAAATTTTTTTACAATTATTTGACAAGAGTTAGGAGCCAGAACTCTTTTCGAATACACCAAACAATACAAATACTATAGTATCCTACCCCGAAAGTACCTAGAACTAACGCCTATCCATCAGCAGATCACACTTGCATAGTTAAGATGCCGATAAAATTTATTTACAATTATTTGACAACAGTTAGGAGCCAGAACTCTTTTCGAATACATCAAACAATACTAATACTATAGTATCCTACCCAGAAAGTACCTAGAACTAACGCCTATCCATCAGCAGATCACACCTGCATAGTTAAGATGCCGATAAAATTTTTTTACAATTATTTCACAACAGTTAGGAGCCAGAACTCTTTTCGAATACATCAAACAATACAAATACTATAGTATCCTACCCCGAAAGTACCTAGAACTAACGCCTATCCATCAGCAGATCACACTTGCATAGTTAAGATGCCGATAAAATTTTTTTACAATTATTTGACAACAGTTAGGAGCCAGAACTCTTTTCGAATACATCAAACAATACAAATACTATAGTATTCTACCCCGAAAGTACCTAGAACTAACGCCTATCCATCAGCAGATCACACTTGCATAGTTAAGATGCCGATAAAATTTATTTACAATTATTTGACAACAGTTAGGAGCCAGAACTCTTTTCGAATACATCAAACAATACTAATACTATAGTATCCTACCCAGAAAGTACCCAGAACTAAGGCCTATCCATCAGCAGATCACACTTGCATAGTTAAGATGCCGATAAAATTTTTTTCCAATTATTTGACAACAGTTAGGAGCCAGAACTCTATTCGAATACATCAAACAATACAAATACTATAGTATCCTACCCCGAAAGTACATAGAACTAACGCCTATCCATCAGCAGATCACACTTGCATAGTTAAGATGCCGATAAAATTTATTTACAATTATTTGACAACAGTTAGGAGCCAGAACTCTTTTCGAATACATCAAACAATACTAATACTATAGTATCCTACCCAGAAAGTACCTAGAACTAACGCCTATCCATCAGCAGATCACACTTGCATAGTTAAGATGCCGATAAAATTTTTTTACAATTATTTGACAACAGTTAGGAGCCAGAACTCTTTTCGAATACATCAAACAATACAAATACTATAGTATCCTACCCAGAAAGTACCTAGAACTAACGCCTATCCATCAGCAGATCACACTTGCATAGTTAAGATGCCGACAAAAATTTTTTAACAATTATTTGACAACAGTTAGGAGCCAGAACTCTTTTCGAATAAATCAAACAATACAAATACTATAGTATCCTACCCAGAAAGTACCTAGAACTAACGCCTATCCATCAGCAGATCACACTTGCATAGTTAAGATGCCGATAAAATTTTTTTACAATTATTGGACAACAGTTAGGATCCAGAACTCTTTTCGAATACATAAAAAAATACAAATACTATAGTATCCTACCCACAAAGTACCTAGAACTAACGCCTATCCATCAGCAGATCACACTTGCATAGTTAAGATGCCGATAAAATTTTTTTACAATTATTTGACAACAGTTAGGAGCCAGAACTCTTTTCGAATACATCAAACAATACAAATACTATAGTATCCTACCCCGAAAGTACCTAGAACTAACGCCTATCCATCAGCAGATCACACTTGCATAGTTAAGATGCCGATAAAATTTATTTACAATTATTTGACAACAGTTAGGAGCCAGAACTCTTTTCGAATACATAAAAAAATACAAATACTATAGTATCCTACCCCGAAAGTACCTAGAACTAACGCCTATCCATCAGCAGATCACACTTGCATAGTTAAGATGCGGATAAAATTTATTTACAATTGTCTGACAACAGTTAGGAGCCAGAACTCTTTTCGAATACATCAAACAATACTAATACTATAGCATCCTACCCAGAAAGTACCTAGAACTAACGCCTATCCATCAGCAGATCACACTTGCATAGTTAAGATGCCGATAAAATTTTTTTACAATTATTTGACACCAGTTAGGAGCCAGAACTCTTTTCGAATACATCAAACAATTCAAATACTATAGTATCCTACCCCGAAAGTACATAGAACTAACGCCTATCCATCAGCAGATCACACTTGCATAGTTAAGATGCCGATAAAATTTTTTTACAATTATTTGACAACTGTTAGGAGCCAGAGCTCTTTTCGAATACATCAAACAATACAAATACTATAGTATCCTACCCACAAAGTACCTAGAACTAACGCCTATCCATCAGCAGATCACACTTGCATAGTTAAGATGCCGATAAAATCTTTTTACAATTATTCGACAACAGTTAGGAGCCAGAACTCTTTTCGAATACATCAAACAATACAAATACTATAGTATCCTACCCCGAAAGTACTTAGAACTAACGCCTATCCATCAGCAGATCACACTTGCATAGTTAAGATGCCGATAAAATTTTTTTACATTTATTTGACAACAGTTAGGAGCCAGAACTCTTTTCGAATACATCAAACAATACAAATACTATAGTATCCTACCCTGAAAGTACCTAGAACTAACGCCTATCCATCAGCAGATCACACTTGCATAGTTAAGATGCCGATAACATTTTTTTACAATTATTTGACAACAGTTAGGAGCCAGAACTCTTTTCGAATACATCAAACAATACAAACACTATAGTATCCTACCCCGAAAGTACATAGAACTAACGCCTATCCATCAGCAGATCACACTTGCATAGTTAAGATGCCGATAAAATTTATTTACAATTATTTGACAACAGTTAGGAGCCAGAAATCTTTTCGAATACATCAAACAATACTAATACTATAGTATCCTACCCAGAAAGTACCTAGAACTAACGCCTATCCATCAGCAGATCACACTTGCATAGTTAAGATGCCGATAACATTTTTTTACAATTATTTGACAACAGTTAGGAGCCAGAACTCTTTTCGAATACATCAAACAATACAAACACTATAGTATCCTACCCCGAAAGTACATAGAACTAACGCCTATCCATCAGCAGATCACACTTGCATAGTTAAGATGCCGATAAAATTTATTTACAATTATTTGACAACAGTTAGGAGCCAGAACTCTTTTCGAATACATCAAACAATACTAATACTATAGTATCCTACCCAGAAAGTACCTAGAACTAACGCCTATCCATCAGCAGATCACACTTGCATAGTTAAGATGCCGATAACATTTTTTTACAATTATTTGACAACAGTTAGGAGCCAGAACTCTTTTCGAATACATCAAACAATACAAATACTATAGTATCCTACCCAGAAAGTACCTAGAACTAACGCCTATCCATCAGCAGATCACACTTGCATAGTTAAGATGCCGATAAAATTTTTTTACAATTATTTGACAACAGTTAGGAGCCAGAACTCTTTTCGAATACATAAAAAAATACAAATACTATAGTATCCTACCCCGAAAGTACCTAGAACTAACGCCTATCCATCAGCAGATCACACTTGCATAGTTAAGATGCCGATAAAATTTATTTACAATTATTTGACAACAGTTAGGAGCCAGAAATCTTTTCGAATACATCAAACAATACTAATACTATAGTATCCTACCCAGAAAGTACCTAGAACTAACGCCTATCCATCAGCAGATCACACTTGCATAGTTAAGATGCCGATAAAATTTATTTACAATTATCTGACAACAGTTAGGAGCCAGAACTCTTTTCGAATACATCAAACAATACTAATACTATAGTATCCTACCCAGAAAGTACCTAGAACTAACGCCTATCCATCAGCAGATCACACTTGCATAGTTAAGATGCCGATAAAATTTTTTTACAATTATTTGACAAGAGTTAGGAGCCAGAACTCTTTTCGAATACACCAAACAATACAAATACTATAGTATCCTACCCCGAAAGTACCTAGAACTAACGCCTATCCATCAGCAGATCACACTTGCATAGTTAAGATGCCGATAAAATTTATTTACAATTATTTGACAACAGTTAGGAGCCAGAACTCTTTTCGAATACATCAAACAATACTAATACTATAGTATCCTACCCAGAAAGTACCTAGAACTAACGCCTATCCATCAGCAGATCACACCTGCATAGTTAAGATGCCGATAAAATTTTTTTACAATTATTTCACAACAGTTAGGAGCCAGAACTCTTTTCGAATACATCAAACAATACAAATACTATAGTATCCTACCCCGAAAGTACCTAGAACTAACGCCTATCCATCAGCAGATCACACTTGCATAGTTAAGATGCCGATAAAATTTTTTTACAATTATTTGACAACAGTTAGGAGCCAGAACTCTTTTCGAATACATCAAACAATACAAATACTATAGTATTCTACCCCGAAAGTACCTAGAACTAACGCCTATCCATCAGCAGATCACACTTGCATAGTTAAGATGCCGATAAAATTTATTTACAATTATTTGACAACAGTTAGGAGCCAGAACTCTTTTCGAATACATCAAACAATACTAATACTATAGTATCCTACCCAGAAAGTACCCAGAACTAAGGCCTATCCATCAGCAGATCACACTTGCATAGTTAAGATGCCGATAAAATTTTTTTCCAATTATTTGACAACAGTTAGGAGCCAGAACTCTATTCGAATACATCAAACAATACAAATACTATAGTATCCTACCCCGAAAGTACATAGAACTAACGCCTATCCATCAGCAGATCACACTTGCATAGTTAAGATGCCGATAAAATTTATTTACAATTATTTGACAACAGTTAGGAGCCAGAACTCTTTTCGAATACATCAAACAATACTAATACTATAGTATCCTACCCAGAAAGTACCTAGAACTAACGCCTATCCATCAGCAGATCACACTTGCATAGTTAAGATGCCGATAAAATTTTTTTACAATTATTTGACAACAGTTAGGAGCCAGAACTCTTTTCGAATACATCAAACAATACAAATACTATAGTATCCTACCCAGAAAGTACCTAGAACTAACGCCTATCCATCAGCAGATCACACTTGCATAGTTAAGATGCCGACAAAAATTTTTTAACAATTATTTGACAACAGTTAGGAGCCAGAACTCTTTTCGAATAAATCAAACAATACAAATACTATAGTATCCTACCCAGAAAGTACCTAGAACTAACGCCTATCCATCAGCAGATCACACTTGCATAGTTAAGATGCCGATAAAATTTTTTTACAATTATTGGACAACAGTTAGGATCCAGAACTCTTTTCGAATACATAAAAAAATACAAATACTATAGTATCCTACCCACAAAGTACCTAGAACTAACGCCTATCCATCAGCAGATCACACTTGCATAGTTAAGATGCCGATAAAATTTTTTTACAATTATTTGACAACAGTTAGGAGCCAGAACTCTTTTCGAATACATCAAACAATACAAATACTATAGTATCCTACCCCGAAAGTACCTAGAACTAACGCCTATCCATCAGCAGATCACACTTGCATAGTTAAGATGCCGATAAAATTTATTTACAATTATTTGACAACAGTTAGGAGCCAGAACTCTTTTCGAATACATAAAAAAATACAAATACTATAGTATCCTACCCACAAAGTACCTAGAACTAACGCCTATCCATCAGCAGATCACACTTGCATAGTTAAGATGCCGATAAAATTTTTTTACAATTATTTGACAACAGTTAGGAGCCAGAACTCTTTTCGAATACATCAAACAATACAAATACTATAGTATCCTACCCCGAAAGTACCTAGAACTAACGCCTATCCATCAGCAGATCACACTTGCATAGTTAAGATGCGGATAAAATTTATTTACAATTGTCTGACAACAGTTAGGAGCCAGAACTCTTTTCGAATACATCAAACAATACTAATACTATAGCATCCTACCCAGAAAGTACCTAGAACTAACGCCTATCCATCAGCAGATCACACTTGCATAGTTAAGATGCCGATAAAATTTTTTTACAATTATTTGACACCAGTTAGGAGCCAGAACTCTTTTCGAATACATCAAACAATTCAAATACTATAGTATCCTACCCCGAAAGTACATAGAACTAACGCCTATCCATCAGCAGATCACACTTGCATAGTTAAGATGCCGATAAAATTTTTTTACAATTATTTGACAACTGTTAGGAGCCAGAGCTCTTTTCGAATACATCAAACAATACAAATACTATAGTATCCTACCCACAAAGTACCTAGAACTAACGCCTATCCATCAGCAGATCACACTTGCATAGTTAAGATGCCGATAAAATCTTTTTACAATTATTCGACAACAGTTAGGAGCCAGAACTCTTTTCGAATACATCAAACAATACAAATACTATAGTATCCTACCCCGAAAGTACCTAGAACTAACGCCTATCCATCAGCAGATCACACTTGCATAGTTAAGATGCCGATAAAATTTTTTTACATTTATTTGACAACAGTTAGGAGCCAGAACTCTTTTCGAATACATCAAACAATACAAATACTATAGTATCCTACCCTGAAAGTACCTAGAACTAACGCCTATCCATCAGCAGATCACACTTGCAAAGTTAAGATGCCGATAAAATTTATTTACAATTATTTGACAACAGTTAGGAGCCAGAACTCTTTTCGAATACATCAAACAATACTAATACTATAGTATCCTACCCAGAAAGTACCTAGAACTAACGCCTATCCATCAGCAGATCACACTTGCATAGTTAAGATGCCGATAAAATTTTTTTACAATTATTTGACAACAGTTAGGAGCCAGAACTCTTTTCGAATACATCAAACAATACAAATACTATAGTATCCTACCCCGAAAGTACCTAGAACTAACGCCTATCCATCAGAAGATCACACTTGCATAGTTAAGATGCCGATAAAATTTTTTTACAATTATTTGACAACAGTTAGGAGCCAGAACTCTTTTCGAATACATCAAACAATACAAATACTATAGTATCCTACCCCGAAAGTACCTAGAACTAACGCCTATCCATCAGCAGATCACACTTGCATAGTTAAGATGCCGATAAATTTTTTTTACAATCATTTGACAACAGTTAGGAGCCAGAACTCTTTTCGAATACATCAAACAATACAAATACTATAGTATCCTACCCCGAAAGTACCTAGAACTAACGCCTATCCATCAGCAGATCACACTTGCATAGTTAAGATGCCGATAAAATTTATTTACAATTATTTGACAAAAGTTAGGAGCCAGAACTCTTTTCGAATACATCAAACAATACTAATACTATAGTATCCTACCCAGAAAGTACCTAGAACTAACGCCTAGCCATCAGCAGATCACACTTGCATAGTTAAGATGCCGATAAATTTTTTTTACAATTATTTGACAACAGTTAGGAGCCAGAACTCTTTTCGAATACATCAAACAATACAAATACTATAGTATCCTACCCAGAAAGTACCTAGAACTAACGCCTATCCATCAGCAGATCACACTTGCATAGTTAAGATGCCGATAACATTTTTTTACAATTATTTGACAACAGTTAGGAGCCAGAACTCTTTTCGAATACATAAAAAAATACAAATACTATAGTATCCTACCCACAAAGTACCCAGAACTAACGCCTATCCATCAGCAGATCACACTTGCATAGTTAAGATGCCGATAAAATTTTTTTACAATTATTTGACAACAGTTGGGAGCCAGAACTCTTTTCGAATACATAAAAAAATACAAATACTATAGTATCCTACCCACAAAGTACCTAGAACTAACGCCTATCCATCAGCAGATCACACTTGCATAGTTAAGATGCCGATAAAATTTTTTTACAATTATTTGACAACAGTTAGGAGCCAGAACTCTTTTCGAATACATTAAACAATACAAATACTATAGTATCCTACCCCGAAAGTACCTAGAACTAAAGCCTATCCATCAGCAGATCACACTTGCATAGTTAAGATGCCGATAAATTTTTTTTACAATTATTTGACAACAGTTAGGAGCCAGAACTCTTTTCGAATACATAAAAAAATACAAATACTATAGTATCCTACCCACAAAGTACCTAGAACTAACGCCTATCCATCAGCAGATCACACTTGCATAGTTAAGATGCCGATAAATTTTTTTTACAATTATTTGACAACGGTTAGGAGCCAGAACTCTTTTCGAATACATCAAACAATACAAATACTATAGTATCCTACCCCGAAAGTACCTAGAACTAACGCCTATCCATCAGCAGATCACACTTGCATAGTTAAGATGCCGATAAAATTTATTTACAATTATTTGACAACAGTTAGGAGCCAGAGCTCTTTTCGAATACATCAAACAATACAAATACTATAGTATCCTACCCTGAAAGTACCTAGAACTAACGCCTATCCATCAGCAGATCACACTTGCATAGTTAAGATGCCGATAAATTTTTTTTACAATTATTTGACAACAGTTAGGAGCCAGAACTCTTTTCGAATACATCAAACAATACAAATACTATAGTATCCTACCCCGAAAGTACCTAGAACTAACGCCTATCCATCAGCAGATCACACTTGCATAGTTAAGATGCCGATAAATTTATTTTACAATTATTTGACAACAGTTAGGAGCCAGAACTCTTTTCGAATACATCAAACAATACAAATACTATAGTATCCTACCCCGAAAGTACCTAGAACTAACGCCTATCCATCAGAAGATCACACTTGCATAGTTAAGATGCCGATAAAATTTTTTTACAATTATTTGACAACAGTTAGGAGCCAGAACTCTTTTCGAATACATCAAACAATACAAATACTATAGTATCCTACCCAGAAAGTACCTAGAACTAACGCCTATCCATCAGCAGATCACACTTGCATAGTTAAGATGCCGATAAAATTTTTTTACAATTATTTGACAACAGTTAGGAGCCAGAACTCTTTTCGAATACATCAAACAATACAAATACTATAGTATCCTACCCCGAAAGTACCTAGAACTAACGCCTATCCATCAGCAGATCACACTTGCATAGTTAAGATGCCGATAAAATTTATTTACAATTATTTGACAACAGTTAGGAGCCAGAACTCTTTTCGAATACATCAAACAATACTAATACTATAGTATCCTAGCCAGAAAGTACCCAGAACTAAGGCCTATCCATCAGCAGATCACACTTGCATAGTTAAGATGCCGATAAAATTTTTTTACAATTATTTGACAACAGTTAGGAGCCAGAACTCTTTTCGAATACATCAAACAATACAAATACTATAGTATCCTACCCCGAAAGTACATAGAACTAACGCCTATCCATCAGCAGATCACACTTGCATAGTTAAGATGCCGATAAAATTTATTTACAATTATTTGACAACAGTTAGGAGCCAGAACTCTTTTCGAATACATCAAACAATACTAATACTATAGTATCCTACCCAGAAAGTACCTAGAACTAACGCCTATCCATCAGCAGATCACACTTGCATAGTTAAGATGCCGATAAAATTTTTTTACAATTATTTGACAACAGTTAGGAGCCAGAACTCTTTTCGAATACATCAAACAATACAAATACTATAGTATCCTACCCAGAAAGTACCTAGAACTAACGCCTATCCATCAGCAGATCACACTTGCATAGTTAAGATGCCGATAAAATTTTTTTACAATTATTTGACAACAGTTAGGAGCCAGAACTCTTTTCGAATAAATCAAACAATACAAATACTATAGTATCCTACCCAGAAAGTACCTAGAACTAACGCCTATCCATCAGCAGATCACACTTGCATAGTTAAGATGCCGATAAAATTTTTTTTACAATTATTTGACAACAGTTAGGAGCCAGAACTCTTTTCGAATACATAAAAAAATACAAATACTATAGTATCCTACCCACAAAGTACCTAGAACTAACGCCTATCCATCAGCAGATCACACTTGCATAGTTAAGATGCCGATAAAATTTTTTTACAATTATTTGACAACAGTTAGGAGCCAGAACTCTTTTCGAATACATCAAACAATACAAATACTATAGTATCCTACCCCGAAAGTACCTAGAACTAACGCCTATCCATTAGCAGATCACACTTGCATAGTTAAGATGCCGATAAAATTTATTTACAATTATTTGACAACAGTTAGGAGCCAGAACTCTTTTCGAATACATAAAAAAATACAAATACTATAGTATCCTACCCACAAAGTACCTAGAACTAACGCCTATCCATCAGCAGATCACACTTGCATAGTTAAGATGCCGATAAAATTTTTTTACAATTATTTGACAACAGTTAGGAGCCAGAACTCTTTTCGAATACACCAAACAATACAAATACTATAGTATCCTACCCCGAAAGTACCTAGAACTAACGCCTATCCATCAGCAGATCACACTTGCATAGTTAAGATGCCGAGAAAATTTATTTACAATTATTTGACAACAGTTAGGAGCCAGAACTCTTTTCGAATACATCAAACAATACTAATACTATAGTATCCTACCCAGAAAGTACCTAGAACTAACGCCTATCCATCAGCAGATCACACCTGCATAGTTAAGATGCCGATAAAATTTTTTTACAATTATTTGACAACAGTTAGGAGCCAGAACTCTTTTCGAATACATCAAACAATACAAATACTATAGTATCCTACCCCGAAAGTACCTAGAACTAACGCCTATCCATCAGCAGATCACACTTGCATAGTTAAGATGCCGATAAAATTTTTTTACAATTATTTGACAACAGTTAGGAGCCAGAACTCTTTTCGAATACATCAAACAATACAAATACTATAGTATCCTACCCCGAAAGTACCTAGAACTAACGCCTATCCATCAGCAGATCACACTTGCATAGTTAAGATGCCGATAAAATTTATTTACAATTATTTGACAACAGTTAGGAGCCAGAACTCTTTTCGAATACATCAAACAATACTAATACTATAGTATCCTACCCAGAAAGTACCCAGAACTAAGGCCTATCCATCACCAGATCACACTTGCATAGTTAAGATGCCGATAAAATTTTTTTACAATTATTTGACAACAGTTAGGAGCCAGAACTCTTTTCGAATACATCAAACGATACAAATACTATAGTATCCTACCCCGAAAGTACATAGAACTAACGCCTATCCATCAGCAGATCACACTTGCATAGTTAAGATGCCGATAAAAGTTATTTACAATTATTTGACAACAGTTAGGAGCCAGAACTCTTTTCGAATACATCAAACAATACTAATACTATAGTATCCTACCCAGAAAGTACCTAGAACTAACGCCTATCCATCAGCAGATCACACTTGCATAGTTAAGATGCCGATAAATTTTTTTTACAATTATTTGACAACAGTTAGGAGCCAGAACTCTTTTCGAATACATCAAACAATACAAATACTATGGTATCCTACCCAGAAAGTACCTAGAACTAACGCCTATCCATCAGCAGATCACACTTGCATAGTTAAGATGCCGATAAAATTTTTTTACAATTATTTGACAACAGTTAGGAGCCAGAACTCTTTTCGAATAAATCAAACAATACAAATACTATAGTATCCTACCCAGAAAGTACCTAGAACTAACGCCTATCCATCAGCAGATCACACTTGCATAGTTAAGATGCCGATAACATTTTTTTACAATTATTTGACAACAGTTAGGAGCCAGAACTCTTTTCGAATACATAAAAAAATACAAATACTATAGTATCCTACCCACAAAGTACCTAGAACTAACGCCTATCCATCAGCAGATCACACTTGCATAGTTAAGATGCCGATAAAATTTTTTTACAATTATTTGACAACAGTTAGGAGCCAGAACTCTTTTCGAATACATCAAACAATACAAATACTATAGTATCCTACCCCGAAAGTACCTAGAACTAACGCCTATCCATCAGCAGATCACACTTGCATAGTTAAGATGCCGATAAAATTTATTTACAATTATTTGACAACAGTTAGGAGCCAGAACTCTTTTCGAATACATAAAAAAATACAAATACTATAGTATCCTACCCACAAAGTACCTAGAACTAACGCCTATCCATCAGCAGATCACACTTGCATAGTTAAGATGCCGATAAAAATTTTTTACAATTATTTGACAACAGTTAGGAGCCAGAACTCTTTTCGAATACATCAAACAATACAAATACTATAGTATCCTACCCCGAAAGTACCTAGAACTAACGCCTATCCATCAGCAGATCACACTTGCATAGTTAAGATGCCGATAAAATTTATTTACAATTATCTGACAACAGTTAGGAGCCAGAACTCTTTTCGAATACATCAAACAATACTAATACTATAGCATCCTACCCAGAAAGTACCTAGAACTAACGCCTATCCATCAGCAGATCACACTTGCATAGTTAAGATGCCGATAAAATTTATTTACAATTATTTGACAACAGTTAGGAGCCAGAACTCTTTTCGAATACATCAAACAATACTAATACTATAGTATCCTACCCAGAAAGTACCTAGAACTAACGCCTATCCATCAGCAGATCACACTTGCATAGTTAAGATGCCGATAAAATTTTTTTACAATTATTTGACAACAGTTAGGAGCCAGAACTCTTTTCGAATACATCAAACAATACAAATACTATAGTATCCTACCCAGAAAGTACCTAGAACTAACGCCTATCCATCAGCAGATCACACTTGCATAGTTAAGATGCCGATAAAATTTTTTTACAATTATTTGACAACAGTTAGGAGCCAGAACTCTTTTCGAATACATCAAACAATACAAATACTATAGTATCCTACCCAGAAAGTACCTAGAACTAACGCCTATCCATCAGCAGAACACACTTGCATAGTTAAGATGCCGATAAATTTTTTTTACAATCATTTGACAACAGTTAGGAGCCAGAACTCTTTTCGAATACATCAAACAATACAAATACTATAGTATCCTACCCAGAAAGTACCTAGAACTAACGCCTGTCCATCAGCAGATCACACTTGCATAGTTAAGATGCCGATAAAATTTTTTTACAATTATTTGACAACAGTTAGGAGCCAGAACTCTTTTCGAATACATAAAAAAATACAAATACTATAGTATCCTACCCACAAAGTACCTAGAACTAACGCCTATCCATCAGCAGATCACACTTGCATAGTTAAGATGCCGATAAAATTTTTTTACAATTATTTGACAACAGTTAGGAGCCAGAACTCTTTTCGAATACATCAAACAATACAAATACTATAGTATCCTACCCCGAAAGTACCTAGAACTAACGCCTATCCATCAGCAGATCACACTTGCATAGTTAAGATGCCGATAAAAATTTTTTACAATTATTTGACAACAGTTAGGAGCCAGAACTCTTTTCGAATACATCAAACAATACAAATACTATAGTATCCTACCCAGAAAGTACCTAGAACTAACGCCTATCCATCAGCAGATCACACTTGCATAGTTAAGATGCCGATAAATTTTTTTTACAATCATTTGACAACAGTTAGGAGCCAGAACTCTTTTCGAATACATCAAACAATACAAATACTATAGTATCCTACCCAGAAAGTACCTAGAACTAACGCCTATCCATCAGCAGATCACACTTGCATAGTTAAGATGCCGATAAAATTTTTTTACAATTATTTGACAACAGTTAGGAGCCAGAACTCTTTTCGAATACATAAAAAAATACAAATACTATAGTATCCTACCCACAAAGTACCTAGAACTAACGCCTATCCATCAGCAGATCACACTTGCATAGTTAAGATGCCGATAAAATTTTTTTACAATTATTTGACAACAGTTAGGACCCAGAACTCTTTTCGAATACATCAAACAATACAAATACTATAGTATCCTACCCCGAAAGTACCTAGAACTACCGCCTATCCATCAGCAGATCACACTTGCATAGTTAAGATGCCGATAAAATTTATTTACAATTATTTGACAACAGTTAGGAGCCAGAACTCTTTTCGAATACATCAAACAATACTAATACTATAGTATCCTACCCAGAAAGTACCTAGAACTAACGCCTATCCATCAGCAGATCACACTTGCATAGTTAAGATGCCGATAACATTTTTTTACAATTATTTGACAACAGTTAGGAGCCAGAACTCTTTTCGAATACCTCAAACAATACAAATACTATAGTATCCTACCCAGAAAGTACCTAGAACTAACGCCTATCCATCAGCAGATCACACTTGCATAGTTAAGATGCCGATAAAATTTTTTTACAATTATTTGACAACAGTTAGGAGCCAGAACTCTTTTCGAATACATAAAAAAATACAAATACTATAGTATCCTACCCCGAAAGTACCTAGAACTAACGCCTATCCATCAGCAGATCACACTTGCATAGTTAAGATGCCGATAAAATTTATTTACAATTATTTGACAACAGTTAGGAGCCAGAAATCTTTTCGAATACATCAAACAATACTAATACTATAGTATCCTACCCAGAAAGTACCTAGAACTAACGCCTATCCATCAGCAGATCACACTTGCATAGTTAAGATGCCGATAAAATTTTTTTACAATTATTTGACACCAGTTAGGAGCCAGAACTCTTTTCGAATGCATCAAACAATACAAATACTATAGTATCCTACCCCGAAAGTACATAGAACTAACGCCTATCCATCAGCAGATCACACTTGCATAGTTAAGATGCCGATAAAATTTTTTTACAATTATTTGACAACAGTTAGGAGCCAGAGCTCTTTTCGAATACATCAAACAATACAAATACTATAGTATCCTACCCACAAAGTACCTAGAACTAACGCCTATCCATCAGCAGATCACACTTGCATAGTTAAGATGCCGATAAAATCTTTTTACAATTATTCGACAACAGTTAGGAGCCAGAACTCTTTTCGAATACATCAAACAATACAAATACTATAGTATCCTACCCCGAAAGTACCTAGAACTAACGCCTATCCATCAGCAGATCACACTTGCATAGTTAAGATGCCGATAAAATTTATTTACAATTATTTGACAACAGTTAGGAGCCAGAACTCTTTTCGAATACATCAAACAATACTAATACTATAGTATCCTACCCAGAAAGTACCTAGAACTAACGCCTATCCATCAGCAGATCACACTTGCATAGTTAAGATGCCGATAAAATTTTTTTACATTTATTTGACAACAGTTAGGAGCCAGAACTCTTTTCGAATACATCAAACAATACAAATACTATAGTATCCTACCCAGAAAGTACCTAAAACTAACGCCTATCCATCAGCAGATCACACTTGCATAGTTAAGATGCCAATAAAATTTTTTTACAATTATTTGACAACAGTTAGGAGCCAGAACTCTTTTCGAATACATCAAACAATACAAATACTATAGTATCCTACCCCGAAAGTACCTAGAACTAACGCCTATCCATCAGCAGTCCACACTTGCAAAGTTAAGATGCCGATAAAATTTATTTACAATTATTTGACAACAGTTAGGAGCCAGAACTCTTTTCGAATACATCAAACAATACTAATACTATAGTATCCTACCCAGAAAGTACCTAGAACTAACGCCTATCCATCAGCAGATCACACTTGCATAGTTAAGATGCCGATAAAATTTTTTTACAATTATTTGACAACAGTTAGGAGCCAGAACTCTTTTCGAATACATCAAACAATACAAATACTATAGTATCCTACCCCGAAAGTACCTAGAACTAACGCCTATCCATCAGCAGATCACACTTGCATAGTTAAGATGCCGATAAAATTTTTTTTCAATTATTTGACAACAGTTAGGAGCCAGAACTCTTTTCGAATACATCAAACAATACTAAAACTATAGTATCCTACCCAGAAAGTACCTAGAACTAACGCCTATCCATCAGCAGATCACACTTGCATAGTTAAGATGCCGATAAAATTTTTTTACAATTATTTGACAACAGTTAGGAGCCAGAACTCTTTTCGAATACATCAAACAATACAAATACTATAGTATCCTACCCCGAAAGTACCTAGAACTAACGCCTATCCATCAGCAGATCACACTTGCATAGTTAAGATGCCGATAAAATTTTTTTACAATTATTTGACAACAGTTAGGAGCCAGAACTCTTTTCGAATACATCAAACAATACAAATACTATAGTATCCTACCCAGAAAGTACCTAGAACTAACGCCTATCCATCAGCAGATCACACTTGCATAGTTAAGATGCCGATAAATTTTTTTTACAATCATTTGACAACAGTTAGGAGCCAGAACTCTTTTCGAATACATCAAACAATACAAATACTATAGTATCCTACCCAGAAAGTACCTAGAACTAACGCCTATCCATCAGCAGATCACACTTGCATAGTTAAGATGCCGATAAATTTTTTTTACAATCATTTGACAACAGTTAGGAGCCAGAACTCTTTTCGAATACATCAAACAATACAAATACTATAGTATCCTACCCAGAAAGTACCTAGAACTAACGCCTATCCATCAGCAGATCACACTTGCATAGTTAAGATGCCGATAAAATTTTTTTACAATTATTTGACAACAGTTAGGAGCCAGAACTCTTTTCGAATACATAAAAAAATACAAATACTATAGTATCCTACCCACAAAGTACCTAGAACTAACGCCTATCCATCAGCAGATCACACTTGCATAGTTAAGATGCCGATAAAATTTTTTTACAATTATTTGACAACAGTTAGGAGCCAGAACTCTTTTCGAATACATCAAACAATACAAATACTATAGTATCCTATCCCGAAAGTACCTAGAACTAACGCCTATCCATCAGCAGATCACACTTGCATAGTTAAGATGCCGATAAAATTTATTTACAATTATTTGACAACAGTTAGGAGCCAGAACTCTTTTCGAATACATCAAACAATACTAATACTATAGTATCCTACCCAGAAAGTACCTAGAACTAACGCCTATCCATCAGCAGATCACACTTGCATAGTTAAGATGCCGATAAAATTTTTTTACAATTATTTGACAAAAGTTAGGAGCCAGAACTCTTTTCGAATACATCAAACAATACAAATACTATAGTATCCTACCCCGAAAGTACCTAGAACTAACGCCTATCCATCAGCAGATCACACTTGCATAGTTAAGATGCCGATAAAATTTTTTTACAATTATTTGACAACAGTTAGGAGCCAGAACTCTTTTCGAATACATCAAACAATACAAATACTATAGTATCCTACCCAGAAAGTACCTAGAACTAACCCCTATCCATCAGCAGATCACACTTGCATAGTTAAGATGCCGATAAAATTTTTTTACAATTATTTGACAACAGTTAGGAGCCAGAACTCTTTTCGAATACATAAAAAAATACAAATACTATAGTATCCTACCCACAAAGTACCTAGAACTAACGCCTATCCATCAGCAGATCACACTTGCATAGTTAATATGCCGATAAAATTTTTTTACAATTATTTGACAACAGTTAGGAGCCAGAACTCTTTTCGAATACATCAAACAATACAAATACTATAGTATCCTACCCAGAAAGTACCTAGAACTAACGCCTATCCATCAGCAGATCACACTTGCATAGTTAAGATGCCGATAAATTTTTTTTACAATTATTTGACAACAGTTAGGAGCCAGAACTCTTTTCGAATACATCAAACAATACAAATACTATAGTATCCTACCCAGAAAGTACCTAGAACTAACGCCTATCCATCAGCAGATCACACTTGCATAGTTAAGATGCCGATAAAATTTTTTTACAATTATTTGACAACAGTTAGGAGCCAGAACTCTTTTCGAATACATCAAACAATACAAATACTATAGTATCCTACCCAGAAAGTACCTAGAACTAACGCCTATCCATCAGCAGATCACACTTGCATAGTTAAGATGCCGATAAAATTTTTTTACAATTATTTGACAACAGTTAGGAGCCAGAACTCTTTTCGAATACATCAAACAATACAAATACTATAGTATCCTACCCAGAAAGTACCTAGAACTAACGCCTATCTATCAGCAGATCACACTTGCATAGTTAAGATGCCGATAAATTTTTTTTACAATCATTTGACAACAGTTAGGAGCCAGAACTCTTTTCGAATACATCAAACAATACAAATACTATAGTATCCTACCCAGAAAGTACCTAGAACTAACGCCTATCCATCAGCAGATCACACTTGCATAGTTAAGATGCCGATAAAATTTTTTTACAATTATTTGACAACAGTTAGGAGCCAGAAATCTTTTCGAATACATCAAACAATACAAATACTATAGTATCCTACCCCGAAAGTACCTAGAACTAACGCCTATCCATCAGCAGATCACACTTGCATAGTTAAGATGCCGATAAAATTTTTTTACAATTATTTGACAACAGTTAGGAGCCAGAACTCTTTTCGAATACATCAAACAATACTAATACTATAGTATCCTACCCAGAAAGTACCTAGAACTAACGCCTATCCATCAGCAGATCACACTTGCATAGTTAAGATGCCGATAAAATTTTTTTACAATTATTTGACAACAGTTAGGAGTCAGAACTCTTTTCGAATACATCAAACAATACAAATACTATAGTATCCTACCCATAAAGTACCTAGAACTAAGGCCTATCCATCAGCAGATCACACTTGCATAGTTAAGATGCCGATAAAATTTTTTTACAATTATTTGACAACAGTTAGGAGCCAGAAATCTTTTCGAATACATCAAACAATACAAATACTATAGTATCCTACCCCGAAAGTACCTAGAACTAACGCCTATCCATCAGCAGATCACACTTGCATAGTTAAGATGCCGATAAAATTTTTTTACAATTATTTGACAACAGTTAGGAGCCAGAACTCTTTTCGAATACATCAAACAATACTAATACTATAGTATCCTACCCAGAAAGTACCTAGAACTAACGCCTATCCATCAGCAGATCACACTTGCATAGTTAAGATGCCGATAAAATTTTTTTACAATTATTTGACAACAGTTAGGAGCCAGAACTCTTTTCGAATACATCAAATAATACAAATACTATAGTATCCTACCCAGAAAGTACCTAGAACTAACGCCTATCCATCAGCAGATCACACTTGCATAGTTAAGATGCCGATAAAATTTTTTTACAATTATTTGACAACAGTTAGGAGCCAGAACTCTTTTCGAATACATAAAAAAATACAAATACTATAGTATCCTACCCACAAAGTACCTAGCACTAACGCCTATCCATCAGCAGATCACACTTGCATAGTTAAGATGCCGATAAAATTTTTTTACAATTATTTGACAACAGTTAGGAGCCAGAACTCTTTTCGAATACATAAAAAAATACAAATACTATAGTAGCCTACCCACAAAGTACCTAGAACTAACGCCTATCCATCAGCAGATCACACTTGCATAGTTAAGATGCCGATAAAATTTTTTTACAATTATTTGACAACAGTTAGGAGCCAGAACTCTTTTCGAATACATCAAACAATACTAATACTATAGTATCCTACCCAGAAAGTACCTAGAACTAACGCCTATCCATCAGCAGATCACACTTGCATAGTTAAGATGCCGATAAAATTTTTTTACAATTATTTGACAACAGTTAGGAGTCAGAACTCTTTTCGAATACATCAAACAATACAAATACTATAGTATCCTACCCAGAAAGTACCTAGAACTAAGGCCTATCCATCAGCAGATCACACTTGCATAGTTAAGATGCCGATAAAATTTTTTTACAATTATTTGACAACAGTTAGGAGCCAGAAATCTTTTCGAATACATCAAACAATACAAATACTATAGTATCCTACCCCGAAAGTACCTAGAACTAACGCCTATCCATCAGCAGATCACACTTGCATAGTTAAGATGCCGATAAAATTTTTTTACAATTATTTGACAACAGTTAGGAGCCAGAACTCTTTTCGAATACATCAAACAATACTAATACTATAGTATCCTACCCAGAAAGTACCTAGAACTAACGCCTATCCATCAGCAGATCACACTTGCATAGTTAAGATGCCGATAAAATTTTTTTACAATTATTTGACAACAGTTAGGAGCCAGAACTCTTTTCGAATACATCAAATAATACAAATACTATAGTATCCTACCCAGAAAGTACCTAGAACTAACGCCTATCCATCAGCAGATCACACTTGCATAGTTAAGATGCCGATAAAATTTTTTTACAATTATTTGACAACAGTTAGGAGCCAGAACTCTTTTCGAATACATAAAAAAATACAAATACTATAGTATCCTACCCACAAAGTACCTAGCACTAACGCCTATCCATCAGCAGATCACACTTGCATAGTTAAGATGCCGATAAAATTTTTTTACAATTATTTGACAACAGTTAGGAGCCAGAACTCTTTTCGAATACATAAAAAAATACAAATACTATAGTAGCCTACCCACAAAGTACCTAGAACTAACGCCTATCCATCAGCAGATCACACTTGCATAGTTAAGATGCCGATAAAATTTTTTTACAATTATTTGACAACAGTTAGGAGCCAGAACTCTTTTCGAATACATCAAACAAGACAAATACTATAGTATCCTACCCCGAAAGTACCTAGAACTAACGCCTATCCATCAGCAGATCACACTTGCATAGTTAAGATGCCGATAAAATTTATTTACAATTATTTGACAACAGTTAGGAGCCAGAACTCTTTTCGAATACATCAAACAATACTAATACTATAGTATCCTACCCAGAAAGTACCTAGAACTAACGCCTATCCATCAGCAGATCACACTTGCATAGTTAAGATGCCGATAAAATTTTTTTACAATTATTTGACAACAGTTAGGAGCCAGAACTCTTTTCGAATACATCAAACAATACAAATACTATAGTATCCTACCCCGAAAGTACATAGAACTAACGCCTATCCATCAGCAGATCACACTTGCATAGTTAAGATGCCGATAAAATTTATTTACAATTATTTGACAACAGTTAGGAGCCAGAACTCTTTTCGAATACATCAAACAATACAAATACTATAGTATCCTACCCAGAAAGTACCTAGAACTAACGCCTATCCATCAGCAGATCACACTTGCATAGTTAAGATGCCGATAAAATTTTTTTACAATTATTTGACAACAGTTAGGAGCCAGAACTCTTTTCGAATACATCAAACAATACAAATACTATAGTATCCTACCCAGAAAGTACCTAGAACTAACGCCTATCCATCAGCAGATCACACTTGCATAGTTAAGATGCCGATAAATTTTTTTTACAATTATTTGACGACAGTTAGGAGCCAGAACTCTTTTCGAATACATCAAACAATACAAATACTATAGTATCCTACCCAGAAAGTACCTAGAACTAACGCCTATCCATCAGCAGATCACACTTGCATAGTTAAGATGCCGATAACATTTTTTTACAATTATTTGACAACAGTTAGGAGCCAGAACTCTTTTCGAATACATAAAAAAATACAAATACTATAGTATCCTACCCACAAAGTACCCAGAACTAACGCCTATCCATCAGCAGATCACACTTGCATAGTTAAGATGCCGAAAAAATTTTTTTACAATTATTTGACAACAGTTAGGAGCCAGAACTCTTTTCGAATACATAAAAAAATACAAATACTATAGTATCCTACCCACAAAGTACCTAGAACTAACGCCTATCCATCAGCAGATCACACTTGCATAGTTAAGATGCCGATAAAATTTTTTTTACAATTATTTGACAACAGTTAGGAGCCAGAACTCTTTTCGAATACATCAAACAATACAAATACTATAGTATCCTACCCCGAAAGTACCTAGAACTAAAGCCTATCCATCAGCAGATCACACTTGCATAGTTAAGATGCCGATAAAATTTTTTTACAATTATTTGACAACAGTTAGGAGCCAGAACTCTTTTCGAATACATAAAAAAATACAAATACTATAGTATCCTACCCACAAAGTACCTAGAACTAACGCCTATCCATCAGCAGATCACACTTGCATAGTTAAGATGCCGATAAAAATTTTTTACAATTATTTGACAACAGTTAGGAGCCAGAACTCTTTTCGAATACATCAAACAATACAAATACTATAGTATCCTACCCCGAAAGTACCTAGAACTAACGCCTATCCATCAGCAGATCACACTTGCATAGTTAAGATGCCGATAAAATTTATTTACAATTATTTGACAACAGTTAGGAGCCAGAGCTCTTTTCGAATACATCAAACAATACAAATACTATAGTATCCTACCCAGAAAGTACCTAGAACTAACGCCTATCCATCAGCAGATCACACTTGCATAGTTAAGATGCCGATAAATTTTTTTTACAATTATTTGACAACAGTTAGGAGCCAGAACTCTTTTCGAATACATCAAACAATACAAATACTATAGTATCCTACCCCGAAAGTACCTAGAACCAACGCCTATCCATCAGCAGATCACACTTGCATAGTTAAGATGCCGATAAATTTTTTTTACAATTATTTGACAACAGTTAGGAGCCAGAACTCTTTTCGAATACATCAAACAATACAAATACTATAGTATCCTACCCCGAAAGTACCTAGAACTAACGCCTATCCATCAGCAGATCACACTTGCATAGTTAAGATGCCGATAAAATTTTTTTACAATTATTTGACAACAGTTAGGAGCCAGAACTCTTTTCGAATACATCAAACAATACAAATACTATAGTATCCTACCCAGAAAGTACCTAGAACTAACGCCTACCCATCAGCAGATCACACTTGCATAGTTAAGATGCCGATAAAATTTTTTTACAATTATTTGACAACAGTTAGGAGCCAGAACTCTTTTCGAATACATCAAACAATACAAATACTATAGTATCCTACCCAGAAAGTACCTAGAACTAACGCCTATCCATCAGAAGATCACACTTGCATAGTTAAGATGCCGATAAAAATTTTTTACAATTATTTGACAACAGTTAGGAGCCAGAACTCTTTTCGAATACATCAAACAATACAAATACTATAGTATCCTACCCCGAAAGTACCTAGAATTAACGCCTATCCATCAGCAGATCACACTTGCATAGTTAAGATGCCGATAAAATTTATTTACAATTATTTGACAACAGTTAGGAGCCAGAACTCTTTTCGAATACATCAAACAATACTAATACTATAATATCCTACCCAGAAAGTACCCAGAACTAAGGCCTATCCATCAGCAGATCACACTTGCATAGTTAAGATGCCGATAAAATTTTTTTACAATTATTTGACAACAGTTAGGAGCCAGAACTCTTTTCGAATACATCAAACAATACAAATACTATAGTATCCTACCCCGAAAGTACATAGAACTAACGCCTATCCATCAGCAGATCACACTTGCATAGTTAAGATGCCGATAAAATTTATTTACAATTATTTGACAACAGTTAGGAGCCAGAACTCTTTTCGAATACATCAAACAATACTAATACTATAGTATCCTACCCAGAAAGTACCTAGAACTAACGCCTATCCATCAGCAGATCACACTTGCATAGTTAAGATGCCGATAAAATTTTTTTACAATTATTTGACAACAGTTAGGAGCCAGAACTCTTTTCGAATACATCAAACAATACAAATACTATAGTATCCTACCCAGAAAGTACCTAGAACTAACGCCTATCCATCAGCAGATCACACTTGCATAGTTAAGATGCCGATAAAATTTTTTTACAATTATTTGACAACAGTTAGGAGCCAGAACTCTTTTCGAATAAATCAAACAATACAAATACTATAGTATCCTACCCAGAAAGTACCTAGAACTAACGCCTATCCATCAGCAGATCACACTTGCATAGTTAAGATGCCGATAAAATTTTTTTACAATTATTTGACAACAGTTAGGAGCCAGAACTCTTTTCGAATACATCAAACAATACAAATACTATAGTATCCTACCCCGAAAGTACCTAGAACTAACGCCTATCCATCAGCAGATCACACTTGCATAGTTAAGATGCCGATAAAATTTATTTACAATTATTTGACAACAGTTAGGAGCCAGAACTCTTTTCGAATACATCAAACAATACTAATACTATAGTATCCTACCCAGAAAGTACCTAGAACTAACGCCTATCCATCAGCAGATCACACTTGCATAGTTAAGATGCCGATAAAATTTTTTTACAATTATTTGACAACAGTTAGGAGCCAGAACTCTTTTCGAATACACCAAACAATACAAATACTATAGTATCCTACCCCGAAAGTACCTAGAGCTAACGCCTATCCATCAGCAGATCACACTTGCATAGTTAAGATGCCGATAAAATTTTTTTACAATTATTTGACAACAGTTAGGAGCCAGAACTCTTTTCGAATACATCAAACAATACAAATACTATAGTATTCTACCCCGAAAGTACCTAGAACTAACGACTATCCATCAGCAGATCACACTTGCATAGTTAAGATGCCGATAAAATTTATTTACAATTATTTGACAACAGTTAGGAGCCAGAACTCTTTTCGAATACATCAAACAATACTAATACTATAGTATCCTACCCAGAAAGTACCCAGAACTAAGGCCTATCCATCAGCAGATCACACTTGCATAGTTAAGATGCCGATAAAATTTTTTTACAATTATTTGACAACAGTTAGGAGCCAGAACTCTTTTCGAATACATCAAACAATACAAATACTATAGTATCCTACCCCGAAAGTACATAGAACTAACGCCTATCCATCAGCAGATCACACTTGCATAGTTAAGATGCCGATAAAATTTATTTACAATTATTTGACAACAGTTAGGAGCCAGAACTCTTTTCGAATACATCAAACAATACTAATACTATAGTATCCTACCCAGAAAGTACCTAGAACTAACGCCTATCCATCAGCAGATCACACTTGCATAGTTAAGATGCCGATAAAATTTATTTACAATTATTTGACAACAGTTAGGAGCCAGAACTCTTTTCGAATACATCAAACAATACTAATACTATAGTATCCTACCCAGAAAGTACCTAGAACTAACGCCTATCCATCAGCAGATCACACTTGCATAGTTAAGATGCCGATAAAATTTTTTTACAATTATTGGACAACAGTTAGGAGCCAGAACTCTTTTCGAATACATAAAAAAATACAAATACTATAGTATCCTACCCACAAAGTACCTAGAACTAACGCCTATCCATCAGCAGATCACACTTGCATAGTTAAGATGCCGATAAAATTTTTTTACAATCATTTGACAACAGTTAGGAGCCAGAACTCTTTTCGAATACATCAAACAATACAAATACTATAGTATCCTACCCCGAAAGTACCTAGAACTAACGCCTATCCATCAGCAGATCACACTTGCATAGTTAAGATGCCGATAAAATTTATTTACAATTATTTGACAACAGTTAGGAGCCAGAACTCTTTTCGAATACATAAAAAAATACAAATACTATAGTATCCTACCCACAAAGTACCTAGAACTAACGCCTATCCATCAGCAGATCACACTTGCATAGTTAAGATGCCGATAAAATTTTTTTAGAATTATTTGACAACAGTTAGGAGCCAGAACTCTTTTCGAATACATCAAACAATACAAATACTATAGTATCCTACCCCGAAAGTACCTAGAACTAACGCCTATCCATCAGCAGATCACACTTGCATAGTTAAGATGCCGATAAAATTTATTTACAATTATCTGACAACAGTTAGGAGCCAGAACTCTTTTCGAATACATCAAACAATACTAATACTATAGCATCCTACCCAGAAAGTACCTAGAACTAACGCCTATCCATCAGCAGATCACACTTGCATAGTTAAGATGCCGATAAAATTTTTTTACAATTATTTGACAACAGTTAGGAGCCAGAACTCTTTTCGAATACATCAAACAATACAAATACTATAGTATCCTACCCACAAAGTACCTAGAACTAACGCCTATCCATCAGCAGATCACACTTGCATAGTTAAGATGCCGATAAAATTTTTTTACAATTATTTGACAACAGTTAGGAGCCAGAACTCTTTTCGAATACATCAAACAATACAAATACTATAGTATCCTACCCAGAAAGTACCTAGAACTAACGCCTATCCATCAGCAGATCACAGTTGCATAGTTAAGATGCCGATAAATTTTTTTTACAATCATTTGACAACAGTTAGGAGCCAGAACTCTTTTCGAATACATCAAACAATACAAATACTATAGTATCCTACCCAGAAAGTACCTCGAACTAACGCCTATCCATCAGCAGATCACACTTGCATAGTTAAGATGCCGATAAAATTTTTTTACAATTATTTGACAACAGTTAGGCGCCAGAACTCTTTTCGAATACATAAAAAAATACAAATACTATAGTATCCTACCCACAAAGTACCTAGAACTAACGCCTATCCATCAGCAGATCACACTTGCATAGTTAAGATGCCGATAACATTTTTTTACAATTATTTGACAACAGTTAGGAGCCAGAACTCTTTTCGAATACATCAAACAATACAAATACTATAGTATTCTACCCCGAAAGTACCTAGAACTAACGCCTATCCATCAGCAGATCACACTTGCATAGTTAAGATGCCGATAAAATTTATTTACAATTATTTGACAACAGTTAGGAGCCAGAACTCTTTTCGAATACATCAAACAATACAAATACTATAGTATCCTACCCAGAAAGTACCTAGAACTAACGCCTATCCATCAGCAGATCACACTTGCATAGTTAAGATGCCGATAAATTTTTTTTACAATCATTTGACAACAGTTAGGAGCCAGAACTCTTTTCGAATACATCAAAAAATACAAATACTATAGTATCCTACCCAGAAAGTACCTAGAACTAACGCCTATCCATCAGCAGATCACACTTGCATAGTTAAGATGCCGATAAAATTTTTTTACAATTATTTGACAACAGTTAGGAGCCAGAACTGTTTTCGAATACATAAAAAAATACAAATACTATAGTATCCTACCCACAAAGTACCTAGAACTAACGCCTATCCATCAGCAGATCACACTTGCATAGTTAAGATGCCGATAAAATTTTTTTACAATTATTTGACAACAGTTAGGAGCCAGAACTCTTTTCGAATACATCAAACAATACAAATACTATAGTATCCTACCCCGAAAGTACCTAGAACTAACGCCTATCCATCAGCAGATCACACTTGCATAGTTAAGATGCCGATAAAATTTATTTACAATTATTTGACAACAGTTAGGAGCCAGAAATCTTTTCGAATACATCAAACAATACTAATACTATAGTATCCTACCCAGAAAGTACCTAGAACTAACGCCTATCCATCAGCAGATCACACTTGCATAGTTAAGATGCCGATAACATTTTTTTACAATTATTTGACAACAGTTAGGAGCCAGAACTCTTTTCGAATACATCAAACAATACAAACACTATAGTATCCTACCCCGAAAGTACATAGAACTAACGCCTATCCATCAGCAGATCACACTTGCATAGTTAAGATGCCGATAAAATTTATTTACAATTATTTGACAACAGTTAGGAGCCAGAAATCTTTTCGAATACATCAAACAATACTAATACTATAGTATCCTACCCAGAAAGTACCTAGAACTAACGCCTATCCATCAGCAGATCACACTTGCATAGTTAAGATGCCGATAACATTTTTTTACAATTATTTGACAACAGTTAGGAGCCAGAACTCTTTTCGAATACATCAAACAATACAAACACTATAGTATCCTACCCCGAAAGTACATAGAACTAACGCCTATCCATCAGCAGATCACACTTGCATAGTTAAGATGCCGATAAAATTTATTTACAATTATTTGACAACAGTTAGGAGCCAGAACTCTTTTCGAATACATCAAACAATACTAATACTATAGTATCCTACCCAGAAAGTACCTAGAACTAACGCCTATCCATCAGCAGATCACACTTGCATAGTTAAGATGCCGATAACATTTTTTTACAATTATTTGACAACAGTTAGGAGCCAGAACTCTTTTCGAATACATCAAACAATACAAATACTATAGTATCCTACCCAGAAAGTACCTAGAACTAACGCCTATCCATCAGCAGATCACACTTGCATAGTTAAGATGCCGATAAAATTTTTTTACAATTATTTGACAACAGTTAGGAGCCAGAACTCTTTTCGAATACATAAAAAAATACAAATACTATAGTATCCTACCCCGAAAGTACCTAGAACTAACGCCTATCCATCAGCAGATCACACTTGCATAGTTAAGATGCCGATAAAATTTATTTACAATTATTTGACAACAGTTAGGAGCCAGAAATCTTTTCGAATACATCAAACAATACTAATACTATAGTATCCTACCCAGAAAGTACCTAGAACTAACGCCTATCCATCAGCAGATCACACTTGCATAGTTAAGATGCCGATAAAATTTATTTACAATTATCTGACAACAGTTAGGAGCCAGAACTCTTTTCGAATACATCAAACAATACTAATACTATAGTATCCTACCCAGAAAGTACCTAGAACTAACGGCTATCCATCAGCAGATCACACTTGCATAGTTAAGATGCCGATAAAATTTTTTTACAATTATTTGACAAGAGTTAGGAGCCAGAACTCTTTTCGAATACACCAAACAATACAAATACTATAGTATCCTACCCCGAAAGTACCTAGAACTAACGCCTATCCATCAGCAGATCACACTTGCATAGTTAAGATGCCGATAAAATTTATTTACAATTATTTGACAACAGTTAGGAGCCAGAACTCTTTTCGAATACATCAAACAATACTAATACTATAGTATCCTACCCAGAAAGTACCTAGAACTAACGCCTATCCATCAGCAGATCACACCTGCATAGTTAAGATGCCGATAAAATTTTTTTACAATTATTTCACAACAGTTAGGAGCCAGAACTCTTTTCGAATACATCAAACAATACAAATACTATAGTATCCTACCCCGAAAGTACCTAGAACTAACGCCTATCCATCAGCAGATCACACTTGCATAGTTAAGATGCCGATAAAATTTTTTTACAATTATTTGACAACAGTTAGGAGCCAGAACTCTTTTCGAATACATCAAACAATACAAATACTATAGTATTCTACCCCGAAAGTACATAGAACTAACGCCTATCCATCAGCAGATCACACTTGCATAGTTAAGATGCCGATAAAATTTATTTACAATTATTTGACAACAGTTAGGAGCCAGAACTCTTTTCGAATACATCAAACAATACTAATACTATAGTATCCTACCCAGAAAGTACCCAGAACTAAGGCCTATCCATCAGCAGATCACACTTGCATAGTTAAGATGCCGATAAAATTTTTTTCCAATTATTTGACAACAGTTAGGAGCCAGAACTCTATTCGAATACATCAAACAATACAAATACTATAGTATCCTACCCCGAAAGTACATAGAACTAACGCCTATCCATCAGCAGATCACACTTGCATAGTTAAGATGCCGATAAAATTTATTTACAATTATTTGACAACAGTTAGGAGCCAGAACTCTTTTCGAATACATCAAACAATACTAATACTATAGTATCCTACCCAGAAAGTACCTAGAACTAACGCCTATCCATCAGCAGATCACACTTGCATAGTTAAGATGCCGATAAAATTTTTTTACAATTATTTGACAACAGTTAGGAGCCAGAACTCTTTTCGAATACATCAAACAATACAAATACTATAGTATCCTACCCAGAAAGTACCTAGAACTAACGCCTATCCATCAGCAGATCACACTTGCATAGTTAAGATGCCGACAAAAATTTTTTAACAATTATTTGACAACAGTTAGGAGCCAGAACTCTTTTCGAATAAATCAAACAATACAAATACTATAGTATCCTACCCAGAAAGTACCTAGAACTAACGCCTATCCATCAGCAGATCACACTTGCATAGTTAAGATGCCGATAAAATTTTTTTACAATTATTGGACAACAGTTAGGATCCAGAACTCTTTTCGAATACATAAAAAAATACAAATACTATAGTATCCTACCCACAAAGTACCTAGAACTAACGCCTATCCATCAGCAGATCACACTTGCATAGTTAAGATGCCGATAAAATTTTTTTACAATTATTTGACAACAGTTAGGAGCCAGAACTCTTTTCGAATACATCAAACAATACAAATACTATAGTATCCTACCCCGAAAGTACCTAGAACTAACGCCTATCCATCAGCAGATCACACTTGCATAGTTAAGATGCCGATAAAATTTATTTACAATTATTTGACAACAGTTAGGAGCCAGAACTCTTTTCGAATACATAAAAAAATACAAATACTATAGTATCCTACCCACAAAGTACCTAGAACTAACGCCTATCCATCAGCAGATCACACTTGCATAGTTAAGATGCCGATAAAATTTTTTTACAATTATTTGACAACAGTTAGGAGCCAGAACTCTTTTCGAATACATCAAACAATACAAATACTATAGTATCCTACCCCGAAAGTACCTAGAACTAACGCCTATCCATCAGCAGATCACACTTGCATAGTTAAGATGCCGATAAAATTTTTTTACAATTATTTGACAACAGTTAGGAGCCAGAACTCTTTTCGAATACATCAAACAATACAAATACTATAGTATCCTACCCAGAAAGTACCTAGAACTAACGCCTATCCATCAGCAGATCACACTTGCATAGTTAAGATGCCGACAAAAATTTTTTAACAATTATTTGACAACAGTTAGGAGCCAGAACTCTTTTCGAATAAATCAAACAATACAAATACTATAGTATCCTACCCAGAAAGTACCTAGAACTAACGCCTATCCATCAGCAGATCACACTTGCATAGTTAAGATGCCGATAAAATTTTTTTACAATTATTGGACAACAGTTAGGATCCAGAACTCTTTTCGAATACATAAAAAAATACAAATACTATAGTATCCTACCCACAAAGTACCTAGAACTAACGCCTATCCATCAGCAGATCACACTTGCATAGTTAAGATGCCGATAAAATTTTTTTACAATTATTTGACAACAGTTAGGAGCCAGAACTCTTTTCGAATACATCAAACAATACAAATACTATAGTATCCTACCCCGAAAGTACCTAGAACTAACGCCTATCCATCAGCAGATCACACTTGCATAGTTAAGATGCCGATAAAATTTATTTACAATTATTTGACAACAGTTAGGAGCCAGAACTCTTTTCGAATACATAAAAAAATACAAATACTATAGTATCCTACCCACAAAGTACCTAGAACTAACGCCTATCCATCAGCAGATCACACTTGCATAGTTAAGATGCCGATAAAATTTTTTTACAATTATTTGACAACAGTTAGGAGCCAGAACTCTTTTCGAATACATCAAACAATACAAATACTATAGTATCCTACCCCGAAAGTACCTAGAACTAACGCCTATCCATCAGCAGATCACACTTGCATAGTTAAGATGCGGATAAAATTTATTTACAATTGTCTGACAACAGTTAGGAGCCAGAACTCTTTTCGAATACATCAAACAATACTAATACTATAGCATCCTACCCAGAAAGTACCTAGAACTAACGCCTATCCATCAGCAGATCACACTTGCATAGTTAAGATGCCGATAAAATTTTTTTACAATTATTTGACACCAGTTAGGAGCCAGAACTCTTTTCGAATACATCAAACAATTCAAATACTATAGTATCCTACCCCGAAAGTACATAGAACTAACGCCTATCCATCAGCAGATCACACTTGCATAGTTAAGATGCCGATAAAATTTTTTTACAATTATTTGACAACTGTTAGGAGCCAGAGCTCTTTTCGAATACATCAAACAATACAAATACTATAGTATCCTACCCACAAAGTACCTAGAACTAACGCCTATCCATCAGCAGATCA
The DNA here is from genome assembly GCA_963932345.1 of Ophion ventricosus. Lineage (NCBI taxonomy): Eukaryota > Metazoa > Arthropoda > Insecta > Hymenoptera > Ichneumonidae > Ophion > Ophion ventricosus. Next base: position 5,536,813 of record OZ010719.1, on the reverse strand, counting down.
CACTTGCATAGTTAAGATGCCGATAAAATCTTTTTACAATTATTCGACAACAGTTAGGAGCCAGAACTCTTTTCGAATACATCAAACAATACAAATACTATAGTATCCTACCCCGAAAGTACTTAGAACTAACGCCTATCCATCAGCAGATCACACTTGCATAGTTAAGATGCCGATAAAATTTTTTTACATTTATTTGACAACAGTTAGGAGCCAGAACTCTTTTCGAATACATCAAACAATACAAATACTATAGTATCCTACCCTGAAAGTACCTAGAACTAACGCCTATCCATCAGCAGATCACACTTGCATAGTTAAGATGCCGATAACATTTTTTTACAATTATTTGACAACAGTTAGGAGCCAGAACTCTTTTCGAATACATCAAACAATACAAACACTATAGTATCCTACCCCGAAAGTACATAGAACTAACGCCTATCCATCAGCAGATCACACTTGCATAGTTAAGATGCCGATAAAATTTATTTACAATTATTTGACAACAGTTAGGAGCCAGAAATCTTTTCGAATACATCAAACAATACTAATACTATAGTATCCTACCCAGAAAGTACCTAGAACTAACGCCTATCCATCAGCAGATCACACTTGCATAGTTAAGATGCCGATAACATTTTTTTACAATTATTTGACAACAGTTAGGAGCCAGAACTCTTTTCGAATACATCAAACAATACAAACACTATAGTATCCTACCCCGAAAGTACATAGAACTAACGCCTATCCATCAGCAGATCACACTTGCATAGTTAAGATGCCGATAAAATTTATTTACAATTATTTGACAACAGTTAGGAGCCAGAACTCTTTTCGAATACATCAAACAATACTAATACTATAGTATCCTACCCAGAAAGTACCTAGAACTAACGCCTATCCATCAGCAGATCACACTTGCATAGTTAAGATGCCGATAACATTTTTTTACAATTATTTGACAACAGTTAGGAGCCAGAACTCTTTTCGAATACATCAAACAATACAAATACTATAGTATCCTACCCAGAAAGTACCTAGAACTAACGCCTATCCATCAGCAGATCACACTTGCATAGTTAAGATGCCGATAAAATTTTTTTACAATTATTTGACAACAGTTAGGAGCCAGAACTCTTTTCGAATACATAAAAAAATACAAATACTATAGTATCCTACCCCGAAAGTACCTAGAACTAACGCCTATCCATCAGCAGATCACACTTGCATAGTTAAGATGCCGATAAAATTTATTTACAATTATTTGACAACAGTTAGGAGCCAGAAATCTTTTCGAATACATCAAACAATACTAATACTATAGTATCCTACCCAGAAAGTACCTAGAACTAACGCCTATCCATCAGCAGATCACACTTGCATAGTTAAGATGCCGATAAAATTTATTTACAATTATCTGACAACAGTTAGGAGCCAGAACTCTTTTCGAATACATCAAACAATACTAATACTATAGTATCCTACCCAGAAAGTACCTAGAACTAACGCCTATCCATCAGCAGATCACACTTGCATAGTTAAGATGCCGATAAAATTTTTTTACAATTATTTGACAAGAGTTAGGAGCCAGAACTCTTTTCGAATACACCAAACAATACAAATACTATAGTATCCTACCCCGAAAGTACCTAGAACTAACGCCTATCCATCAGCAGATCACACTTGCATAGTTAAGATGCCGATAAAATTTATTTACAATTATTTGACAACAGTTAGGAGCCAGAACTCTTTTCGAATACATCAAACAATACTAATACTATAGTATCCTACCCAGAAAGTACCTAGAACTAACGCCTATCCATCAGCAGATCACACCTGCATAGTTAAGATGCCGATAAAATTTTTTTACAATTATTTCACAACAGTTAGGAGCCAGAACTCTTTTCGAATACATCAAACAATACAAATACTATAGTATCCTACCCCGAAAGTACCTAGAACTAACGCCTATCCATCAGCAGATCACACTTGCATAGTTAAGATGCCGATAAAATTTTTTTACAATTATTTGACAACAGTTAGGAGCCAGAACTCTTTTCGAATACATCAAACAATACAAATACTATAGTATTCTACCCCGAAAGTACCTAGAACTAACGCCTATCCATCAGCAGATCACACTTGCATAGTTAAGATGCCGATAAAATTTATTTACAATTATTTGACAACAGTTAGGAGCCAGAACTCTTTTCGAATACATCAAACAATACTAATACTATAGTATCCTACCCAGAAAGTACCCAGAACTAAGGCCTATCCATCAGCAGATCACACTTGCATAGTTAAGATGCCGATAAAATTTTTTTCCAATTATTTGACAACAGTTAGGAGCCAGAACTCTATTCGAATACATCAAACAATACAAATACTATAGTATCCTACCCCGAAAGTACATAGAACTAACGCCTATCCATCAGCAGATCACACTTGCATAGTTAAGATGCCGATAAAATTTATTTACAATTATTTGACAACAGTTAGGAGCCAGAACTCTTTTCGAATACATCAAACAATACTAATACTATAGTATCCTACCCAGAAAGTACCTAGAACTAACGCCTATCCATCAGCAGATCACACTTGCATAGTTAAGATGCCGATAAAATTTTTTTACAATTATTTGACAACAGTTAGGAGCCAGAACTCTTTTCGAATACATCAAACAATACAAATACTATAGTATCCTACCCAGAAAGTACCTAGAACTAACGCCTATCCATCAGCAGATCACACTTGCATAGTTAAGATGCCGACAAAAATTTTTTAACAATTATTTGACAACAGTTAGGAGCCAGAACTCTTTTCGAATAAATCAAACAATACAAATACTATAGTATCCTACCCAGAAAGTACCTAGAACTAACGCCTATCCATCAGCAGATCACACTTGCATAGTTAAGATGCCGATAAAATTTTTTTACAATTATTGGACAACAGTTAGGATCCAGAACTCTTTTCGAATACATAAAAAAATACAAATACTATAGTATCCTACCCACAAAGTACCTAGAACTAACGCCTATCCATCAGCAGATCACACTTGCATAGTTAAGATGCCGATAAAATTTTTTTACAATTATTTGACAACAGTTAGGAGCCAGAACTCTTTTCGAATACATCAAACAATACAAATACTATAGTATCCTACCCCGAAAGTACCTAGAACTAACGCCTATCCATCAGCAGATCACACTTGCATAGTTAAGATGCCGATAAAATTTATTTACAATTATTTGACAACAGTTAGGAGCCAGAACTCTTTTCGAATACATAAAAAAATACAAATACTATAGTATCCTACCCACAAAGTACCTAGAACTAACGCCTATCCATCAGCAGATCACACTTGCATAGTTAAGATGCCGATAAAATTTTTTTACAATTATTTGACAACAGTTAGGAGCCAGAACTCTTTTCGAATACATCAAACAATACAAATACTATAGTATCCTACCCCGAAAGTACCTAGAACTAACGCCTATCCATCAGCAGATCACACTTGCATAGTTAAGATGCGGATAAAATTTATTTACAATTGTCTGACAACAGTTAGGAGCCAGAACTCTTTTCGAATACATCAAACAATACTAATACTATAGCATCCTACCCAGAAAGTACCTAGAACTAACGCCTATCCATCAGCAGATCACACTTGCATAGTTAAGATGCCGATAAAATTTTTTTACAATTATTTGACACCAGTTAGGAGCCAGAACTCTTTTCGAATACATCAAACAATTCAAATACTATAGTATCCTACCCCGAAAGTACATAGAACTAACGCCTATCCATCAGCAGATCACACTTGCATAGTTAAGATGCCGATAAAATTTTTTTACAATTATTTGACAACTGTTAGGAGCCAGAGCTCTTTTCGAATACATCAAACAATACAAATACTATAGTATCCTACCCACAAAGTACCTAGAACTAACGCCTATCCATCAGCAGATCACACTTGCATAGTTAAGATGCCGATAAAATCTTTTTACAATTATTCGACAACAGTTAGGAGCCAGAACTCTTTTCGAATACATCAAACAATACAAATACTATAGTATCCTACCCCGAAAGTACCTAGAACTAACGCCTATCCATCAGCAGATCACACTTGCATAGTTAAGATGCCGATAAAATTTTTTTACATTTATTTGACAACAGTTAGGAGCCAGAACTCTTTTCGAATACATCAAACAATACAAATACTATAGTATCCTACCCTGAAAGTACCTAGAACTAACGCCTATCCATCAGCAGATCACACTTGCAAAGTTAAGATGCCGATAAAATTTATTTACAATTATTTGACAACAGTTAGGAGCCAGAACTCTTTTCGAATACATCAAACAATACTAATACTATAGTATCCTACCCAGAAAGTACCTAGAACTAACGCCTATCCATCAGCAGATCACACTTGCATAGTTAAGATGCCGATAAAATTTTTTTACAATTATTTGACAACAGTTAGGAGCCAGAACTCTTTTCGAATACATCAAACAATACAAATACTATAGTATCCTACCCCGAAAGTACCTAGAACTAACGCCTATCCATCAGAAGATCACACTTGCATAGTTAAGATGCCGATAAAATTTTTTTACAATTATTTGACAACAGTTAGGAGCCAGAACTCTTTTCGAATACATCAAACAATACAAATACTATAGTATCCTACCCCGAAAGTACCTAGAACTAACGCCTATCCATCAGCAGATCACACTTGCATAGTTAAGATGCCGATAAATTTTTTTTACAATCATTTGACAACAGTTAGGAGCCAGAACTCTTTTCGAATACATCAAACAATACAAATACTATAGTATCCTACCCCGAAAGTACCTAGAACTAACGCCTATCCATCAGCAGATCACACTTGCATAGTTAAGATGCCGATAAAATTTATTTACAATTATTTGACAAAAGTTAGGAGCCAGAACTCTTTTCGAATACATCAAACAATACTAATACTATAGTATCCTACCCAGAAAGTACCTAGAACTAACGCCTAGCCATCAGCAGATCACACTTGCATAGTTAAGATGCCGATAAATTTTTTTTACAATTATTTGACAACAGTTAGGAGCCAGAACTCTTTTCGAATACATCAAACAATACAAATACTATAGTATCCTACCCAGAAAGTACCTAGAACTAACGCCTATCCATCAGCAGATCACACTTGCATAGTTAAGATGCCGATAACATTTTTTTACAATTATTTGACAACAGTTAGGAGCCAGAACTCTTTTCGAATACATAAAAAAATACAAATACTATAGTATCCTACCCACAAAGTACCCAGAACTAACGCCTATCCATCAGCAGATCACACTTGCATAGTTAAGATGCCGATAAAATTTTTTTACAATTATTTGACAACAGTTGGGAGCCAGAACTCTTTTCGAATACATAAAAAAATACAAATACTATAGTATCCTACCCACAAAGTACCTAGAACTAACGCCTATCCATCAGCAGATCACACTTGCATAGTTAAGATGCCGATAAAATTTTTTTACAATTATTTGACAACAGTTAGGAGCCAGAACTCTTTTCGAATACATTAAACAATACAAATACTATAGTATCCTACCCCGAAAGTACCTAGAACTAAAGCCTATCCATCAGCAGATCACACTTGCATAGTTAAGATGCCGATAAATTTTTTTTACAATTATTTGACAACAGTTAGGAGCCAGAACTCTTTTCGAATACATAAAAAAATACAAATACTATAGTATCCTACCCACAAAGTACCTAGAACTAACGCCTATCCATCAGCAGATCACACTTGCATAGTTAAGATGCCGATAAATTTTTTTTACAATTATTTGACAACGGTTAGGAGCCAGAACTCTTTTCGAATACATCAAACAATACAAATACTATAGTATCCTACCCCGAAAGTACCTAGAACTAACGCCTATCCATCAGCAGATCACACTTGCATAGTTAAGATGCCGATAAAATTTATTTACAATTATTTGACAACAGTTAGGAGCCAGAGCTCTTTTCGAATACATCAAACAATACAAATACTATAGTATCCTACCCTGAAAGTACCTAGAACTAACGCCTATCCATCAGCAGATCACACTTGCATAGTTAAGATGCCGATAAATTTTTTTTACAATTATTTGACAACAGTTAGGAGCCAGAACTCTTTTCGAATACATCAAACAATACAAATACTATAGTATCCTACCCCGAAAGTACCTAGAACTAACGCCTATCCATCAGCAGATCACACTTGCATAGTTAAGATGCCGATAAATTTATTTTACAATTATTTGACAACAGTTAGGAGCCAGAACTCTTTTCGAATACATCAAACAATACAAATACTATAGTATCCTACCCCGAAAGTACCTAGAACTAACGCCTATCCATCAGAAGATCACACTTGCATAGTTAAGATGCCGATAAAATTTTTTTACAATTATTTGACAACAGTTAGGAGCCAGAACTCTTTTCGAATACATCAAACAATACAAATACTATAGTATCCTACCCAGAAAGTACCTAGAACTAACGCCTATCCATCAGCAGATCACACTTGCATAGTTAAGATGCCGATAAAATTTTTTTACAATTATTTGACAACAGTTAGGAGCCAGAACTCTTTTCGAATACATCAAACAATACAAATACTATAGTATCCTACCCCGAAAGTACCTAGAACTAACGCCTATCCATCAGCAGATCACACTTGCATAGTTAAGATGCCGATAAAATTTATTTACAATTATTTGACAACAGTTAGGAGCCAGAACTCTTTTCGAATACATCAAACAATACTAATACTATAGTATCCTAGCCAGAAAGTACCCAGAACTAAGGCCTATCCATCAGCAGATCACACTTGCATAGTTAAGATGCCGATAAAATTTTTTTACAATTATTTGACAACAGTTAGGAGCCAGAACTCTTTTCGAATACATCAAACAATACAAATACTATAGTATCCTACCCCGAAAGTACATAGAACTAACGCCTATCCATCAGCAGATCACACTTGCATAGTTAAGATGCCGATAAAATTTATTTACAATTATTTGACAACAGTTAGGAGCCAGAACTCTTTTCGAATACATCAAACAATACTAATACTATAGTATCCTACCCAGAAAGTACCTAGAACTAACGCCTATCCATCAGCAGATCACACTTGCATAGTTAAGATGCCGATAAAATTTTTTTACAATTATTTGACAACAGTTAGGAGCCAGAACTCTTTTCGAATACATCAAACAATACAAATACTATAGTATCCTACCCAGAAAGTACCTAGAACTAACGCCTATCCATCAGCAGATCACACTTGCATAGTTAAGATGCCGATAAAATTTTTTTACAATTATTTGACAACAGTTAGGAGCCAGAACTCTTTTCGAATAAATCAAACAATACAAATACTATAGTATCCTACCCAGAAAGTACCTAGAACTAACGCCTATCCATCAGCAGATCACACTTGCATAGTTAAGATGCCGATAAAATTTTTTTTACAATTATTTGACAACAGTTAGGAGCCAGAACTCTTTTCGAATACATAAAAAAATACAAATACTATAGTATCCTACCCACAAAGTACCTAGAACTAACGCCTATCCATCAGCAGATCACACTTGCATAGTTAAGATGCCGATAAAATTTTTTTACAATTATTTGACAACAGTTAGGAGCCAGAACTCTTTTCGAATACATCAAACAATACAAATACTATAGTATCCTACCCCGAAAGTACCTAGAACTAACGCCTATCCATTAGCAGATCACACTTGCATAGTTAAGATGCCGATAAAATTTATTTACAATTATTTGACAACAGTTAGGAGCCAGAACTCTTTTCGAATACATAAAAAAATACAAATACTATAGTATCCTACCCACAAAGTACCTAGAACTAACGCCTATCCATCAGCAGATCACACTTGCATAGTTAAGATGCCGATAAAATTTTTTTACAATTATTTGACAACAGTTAGGAGCCAGAACTCTTTTCGAATACACCAAACAATACAAATACTATAGTATCCTACCCCGAAAGTACCTAGAACTAACGCCTATCCATCAGCAGATCACACTTGCATAGTTAAGATGCCGAGAAAATTTATTTACAATTATTTGACAACAGTTAGGAGCCAGAACTCTTTTCGAATACATCAAACAATACTAATACTATAGTATCCTACCCAGAAAGTACCTAGAACTAACGCCTATCCATCAGCAGATCACACCTGCATAGTTAAGATGCCGATAAAATTTTTTTACAATTATTTGACAACAGTTAGGAGCCAGAACTCTTTTCGAATACATCAAACAATACAAATACTATAGTATCCTACCCCGAAAGTACCTAGAACTAACGCCTATCCATCAGCAGATCACACTTGCATAGTTAAGATGCCGATAAAATTTTTTTACAATTATTTGACAACAGTTAGGAGCCAGAACTCTTTTCGAATACATCAAACAATACAAATACTATAGTATCCTACCCCGAAAGTACCTAGAACTAACGCCTATCCATCAGCAGATCACACTTGCATAGTTAAGATGCCGATAAAATTTATTTACAATTATTTGACAACAGTTAGGAGCCAGAACTCTTTTCGAATACATCAAACAATACTAATACTATAGTATCCTACCCAGAAAGTACCCAGAACTAAGGCCTATCCATCACCAGATCACACTTGCATAGTTAAGATGCCGATAAAATTTTTTTACAATTATTTGACAACAGTTAGGAGCCAGAACTCTTTTCGAATACATCAAACGATACAAATACTATAGTATCCTACCCCGAAAGTACATAGAACTAACGCCTATCCATCAGCAGATCACACTTGCATAGTTAAGATGCCGATAAAAGTTATTTACAATTATTTGACAACAGTTAGGAGCCAGAACTCTTTTCGAATACATCAAACAATACTAATACTATAGTATCCTACCCAGAAAGTACCTAGAACTAACGCCTATCCATCAGCAGATCACACTTGCATAGTTAAGATGCCGATAAATTTTTTTTACAATTATTTGACAACAGTTAGGAGCCAGAACTCTTTTCGAATACATCAAACAATACAAATACTATGGTATCCTACCCAGAAAGTACCTAGAACTAACGCCTATCCATCAGCAGATCACACTTGCATAGTTAAGATGCCGATAAAATTTTTTTACAATTATTTGACAACAGTTAGGAGCCAGAACTCTTTTCGAATAAATCAAACAATACAAATACTATAGTATCCTACCCAGAAAGTACCTAGAACTAACGCCTATCCATCAGCAGATCACACTTGCATAGTTAAGATGCCGATAACATTTTTTTACAATTATTTGACAACAGTTAGGAGCCAGAACTCTTTTCGAATACATAAAAAAATACAAATACTATAGTATCCTACCCACAAAGTACCTAGAACTAACGCCTATCCATCAGCAGATCACACTTGCATAGTTAAGATGCCGATAAAATTTTTTTACAATTATTTGACAACAGTTAGGAGCCAGAACTCTTTTCGAATACATCAAACAATACAAATACTATAGTATCCTACCCCGAAAGTACCTAGAACTAACGCCTATCCATCAGCAGATCACACTTGCATAGTTAAGATGCCGATAAAATTTATTTACAATTATTTGACAACAGTTAGGAGCCAGAACTCTTTTCGAATACATAAAAAAATACAAATACTATAGTATCCTACCCACAAAGTACCTAGAACTAACGCCTATCCATCAGCAGATCACACTTGCATAGTTAAGATGCCGATAAAAATTTTTTACAATTATTTGACAACAGTTAGGAGCCAGAACTCTTTTCGAATACATCAAACAATACAAATACTATAGTATCCTACCCCGAAAGTACCTAGAACTAACGCCTATCCATCAGCAGATCACACTTGCATAGTTAAGATGCCGATAAAATTTATTTACAATTATCTGACAACAGTTAGGAGCCAGAACTCTTTTCGAATACATCAAACAATACTAATACTATAGCATCCTACCCAGAAAGTACCTAGAACTAACGCCTATCCATCAGCAGATCACACTTGCATAGTTAAGATGCCGATAAAATTTATTTACAATTATTTGACAACAGTTAGGAGCCAGAACTCTTTTCGAATACATCAAACAATACTAATACTATAGTATCCTACCCAGAAAGTACCTAGAACTAACGCCTATCCATCAGCAGATCACACTTGCATAGTTAAGATGCCGATAAAATTTTTTTACAATTATTTGACAACAGTTAGGAGCCAGAACTCTTTTCGAATACATCAAACAATACAAATACTATAGTATCCTACCCAGAAAGTACCTAGAACTAACGCCTATCCATCAGCAGATCACACTTGCATAGTTAAGATGCCGATAAAATTTTTTTACAATTATTTGACAACAGTTAGGAGCCAGAACTCTTTTCGAATACATCAAACAATACAAATACTATAGTATCCTACCCAGAAAGTACCTAGAACTAACGCCTATCCATCAGCAGAACACACTTGCATAGTTAAGATGCCGATAAATTTTTTTTACAATCATTTGACAACAGTTAGGAGCCAGAACTCTTTTCGAATACATCAAACAATACAAATACTATAGTATCCTACCCAGAAAGTACCTAGAACTAACGCCTGTCCATCAGCAGATCACACTTGCATAGTTAAGATGCCGATAAAATTTTTTTACAATTATTTGACAACAGTTAGGAGCCAGAACTCTTTTCGAATACATAAAAAAATACAAATACTATAGTATCCTACCCACAAAGTACCTAGAACTAACGCCTATCCATCAGCAGATCACACTTGCATAGTTAAGATGCCGATAAAATTTTTTTACAATTATTTGACAACAGTTAGGAGCCAGAACTCTTTTCGAATACATCAAACAATACAAATACTATAGTATCCTACCCCGAAAGTACCTAGAACTAACGCCTATCCATCAGCAGATCACACTTGCATAGTTAAGATGCCGATAAAAATTTTTTACAATTATTTGACAACAGTTAGGAGCCAGAACTCTTTTCGAATACATCAAACAATACAAATACTATAGTATCCTACCCAGAAAGTACCTAGAACTAACGCCTATCCATCAGCAGATCACACTTGCATAGTTAAGATGCCGATAAATTTTTTTTACAATCATTTGACAACAGTTAGGAGCCAGAACTCTTTTCGAATACATCAAACAATACAAATACTATAGTATCCTACCCAGAAAGTACCTAGAACTAACGCCTATCCATCAGCAGATCACACTTGCATAGTTAAGATGCCGATAAAATTTTTTTACAATTATTTGACAACAGTTAGGAGCCAGAACTCTTTTCGAATACATAAAAAAATACAAATACTATAGTATCCTACCCACAAAGTACCTAGAACTAACGCCTATCCATCAGCAGATCACACTTGCATAGTTAAGATGCCGATAAAATTTTTTTACAATTATTTGACAACAGTTAGGACCCAGAACTCTTTTCGAATACATCAAACAATACAAATACTATAGTATCCTACCCCGAAAGTACCTAGAACTACCGCCTATCCATCAGCAGATCACACTTGCATAGTTAAGATGCCGATAAAATTTATTTACAATTATTTGACAACAGTTAGGAGCCAGAACTCTTTTCGAATACATCAAACAATACTAATACTATAGTATCCTACCCAGAAAGTACCTAGAACTAACGCCTATCCATCAGCAGATCACACTTGCATAGTTAAGATGCCGATAACATTTTTTTACAATTATTTGACAACAGTTAGGAGCCAGAACTCTTTTCGAATACCTCAAACAATACAAATACTATAGTATCCTACCCAGAAAGTACCTAGAACTAACGCCTATCCATCAGCAGATCACACTTGCATAGTTAAGATGCCGATAAAATTTTTTTACAATTATTTGACAACAGTTAGGAGCCAGAACTCTTTTCGAATACATAAAAAAATACAAATACTATAGTATCCTACCCCGAAAGTACCTAGAACTAACGCCTATCCATCAGCAGATCACACTTGCATAGTTAAGATGCCGATAAAATTTATTTACAATTATTTGACAACAGTTAGGAGCCAGAAATCTTTTCGAATACATCAAACAATACTAATACTATAGTATCCTACCCAGAAAGTACCTAGAACTAACGCCTATCCATCAGCAGATCACACTTGCATAGTTAAGATGCCGATAAAATTTTTTTACAATTATTTGACACCAGTTAGGAGCCAGAACTCTTTTCGAATGCATCAAACAATACAAATACTATAGTATCCTACCCCGAAAGTACATAGAACTAACGCCTATCCATCAGCAGATCACACTTGCATAGTTAAGATGCCGATAAAATTTTTTTACAATTATTTGACAACAGTTAGGAGCCAGAGCTCTTTTCGAATACATCAAACAATACAAATACTATAGTATCCTACCCACAAAGTACCTAGAACTAACGCCTATCCATCAGCAGATCACACTTGCATAGTTAAGATGCCGATAAAATCTTTTTACAATTATTCGACAACAGTTAGGAGCCAGAACTCTTTTCGAATACATCAAACAATACAAATACTATAGTATCCTACCCCGAAAGTACCTAGAACTAACGCCTATCCATCAGCAGATCACACTTGCATAGTTAAGATGCCGATAAAATTTATTTACAATTATTTGACAACAGTTAGGAGCCAGAACTCTTTTCGAATACATCAAACAATACTAATACTATAGTATCCTACCCAGAAAGTACCTAGAACTAACGCCTATCCATCAGCAGATCACACTTGCATAGTTAAGATGCCGATAAAATTTTTTTACATTTATTTGACAACAGTTAGGAGCCAGAACTCTTTTCGAATACATCAAACAATACAAATACTATAGTATCCTACCCAGAAAGTACCTAAAACTAACGCCTATCCATCAGCAGATCACACTTGCATAGTTAAGATGCCAATAAAATTTTTTTACAATTATTTGACAACAGTTAGGAGCCAGAACTCTTTTCGAATACATCAAACAATACAAATACTATAGTATCCTACCCCGAAAGTACCTAGAACTAACGCCTATCCATCAGCAGTCCACACTTGCAAAGTTAAGATGCCGATAAAATTTATTTACAATTATTTGACAACAGTTAGGAGCCAGAACTCTTTTCGAATACATCAAACAATACTAATACTATAGTATCCTACCCAGAAAGTACCTAGAACTAACGCCTATCCATCAGCAGATCACACTTGCATAGTTAAGATGCCGATAAAATTTTTTTACAATTATTTGACAACAGTTAGGAGCCAGAACTCTTTTCGAATACATCAAACAATACAAATACTATAGTATCCTACCCCGAAAGTACCTAGAACTAACGCCTATCCATCAGCAGATCACACTTGCATAGTTAAGATGCCGATAAAATTTTTTTTCAATTATTTGACAACAGTTAGGAGCCAGAACTCTTTTCGAATACATCAAACAATACTAAAACTATAGTATCCTACCCAGAAAGTACCTAGAACTAACGCCTATCCATCAGCAGATCACACTTGCATAGTTAAGATGCCGATAAAATTTTTTTACAATTATTTGACAACAGTTAGGAGCCAGAACTCTTTTCGAATACATCAAACAATACAAATACTATAGTATCCTACCCCGAAAGTACCTAGAACTAACGCCTATCCATCAGCAGATCACACTTGCATAGTTAAGATGCCGATAAAATTTTTTTACAATTATTTGACAACAGTTAGGAGCCAGAACTCTTTTCGAATACATCAAACAATACAAATACTATAGTATCCTACCCAGAAAGTACCTAGAACTAACGCCTATCCATCAGCAGATCACACTTGCATAGTTAAGATGCCGATAAATTTTTTTTACAATCATTTGACAACAGTTAGGAGCCAGAACTCTTTTCGAATACATCAAACAATACAAATACTATAGTATCCTACCCAGAAAGTACCTAGAACTAACGCCTATCCATCAGCAGATCACACTTGCATAGTTAAGATGCCGATAAATTTTTTTTACAATCATTTGACAACAGTTAGGAGCCAGAACTCTTTTCGAATACATCAAACAATACAAATACTATAGTATCCTACCCAGAAAGTACCTAGAACTAACGCCTATCCATCAGCAGATCACACTTGCATAGTTAAGATGCCGATAAAATTTTTTTACAATTATTTGACAACAGTTAGGAGCCAGAACTCTTTTCGAATACATAAAAAAATACAAATACTATAGTATCCTACCCACAAAGTACCTAGAACTAACGCCTATCCATCAGCAGATCACACTTGCATAGTTAAGATGCCGATAAAATTTTTTTACAATTATTTGACAACAGTTAGGAGCCAGAACTCTTTTCGAATACATCAAACAATACAAATACTATAGTATCCTATCCCGAAAGTACCTAGAACTAACGCCTATCCATCAGCAGATCACACTTGCATAGTTAAGATGCCGATAAAATTTATTTACAATTATTTGACAACAGTTAGGAGCCAGAACTCTTTTCGAATACATCAAACAATACTAATACTATAGTATCCTACCCAGAAAGTACCTAGAACTAACGCCTATCCATCAGCAGATCACACTTGCATAGTTAAGATGCCGATAAAATTTTTTTACAATTATTTGACAAAAGTTAGGAGCCAGAACTCTTTTCGAATACATCAAACAATACAAATACTATAGTATCCTACCCCGAAAGTACCTAGAACTAACGCCTATCCATCAGCAGATCACACTTGCATAGTTAAGATGCCGATAAAATTTTTTTACAATTATTTGACAACAGTTAGGAGCCAGAACTCTTTTCGAATACATCAAACAATACAAATACTATAGTATCCTACCCAGAAAGTACCTAGAACTAACCCCTATCCATCAGCAGATCACACTTGCATAGTTAAGATGCCGATAAAATTTTTTTACAATTATTTGACAACAGTTAGGAGCCAGAACTCTTTTCGAATACATAAAAAAATACAAATACTATAGTATCCTACCCACAAAGTACCTAGAACTAACGCCTATCCATCAGCAGATCACACTTGCATAGTTAATATGCCGATAAAATTTTTTTACAATTATTTGACAACAGTTAGGAGCCAGAACTCTTTTCGAATACATCAAACAATACAAATACTATAGTATCCTACCCAGAAAGTACCTAGAACTAACGCCTATCCATCAGCAGATCACACTTGCATAGTTAAGATGCCGATAAATTTTTTTTACAATTATTTGACAACAGTTAGGAGCCAGAACTCTTTTCGAATACATCAAACAATACAAATACTATAGTATCCTACCCAGAAAGTACCTAGAACTAACGCCTATCCATCAGCAGATCACACTTGCATAGTTAAGATGCCGATAAAATTTTTTTACAATTATTTGACAACAGTTAGGAGCCAGAACTCTTTTCGAATACATCAAACAATACAAATACTATAGTATCCTACCCAGAAAGTACCTAGAACTAACGCCTATCCATCAGCAGATCACACTTGCATAGTTAAGATGCCGATAAAATTTTTTTACAATTATTTGACAACAGTTAGGAGCCAGAACTCTTTTCGAATACATCAAACAATACAAATACTATAGTATCCTACCCAGAAAGTACCTAGAACTAACGCCTATCTATCAGCAGATCACACTTGCATAGTTAAGATGCCGATAAATTTTTTTTACAATCATTTGACAACAGTTAGGAGCCAGAACTCTTTTCGAATACATCAAACAATACAAATACTATAGTATCCTACCCAGAAAGTACCTAGAACTAACGCCTATCCATCAGCAGATCACACTTGCATAGTTAAGATGCCGATAAAATTTTTTTACAATTATTTGACAACAGTTAGGAGCCAGAAATCTTTTCGAATACATCAAACAATACAAATACTATAGTATCCTACCCCGAAAGTACCTAGAACTAACGCCTATCCATCAGCAGATCACACTTGCATAGTTAAGATGCCGATAAAATTTTTTTACAATTATTTGACAACAGTTAGGAGCCAGAACTCTTTTCGAATACATCAAACAATACTAATACTATAGTATCCTACCCAGAAAGTACCTAGAACTAACGCCTATCCATCAGCAGATCACACTTGCATAGTTAAGATGCCGATAAAATTTTTTTACAATTATTTGACAACAGTTAGGAGTCAGAACTCTTTTCGAATACATCAAACAATACAAATACTATAGTATCCTACCCATAAAGTACCTAGAACTAAGGCCTATCCATCAGCAGATCACACTTGCATAGTTAAGATGCCGATAAAATTTTTTTACAATTATTTGACAACAGTTAGGAGCCAGAAATCTTTTCGAATACATCAAACAATACAAATACTATAGTATCCTACCCCGAAAGTACCTAGAACTAACGCCTATCCATCAGCAGATCACACTTGCATAGTTAAGATGCCGATAAAATTTTTTTACAATTATTTGACAACAGTTAGGAGCCAGAACTCTTTTCGAATACATCAAACAATACTAATACTATAGTATCCTACCCAGAAAGTACCTAGAACTAACGCCTATCCATCAGCAGATCACACTTGCATAGTTAAGATGCCGATAAAATTTTTTTACAATTATTTGACAACAGTTAGGAGCCAGAACTCTTTTCGAATACATCAAATAATACAAATACTATAGTATCCTACCCAGAAAGTACCTAGAACTAACGCCTATCCATCAGCAGATCACACTTGCATAGTTAAGATGCCGATAAAATTTTTTTACAATTATTTGACAACAGTTAGGAGCCAGAACTCTTTTCGAATACATAAAAAAATACAAATACTATAGTATCCTACCCACAAAGTACCTAGCACTAACGCCTATCCATCAGCAGATCACACTTGCATAGTTAAGATGCCGATAAAATTTTTTTACAATTATTTGACAACAGTTAGGAGCCAGAACTCTTTTCGAATACATAAAAAAATACAAATACTATAGTAGCCTACCCACAAAGTACCTAGAACTAACGCCTATCCATCAGCAGATCACACTTGCATAGTTAAGATGCCGATAAAATTTTTTTACAATTATTTGACAACAGTTAGGAGCCAGAACTCTTTTCGAATACATCAAACAATACTAATACTATAGTATCCTACCCAGAAAGTACCTAGAACTAACGCCTATCCATCAGCAGATCACACTTGCATAGTTAAGATGCCGATAAAATTTTTTTACAATTATTTGACAACAGTTAGGAGTCAGAACTCTTTTCGAATACATCAAACAATACAAATACTATAGTATCCTACCCAGAAAGTACCTAGAACTAAGGCCTATCCATCAGCAGATCACACTTGCATAGTTAAGATGCCGATAAAATTTTTTTACAATTATTTGACAACAGTTAGGAGCCAGAAATCTTTTCGAATACATCAAACAATACAAATACTATAGTATCCTACCCCGAAAGTACCTAGAACTAACGCCTATCCATCAGCAGATCACACTTGCATAGTTAAGATGCCGATAAAATTTTTTTACAATTATTTGACAACAGTTAGGAGCCAGAACTCTTTTCGAATACATCAAACAATACTAATACTATAGTATCCTACCCAGAAAGTACCTAGAACTAACGCCTATCCATCAGCAGATCACACTTGCATAGTTAAGATGCCGATAAAATTTTTTTACAATTATTTGACAACAGTTAGGAGCCAGAACTCTTTTCGAATACATCAAATAATACAAATACTATAGTATCCTACCCAGAAAGTACCTAGAACTAACGCCTATCCATCAGCAGATCACACTTGCATAGTTAAGATGCCGATAAAATTTTTTTACAATTATTTGACAACAGTTAGGAGCCAGAACTCTTTTCGAATACATAAAAAAATACAAATACTATAGTATCCTACCCACAAAGTACCTAGCACTAACGCCTATCCATCAGCAGATCACACTTGCATAGTTAAGATGCCGATAAAATTTTTTTACAATTATTTGACAACAGTTAGGAGCCAGAACTCTTTTCGAATACATAAAAAAATACAAATACTATAGTAGCCTACCCACAAAGTACCTAGAACTAACGCCTATCCATCAGCAGATCACACTTGCATAGTTAAGATGCCGATAAAATTTTTTTACAATTATTTGACAACAGTTAGGAGCCAGAACTCTTTTCGAATACATCAAACAAGACAAATACTATAGTATCCTACCCCGAAAGTACCTAGAACTAACGCCTATCCATCAGCAGATCACACTTGCATAGTTAAGATGCCGATAAAATTTATTTACAATTATTTGACAACAGTTAGGAGCCAGAACTCTTTTCGAATACATCAAACAATACTAATACTATAGTATCCTACCCAGAAAGTACCTAGAACTAACGCCTATCCATCAGCAGATCACACTTGCATAGTTAAGATGCCGATAAAATTTTTTTACAATTATTTGACAACAGTTAGGAGCCAGAACTCTTTTCGAATACATCAAACAATACAAATACTATAGTATCCTACCCCGAAAGTACATAGAACTAACGCCTATCCATCAGCAGATCACACTTGCATAGTTAAGATGCCGATAAAATTTATTTACAATTATTTGACAACAGTTAGGAGCCAGAACTCTTTTCGAATACATCAAACAATACAAATACTATAGTATCCTACCCAGAAAGTACCTAGAACTAACGCCTATCCATCAGCAGATCACACTTGCATAGTTAAGATGCCGATAAAATTTTTTTACAATTATTTGACAACAGTTAGGAGCCAGAACTCTTTTCGAATACATCAAACAATACAAATACTATAGTATCCTACCCAGAAAGTACCTAGAACTAACGCCTATCCATCAGCAGATCACACTTGCATAGTTAAGATGCCGATAAATTTTTTTTACAATTATTTGACGACAGTTAGGAGCCAGAACTCTTTTCGAATACATCAAACAATACAAATACTATAGTATCCTACCCAGAAAGTACCTAGAACTAACGCCTATCCATCAGCAGATCACACTTGCATAGTTAAGATGCCGATAACATTTTTTTACAATTATTTGACAACAGTTAGGAGCCAGAACTCTTTTCGAATACATAAAAAAATACAAATACTATAGTATCCTACCCACAAAGTACCCAGAACTAACGCCTATCCATCAGCAGATCACACTTGCATAGTTAAGATGCCGAAAAAATTTTTTTACAATTATTTGACAACAGTTAGGAGCCAGAACTCTTTTCGAATACATAAAAAAATACAAATACTATAGTATCCTACCCACAAAGTACCTAGAACTAACGCCTATCCATCAGCAGATCACACTTGCATAGTTAAGATGCCGATAAAATTTTTTTTACAATTATTTGACAACAGTTAGGAGCCAGAACTCTTTTCGAATACATCAAACAATACAAATACTATAGTATCCTACCCCGAAAGTACCTAGAACTAAAGCCTATCCATCAGCAGATCACACTTGCATAGTTAAGATGCCGATAAAATTTTTTTACAATTATTTGACAACAGTTAGGAGCCAGAACTCTTTTCGAATACATAAAAAAATACAAATACTATAGTATCCTACCCACAAAGTACCTAGAACTAACGCCTATCCATCAGCAGATCACACTTGCATAGTTAAGATGCCGATAAAAATTTTTTACAATTATTTGACAACAGTTAGGAGCCAGAACTCTTTTCGAATACATCAAACAATACAAATACTATAGTATCCTACCCCGAAAGTACCTAGAACTAACGCCTATCCATCAGCAGATCACACTTGCATAGTTAAGATGCCGATAAAATTTATTTACAATTATTTGACAACAGTTAGGAGCCAGAGCTCTTTTCGAATACATCAAACAATACAAATACTATAGTATCCTACCCAGAAAGTACCTAGAACTAACGCCTATCCATCAGCAGATCACACTTGCATAGTTAAGATGCCGATAAATTTTTTTTACAATTATTTGACAACAGTTAGGAGCCAGAACTCTTTTCGAATACATCAAACAATACAAATACTATAGTATCCTACCCCGAAAGTACCTAGAACCAACGCCTATCCATCAGCAGATCACACTTGCATAGTTAAGATGCCGATAAATTTTTTTTACAATTATTTGACAACAGTTAGGAGCCAGAACTCTTTTCGAATACATCAAACAATACAAATACTATAGTATCCTACCCCGAAAGTACCTAGAACTAACGCCTATCCATCAGCAGATCACACTTGCATAGTTAAGATGCCGATAAAATTTTTTTACAATTATTTGACAACAGTTAGGAGCCAGAACTCTTTTCGAATACATCAAACAATACAAATACTATAGTATCCTACCCAGAAAGTACCTAGAACTAACGCCTACCCATCAGCAGATCACACTTGCATAGTTAAGATGCCGATAAAATTTTTTTACAATTATTTGACAACAGTTAGGAGCCAGAACTCTTTTCGAATACATCAAACAATACAAATACTATAGTATCCTACCCAGAAAGTACCTAGAACTAACGCCTATCCATCAGAAGATCACACTTGCATAGTTAAGATGCCGATAAAAATTTTTTACAATTATTTGACAACAGTTAGGAGCCAGAACTCTTTTCGAATACATCAAACAATACAAATACTATAGTATCCTACCCCGAAAGTACCTAGAATTAACGCCTATCCATCAGCAGATCACACTTGCATAGTTAAGATGCCGATAAAATTTATTTACAATTATTTGACAACAGTTAGGAGCCAGAACTCTTTTCGAATACATCAAACAATACTAATACTATAATATCCTACCCAGAAAGTACCCAGAACTAAGGCCTATCCATCAGCAGATCACACTTGCATAGTTAAGATGCCGATAAAATTTTTTTACAATTATTTGACAACAGTTAGGAGCCAGAACTCTTTTCGAATACATCAAACAATACAAATACTATAGTATCCTACCCCGAAAGTACATAGAACTAACGCCTATCCATCAGCAGATCACACTTGCATAGTTAAGATGCCGATAAAATTTATTTACAATTATTTGACAACAGTTAGGAGCCAGAACTCTTTTCGAATACATCAAACAATACTAATACTATAGTATCCTACCCAGAAAGTACCTAGAACTAACGCCTATCCATCAGCAGATCACACTTGCATAGTTAAGATGCCGATAAAATTTTTTTACAATTATTTGACAACAGTTAGGAGCCAGAACTCTTTTCGAATACATCAAACAATACAAATACTATAGTATCCTACCCAGAAAGTACCTAGAACTAACGCCTATCCATCAGCAGATCACACTTGCATAGTTAAGATGCCGATAAAATTTTTTTACAATTATTTGACAACAGTTAGGAGCCAGAACTCTTTTCGAATAAATCAAACAATACAAATACTATAGTATCCTACCCAGAAAGTACCTAGAACTAACGCCTATCCATCAGCAGATCACACTTGCATAGTTAAGATGCCGATAAAATTTTTTTACAATTATTTGACAACAGTTAGGAGCCAGAACTCTTTTCGAATACATCAAACAATACAAATACTATAGTATCCTACCCCGAAAGTACCTAGAACTAACGCCTATCCATCAGCAGATCACACTTGCATAGTTAAGATGCCGATAAAATTTATTTACAATTATTTGACAACAGTTAGGAGCCAGAACTCTTTTCGAATACATCAAACAATACTAATACTATAGTATCCTACCCAGAAAGTACCTAGAACTAACGCCTATCCATCAGCAGATCACACTTGCATAGTTAAGATGCCGATAAAATTTTTTTACAATTATTTGACAACAGTTAGGAGCCAGAACTCTTTTCGAATACACCAAACAATACAAATACTATAGTATCCTACCCCGAAAGTACCTAGAGCTAACGCCTATCCATCAGCAGATCACACTTGCATAGTTAAGATGCCGATAAAATTTTTTTACAATTATTTGACAACAGTTAGGAGCCAGAACTCTTTTCGAATACATCAAACAATACAAATACTATAGTATTCTACCCCGAAAGTACCTAGAACTAACGACTATCCATCAGCAGATCACACTTGCATAGTTAAGATGCCGATAAAATTTATTTACAATTATTTGACAACAGTTAGGAGCCAGAACTCTTTTCGAATACATCAAACAATACTAATACTATAGTATCCTACCCAGAAAGTACCCAGAACTAAGGCCTATCCATCAGCAGATCACACTTGCATAGTTAAGATGCCGATAAAATTTTTTTACAATTATTTGACAACAGTTAGGAGCCAGAACTCTTTTCGAATACATCAAACAATACAAATACTATAGTATCCTACCCCGAAAGTACATAGAACTAACGCCTATCCATCAGCAGATCACACTTGCATAGTTAAGATGCCGATAAAATTTATTTACAATTATTTGACAACAGTTAGGAGCCAGAACTCTTTTCGAATACATCAAACAATACTAATACTATAGTATCCTACCCAGAAAGTACCTAGAACTAACGCCTATCCATCAGCAGATCACACTTGCATAGTTAAGATGCCGATAAAATTTATTTACAATTATTTGACAACAGTTAGGAGCCAGAACTCTTTTCGAATACATCAAACAATACTAATACTATAGTATCCTACCCAGAAAGTACCTAGAACTAACGCCTATCCATCAGCAGATCACACTTGCATAGTTAAGATGCCGATAAAATTTTTTTACAATTATTGGACAACAGTTAGGAGCCAGAACTCTTTTCGAATACATAAAAAAATACAAATACTATAGTATCCTACCCACAAAGTACCTAGAACTAACGCCTATCCATCAGCAGATCACACTTGCATAGTTAAGATGCCGATAAAATTTTTTTACAATCATTTGACAACAGTTAGGAGCCAGAACTCTTTTCGAATACATCAAACAATACAAATACTATAGTATCCTACCCCGAAAGTACCTAGAACTAACGCCTATCCATCAGCAGATCACACTTGCATAGTTAAGATGCCGATAAAATTTATTTACAATTATTTGACAACAGTTAGGAGCCAGAACTCTTTTCGAATACATAAAAAAATACAAATACTATAGTATCCTACCCACAAAGTACCTAGAACTAACGCCTATCCATCAGCAGATCACACTTGCATAGTTAAGATGCCGATAAAATTTTTTTAGAATTATTTGACAACAGTTAGGAGCCAGAACTCTTTTCGAATACATCAAACAATACAAATACTATAGTATCCTACCCCGAAAGTACCTAGAACTAACGCCTATCCATCAGCAGATCACACTTGCATAGTTAAGATGCCGATAAAATTTATTTACAATTATCTGACAACAGTTAGGAGCCAGAACTCTTTTCGAATACATCAAACAATACTAATACTATAGCATCCTACCCAGAAAGTACCTAGAACTAACGCCTATCCATCAGCAGATCACACTTGCATAGTTAAGATGCCGATAAAATTTTTTTACAATTATTTGACAACAGTTAGGAGCCAGAACTCTTTTCGAATACATCAAACAATACAAATACTATAGTATCCTACCCACAAAGTACCTAGAACTAACGCCTATCCATCAGCAGATCACACTTGCATAGTTAAGATGCCGATAAAATTTTTTTACAATTATTTGACAACAGTTAGGAGCCAGAACTCTTTTCGAATACATCAAACAATACAAATACTATAGTATCCTACCCAGAAAGTACCTAGAACTAACGCCTATCCATCAGCAGATCACAGTTGCATAGTTAAGATGCCGATAAATTTTTTTTACAATCATTTGACAACAGTTAGGAGCCAGAACTCTTTTCGAATACATCAAACAATACAAATACTATAGTATCCTACCCAGAAAGTACCTCGAACTAACGCCTATCCATCAGCAGATCACACTTGCATAGTTAAGATGCCGATAAAATTTTTTTACAATTATTTGACAACAGTTAGGCGCCAGAACTCTTTTCGAATACATAAAAAAATACAAATACTATAGTATCCTACCCACAAAGTACCTAGAACTAACGCCTATCCATCAGCAGATCACACTTGCATAGTTAAGATGCCGATAACATTTTTTTACAATTATTTGACAACAGTTAGGAGCCAGAACTCTTTTCGAATACATCAAACAATACAAATACTATAGTATTCTACCCCGAAAGTACCTAGAACTAACGCCTATCCATCAGCAGATCACACTTGCATAGTTAAGATGCCGATAAAATTTATTTACAATTATTTGACAACAGTTAGGAGCCAGAACTCTTTTCGAATACATCAAACAATACAAATACTATAGTATCCTACCCAGAAAGTACCTAGAACTAACGCCTATCCATCAGCAGATCACACTTGCATAGTTAAGATGCCGATAAATTTTTTTTACAATCATTTGACAACAGTTAGGAGCCAGAACTCTTTTCGAATACATCAAAAAATACAAATACTATAGTATCCTACCCAGAAAGTACCTAGAACTAACGCCTATCCATCAGCAGATCACACTTGCATAGTTAAGATGCCGATAAAATTTTTTTACAATTATTTGACAACAGTTAGGAGCCAGAACTGTTTTCGAATACATAAAAAAATACAAATACTATAGTATCCTACCCACAAAGTACCTAGAACTAACGCCTATCCATCAGCAGATCACACTTGCATAGTTAAGATGCCGATAAAATTTTTTTACAATTATTTGACAACAGTTAGGAGCCAGAACTCTTTTCGAATACATCAAACAATACAAATACTATAGTATCCTACCCCGAAAGTACCTAGAACTAACGCCTATCCATCAGCAGATCACACTTGCATAGTTAAGATGCCGATAAAATTTATTTACAATTATTTGACAACAGTTAGGAGCCAGAAATCTTTTCGAATACATCAAACAATACTAATACTATAGTATCCTACCCAGAAAGTACCTAGAACTAACGCCTATCCATCAGCAGATCACACTTGCATAGTTAAGATGCCGATAACATTTTTTTACAATTATTTGACAACAGTTAGGAGCCAGAACTCTTTTCGAATACATCAAACAATACAAACACTATAGTATCCTACCCCGAAAGTACATAGAACTAACGCCTATCCATCAGCAGATCACACTTGCATAGTTAAGATGCCGATAAAATTTATTTACAATTATTTGACAACAGTTAGGAGCCAGAAATCTTTTCGAATACATCAAACAATACTAATACTATAGTATCCTACCCAGAAAGTACCTAGAACTAACGCCTATCCATCAGCAGATCACACTTGCATAGTTAAGATGCCGATAACATTTTTTTACAATTATTTGACAACAGTTAGGAGCCAGAACTCTTTTCGAATACATCAAACAATACAAACACTATAGTATCCTACCCCGAAAGTACATAGAACTAACGCCTATCCATCAGCAGATCACACTTGCATAGTTAAGATGCCGATAAAATTTATTTACAATTATTTGACAACAGTTAGGAGCCAGAACTCTTTTCGAATACATCAAACAATACTAATACTATAGTATCCTACCCAGAAAGTACCTAGAACTAACGCCTATCCATCAGCAGATCACACTTGCATAGTTAAGATGCCGATAACATTTTTTTACAATTATTTGACAACAGTTAGGAGCCAGAACTCTTTTCGAATACATCAAACAATACAAATACTATAGTATCCTACCCAGAAAGTACCTAGAACTAACGCCTATCCATCAGCAGATCACACTTGCATAGTTAAGATGCCGATAAAATTTTTTTACAATTATTTGACAACAGTTAGGAGCCAGAACTCTTTTCGAATACATAAAAAAATACAAATACTATAGTATCCTACCCCGAAAGTACCTAGAACTAACGCCTATCCATCAGCAGATCACACTTGCATAGTTAAGATGCCGATAAAATTTATTTACAATTATTTGACAACAGTTAGGAGCCAGAAATCTTTTCGAATACATCAAACAATACTAATACTATAGTATCCTACCCAGAAAGTACCTAGAACTAACGCCTATCCATCAGCAGATCACACTTGCATAGTTAAGATGCCGATAAAATTTATTTACAATTATCTGACAACAGTTAGGAGCCAGAACTCTTTTCGAATACATCAAACAATACTAATACTATAGTATCCTACCCAGAAAGTACCTAGAACTAACGGCTATCCATCAGCAGATCACACTTGCATAGTTAAGATGCCGATAAAATTTTTTTACAATTATTTGACAAGAGTTAGGAGCCAGAACTCTTTTCGAATACACCAAACAATACAAATACTATAGTATCCTACCCCGAAAGTACCTAGAACTAACGCCTATCCATCAGCAGATCACACTTGCATAGTTAAGATGCCGATAAAATTTATTTACAATTATTTGACAACAGTTAGGAGCCAGAACTCTTTTCGAATACATCAAACAATACTAATACTATAGTATCCTACCCAGAAAGTACCTAGAACTAACGCCTATCCATCAGCAGATCACACCTGCATAGTTAAGATGCCGATAAAATTTTTTTACAATTATTTCACAACAGTTAGGAGCCAGAACTCTTTTCGAATACATCAAACAATACAAATACTATAGTATCCTACCCCGAAAGTACCTAGAACTAACGCCTATCCATCAGCAGATCACACTTGCATAGTTAAGATGCCGATAAAATTTTTTTACAATTATTTGACAACAGTTAGGAGCCAGAACTCTTTTCGAATACATCAAACAATACAAATACTATAGTATTCTACCCCGAAAGTACATAGAACTAACGCCTATCCATCAGCAGATCACACTTGCATAGTTAAGATGCCGATAAAATTTATTTACAATTATTTGACAACAGTTAGGAGCCAGAACTCTTTTCGAATACATCAAACAATACTAATACTATAGTATCCTACCCAGAAAGTACCCAGAACTAAGGCCTATCCATCAGCAGATCACACTTGCATAGTTAAGATGCCGATAAAATTTTTTTCCAATTATTTGACAACAGTTAGGAGCCAGAACTCTATTCGAATACATCAAACAATACAAATACTATAGTATCCTACCCCGAAAGTACATAGAACTAACGCCTATCCATCAGCAGATCACACTTGCATAGTTAAGATGCCGATAAAATTTATTTACAATTATTTGACAACAGTTAGGAGCCAGAACTCTTTTCGAATACATCAAACAATACTAATACTATAGTATCCTACCCAGAAAGTACCTAGAACTAACGCCTATCCATCAGCAGATCACACTTGCATAGTTAAGATGCCGATAAAATTTTTTTACAATTATTTGACAACAGTTAGGAGCCAGAACTCTTTTCGAATACATCAAACAATACAAATACTATAGTATCCTACCCAGAAAGTACCTAGAACTAACGCCTATCCATCAGCAGATCACACTTGCATAGTTAAGATGCCGACAAAAATTTTTTAACAATTATTTGACAACAGTTAGGAGCCAGAACTCTTTTCGAATAAATCAAACAATACAAATACTATAGTATCCTACCCAGAAAGTACCTAGAACTAACGCCTATCCATCAGCAGATCACACTTGCATAGTTAAGATGCCGATAAAATTTTTTTACAATTATTGGACAACAGTTAGGATCCAGAACTCTTTTCGAATACATAAAAAAATACAAATACTATAGTATCCTACCCACAAAGTACCTAGAACTAACGCCTATCCATCAGCAGATCACACTTGCATAGTTAAGATGCCGATAAAATTTTTTTACAATTATTTGACAACAGTTAGGAGCCAGAACTCTTTTCGAATACATCAAACAATACAAATACTATAGTATCCTACCCCGAAAGTACCTAGAACTAACGCCTATCCATCAGCAGATCACACTTGCATAGTTAAGATGCCGATAAAATTTATTTACAATTATTTGACAACAGTTAGGAGCCAGAACTCTTTTCGAATACATAAAAAAATACAAATACTATAGTATCCTACCCACAAAGTACCTAGAACTAACGCCTATCCATCAGCAGATCACACTTGCATAGTTAAGATGCCGATAAAATTTTTTTACAATTATTTGACAACAGTTAGGAGCCAGAACTCTTTTCGAATACATCAAACAATACAAATACTATAGTATCCTACCCCGAAAGTACCTAGAACTAACGCCTATCCATCAGCAGATCACACTTGCATAGTTAAGATGCCGATAAAATTTTTTTACAATTATTTGACAACAGTTAGGAGCCAGAACTCTTTTCGAATACATCAAACAATACAAATACTATAGTATCCTACCCAGAAAGTACCTAGAACTAACGCCTATCCATCAGCAGATCACACTTGCATAGTTAAGATGCCGACAAAAATTTTTTAACAATTATTTGACAACAGTTAGGAGCCAGAACTCTTTTCGAATAAATCAAACAATACAAATACTATAGTATCCTACCCAGAAAGTACCTAGAACTAACGCCTATCCATCAGCAGATCACACTTGCATAGTTAAGATGCCGATAAAATTTTTTTACAATTATTTGACAACAGTTAGGAGCCAGAACTCTTTTCGAATACATCAAACAATACAAATACTATAGTATCCTACCCCGAAAGTACCTAGAACTAACGCCTATCCATCAGCAGATCACACTTGCATAGTTAAGATGCCGATAAAATTTATTTACAATTATTTGACAACAGTTAGGAGCCAGAACTCTTTTCGAATACATCAAACAATACTAATACTATAGTATCCTACCCAGAAAGTACCTAGAACTAACGCCTACCCATCAGCAGATCACACTTGCATAGTTAAGATGCCGATAAAATTTTTTTACAATTATTTGACAACAGTTAGGAGCCAGAACTCTTTTCGAATACATCAAACAATACAAATACTATAGTATCCTACCCAGAAAGTACCTAGAACTAACGCCTATCCATCAGAAGATCACACTTGCATAGTTAAGATGCCGATAAAAATTTTTTACAATTATTTGACAACAGTTAGGAGCCAGAACTCTTTTCGAATACATCAAACAATACAAATACTATAGTATCCTACCCCGAAAGTACCTAGAATTAACGCCTATCCATCAGCAGATCACACTTGCATAGTTAAGATGCCGATAAAATTTATTTACAATTATTTGACAACAGTTAGGAGCCAGAACTCTTTTCGAATACATCAAACAATACTAATACTATAATATCCTACCCAGAAAGTACCCAGAACTAAGGCCTATCCATCAGCAGATCACACTTGCATAGTTAAGATGCCGATAAAATTTTTTTACAATTATTTGACAACAGTTAGGAGCCAGAACTCTTTTCGAATACATCAAACAATACAAATACTATAGTATCCTACCCCGAAAGTACATAGAACTAACGCCTATCCATCAGCAGATCACACTTGCATAGTTAAGATGCCGATAAAATTTATTTACAATTATTTGACAACAGTTAGGAGCCAGAACTCTTTTCGAATACATCAAACAATACTAATACTATAGTATCCTACCCAGAAAGTACCTAGAACTAACGCCTATCCATCAGCAGATCACACTTGCATAGTTAAGATGCCGATAAAATTTTTTTACAATTATTTGACAACAGTTAGGAGCCAGAACTCTTTTCGAATACATCAAACAATACAAATACTATAGTATCCTACCCAGAAAGTACCTAGAACTAACGCCTATCCATCAGCAGATCACACTTGCATAGTTAAGATGCCGATAAAATTTTTTTACAATTATTTGACAACAGTTAGGAGCCAGAACTCTTTTCGAATAAATCAAACAATACAAATACTATAGTATCCTACCCAGAAAGTACCTAGAACTAACGCCTATCCATCAGCAGATCACACTTGCATAGTTAAGATGCCGATAAAATTTTTTTACAATTATTTGACAACAGTTAGGAGCCAGAACTCTTTTCGAATACATCAAACAATACAAATACTATAGTATCCTACCCCGAAAGTACCTAGAACTAACGCCTATCCATCAGCAGATCACACTTGCATAGTTAAGATGCCGATAAAATTTATTTACAATTATTTGACAACAGTTAGGAGCCAGAACTCTTTTCGAATACATCAAACAATACTAATACTATAGTATCCTACCCAGAAAGTACCTAGAACTAACGCCTATCCATCAGCAGATCACACTTGCATAGTTAAGATGCCGATAAAATTTTTTTACAATTATTTGACAACAGTTAGGAGCCAGAACTCTTTTCGAATACACCAAACAATACAAATACTATAGTATCCTACCCCGAAAGTACCTAGAGCTAACGCCTATCCATCAGCAGATCACACTTGCATAGTTAAGATGCCGATAAAATTTTTTTACAATTATTTGACAACAGTTAGGAGCCAGAACTCTTTTCGAATACATCAAACAATACAAATACTATAGTATTCTACCCCGAAAGTACCTAGAACTAACGACTATCCATCAGCAGATCACAC
Source organism: Ophion ventricosus (assembly GCA_963932345.1). NCBI lineage: Eukaryota > Metazoa > Arthropoda > Insecta > Hymenoptera > Ichneumonidae > Ophion > Ophion ventricosus. The sequence continues at coordinate 5,506,205 of OZ010719.1, read as the reverse complement.
TTGCATAGTTAAGATGCCGATAAAATTTATTTACAATTATTTGACAACAGTTAGGAGCCAGAACTCTTTTCGAATACATCAAACAATACTAATACTATAGTATCCTACCCAGAAAGTACCCAGAACTAAGGCCTATCCATCAGCAGATCACACTTGCATAGTTAAGATGCCGATAAAATTTTTTTACAATTATTTGACAACAGTTAGGAGCCAGAACTCTTTTCGAATACATCAAACAATACAAATACTATAGTATCCTACCCCGAAAGTACATAGAACTAACGCCTATCCATCAGCAGATCACACTTGCATAGTTAAGATGCCGATAAAATTTATTTACAATTATTTGACAACAGTTAGGAGCCAGAACTCTTTTCGAATACATCAAACAATACTAATACTATAGTATCCTACCCAGAAAGTACCTAGAACTAACGCCTATCCATCAGCAGATCACACTTGCATAGTTAAGATGCCGATAAAATTTATTTACAATTATTTGACAACAGTTAGGAGCCAGAACTCTTTTCGAATACATCAAACAATACTAATACTATAGTATCCTACCCAGAAAGTACCTAGAACTAACGCCTATCCATCAGCAGATCACACTTGCATAGTTAAGATGCCGATAAAATTTTTTTACAATTATTGGACAACAGTTAGGAGCCAGAACTCTTTTCGAATACATAAAAAAATACAAATACTATAGTATCCTACCCACAAAGTACCTAGAACTAACGCCTATCCATCAGCAGATCACACTTGCATAGTTAAGATGCCGATAAAATTTTTTTACAATCATTTGACAACAGTTAGGAGCCAGAACTCTTTTCGAATACATCAAACAATACAAATACTATAGTATCCTACCCCGAAAGTACCTAGAACTAACGCCTATCCATCAGCAGATCACACTTGCATAGTTAAGATGCCGATAAAATTTATTTACAATTATTTGACAACAGTTAGGAGCCAGAACTCTTTTCGAATACATAAAAAAATACAAATACTATAGTATCCTACCCACAAAGTACCTAGAACTAACGCCTATCCATCAGCAGATCACACTTGCATAGTTAAGATGCCGATAAAATTTTTTTAGAATTATTTGACAACAGTTAGGAGCCAGAACTCTTTTCGAATACATCAAACAATACAAATACTATAGTATCCTACCCCGAAAGTACCTAGAACTAACGCCTATCCATCAGCAGATCACACTTGCATAGTTAAGATGCCGATAAAATTTATTTACAATTATCTGACAACAGTTAGGAGCCAGAACTCTTTTCGAATACATCAAACAATACTAATACTATAGCATCCTACCCAGAAAGTACCTAGAACTAACGCCTATCCATCAGCAGATCACACTTGCATAGTTAAGATGCCGATAAAATTTTTTTACAATTATTTGACAACAGTTAGGAGCCAGAACTCTTTTCGAATACATCAAACAATACAAATACTATAGTATCCTACCCACAAAGTACCTAGAACTAACGCCTATCCATCAGCAGATCACACTTGCATAGTTAAGATGCCGATAAAATTTTTTTACAATTATTTGACAACAGTTAGGAGCCAGAACTCTTTTCGAATACATCAAACAATACAAATACTATAGTATCCTACCCAGAAAGTACCTAGAACTAACGCCTATCCATCAGCAGATCACAGTTGCATAGTTAAGATGCCGATAAATTTTTTTTACAATCATTTGACAACAGTTAGGAGCCAGAACTCTTTTCGAATACATCAAACAATACAAATACTATAGTATCCTACCCAGAAAGTACCTCGAACTAACGCCTATCCATCAGCAGATCACACTTGCATAGTTAAGATGCCGATAAAATTTTTTTACAATTATTTGACAACAGTTAGGCGCCAGAACTCTTTTCGAATACATAAAAAAATACAAATACTATAGTATCCTACCCACAAAGTACCTAGAACTAACGCCTATCCATCAGCAGATCACACTTGCATAGTTAAGATGCCGATAACATTTTTTTACAATTATTTGACAACAGTTAGGAGCCAGAACTCTTTTCGAATACATCAAACAATACAAATACTATAGTATTCTACCCCGAAAGTACCTAGAACTAACGCCTATCCATCAGCAGATCACACTTGCATAGTTAAGATGCCGATAAAATTTATTTACAATTATTTGACAACAGTTAGGAGCCAGAACTCTTTTCGAATACATCAAACAATACAAATACTATAGTATCCTACCCAGAAAGTACCTAGAACTAACGCCTATCCATCAGCAGATCACACTTGCATAGTTAAGATGCCGATAAATTTTTTTTACAATCATTTGACAACAGTTAGGAGCCAGAACTCTTTTCGAATACATCAAAAAATACAAATACTATAGTATCCTACCCAGAAAGTACCTAGAACTAACGCCTATCCATCAGCAGATCACACTTGCATAGTTAAGATGCCGATAAAATTTTTTTACAATTATTTGACAACAGTTAGGAGCCAGAACTGTTTTCGAATACATAAAAAAATACAAATACTATAGTATCCTACCCACAAAGTACCTAGAACTAACGCCTATCCATCAGCAGATCACACTTGCATAGTTAAGATGCCGATAAAATTTTTTTACAATTATTTGACAACAGTTAGGAGCCAGAACTCTTTTCGAATACATCAAACAATACAAATACTATAGTATCCTACCCCGAAAGTACCTAGAACTAACGCCTATCCATCAGCAGATCACACTTGCATAGTTAAGATGCCGATAAAATTTATTTACAATTATTTGACAACAGTTAGGAGCCAGAAATCTTTTCGAATACATCAAACAATACTAATACTATAGTATCCTACCCAGAAAGTACCTAGAACTAACGCCTATCCATCAGCAGATCACACTTGCATAGTTAAGATGCCGATAACATTTTTTTACAATTATTTGACAACAGTTAGGAGCCAGAACTCTTTTCGAATACATCAAACAATACAAACACTATAGTATCCTACCCCGAAAGTACATAGAACTAACGCCTATCCATCAGCAGATCACACTTGCATAGTTAAGATGCCGATAAAATTTATTTACAATTATTTGACAACAGTTAGGAGCCAGAAATCTTTTCGAATACATCAAACAATACTAATACTATAGTATCCTACCCAGAAAGTACCTAGAACTAACGCCTATCCATCAGCAGATCACACTTGCATAGTTAAGATGCCGATAACATTTTTTTACAATTATTTGACAACAGTTAGGAGCCAGAACTCTTTTCGAATACATCAAACAATACAAACACTATAGTATCCTACCCCGAAAGTACATAGAACTAACGCCTATCCATCAGCAGATCACACTTGCATAGTTAAGATGCCGATAAAATTTATTTACAATTATTTGACAACAGTTAGGAGCCAGAACTCTTTTCGAATACATCAAACAATACTAATACTATAGTATCCTACCCAGAAAGTACCTAGAACTAACGCCTATCCATCAGCAGATCACACTTGCATAGTTAAGATGCCGATAACATTTTTTTACAATTATTTGACAACAGTTAGGAGCCAGAACTCTTTTCGAATACATCAAACAATACAAATACTATAGTATCCTACCCAGAAAGTACCTAGAACTAACGCCTATCCATCAGCAGATCACACTTGCATAGTTAAGATGCCGATAAAATTTTTTTACAATTATTTGACAACAGTTAGGAGCCAGAACTCTTTTCGAATACATAAAAAAATACAAATACTATAGTATCCTACCCCGAAAGTACCTAGAACTAACGCCTATCCATCAGCAGATCACACTTGCATAGTTAAGATGCCGATAAAATTTATTTACAATTATTTGACAACAGTTAGGAGCCAGAAATCTTTTCGAATACATCAAACAATACTAATACTATAGTATCCTACCCAGAAAGTACCTAGAACTAACGCCTATCCATCAGCAGATCACACTTGCATAGTTAAGATGCCGATAAAATTTATTTACAATTATCTGACAACAGTTAGGAGCCAGAACTCTTTTCGAATACATCAAACAATACTAATACTATAGTATCCTACCCAGAAAGTACCTAGAACTAACGGCTATCCATCAGCAGATCACACTTGCATAGTTAAGATGCCGATAAAATTTTTTTACAATTATTTGACAAGAGTTAGGAGCCAGAACTCTTTTCGAATACACCAAACAATACAAATACTATAGTATCCTACCCCGAAAGTACCTAGAACTAACGCCTATCCATCAGCAGATCACACTTGCATAGTTAAGATGCCGATAAAATTTATTTACAATTATTTGACAACAGTTAGGAGCCAGAACTCTTTTCGAATACATCAAACAATACTAATACTATAGTATCCTACCCAGAAAGTACCTAGAACTAACGCCTATCCATCAGCAGATCACACCTGCATAGTTAAGATGCCGATAAAATTTTTTTACAATTATTTCACAACAGTTAGGAGCCAGAACTCTTTTCGAATACATCAAACAATACAAATACTATAGTATCCTACCCCGAAAGTACCTAGAACTAACGCCTATCCATCAGCAGATCACACTTGCATAGTTAAGATGCCGATAAAATTTTTTTACAATTATTTGACAACAGTTAGGAGCCAGAACTCTTTTCGAATACATCAAACAATACAAATACTATAGTATTCTACCCCGAAAGTACATAGAACTAACGCCTATCCATCAGCAGATCACACTTGCATAGTTAAGATGCCGATAAAATTTATTTACAATTATTTGACAACAGTTAGGAGCCAGAACTCTTTTCGAATACATCAAACAATACTAATACTATAGTATCCTACCCAGAAAGTACCCAGAACTAAGGCCTATCCATCAGCAGATCACACTTGCATAGTTAAGATGCCGATAAAATTTTTTTCCAATTATTTGACAACAGTTAGGAGCCAGAACTCTATTCGAATACATCAAACAATACAAATACTATAGTATCCTACCCCGAAAGTACATAGAACTAACGCCTATCCATCAGCAGATCACACTTGCATAGTTAAGATGCCGATAAAATTTATTTACAATTATTTGACAACAGTTAGGAGCCAGAACTCTTTTCGAATACATCAAACAATACTAATACTATAGTATCCTACCCAGAAAGTACCTAGAACTAACGCCTATCCATCAGCAGATCACACTTGCATAGTTAAGATGCCGATAAAATTTTTTTACAATTATTTGACAACAGTTAGGAGCCAGAACTCTTTTCGAATACATCAAACAATACAAATACTATAGTATCCTACCCAGAAAGTACCTAGAACTAACGCCTATCCATCAGCAGATCACACTTGCATAGTTAAGATGCCGACAAAAATTTTTTAACAATTATTTGACAACAGTTAGGAGCCAGAACTCTTTTCGAATAAATCAAACAATACAAATACTATAGTATCCTACCCAGAAAGTACCTAGAACTAACGCCTATCCATCAGCAGATCACACTTGCATAGTTAAGATGCCGATAAAATTTTTTTACAATTATTGGACAACAGTTAGGATCCAGAACTCTTTTCGAATACATAAAAAAATACAAATACTATAGTATCCTACCCACAAAGTACCTAGAACTAACGCCTATCCATCAGCAGATCACACTTGCATAGTTAAGATGCCGATAAAATTTTTTTACAATTATTTGACAACAGTTAGGAGCCAGAACTCTTTTCGAATACATCAAACAATACAAATACTATAGTATCCTACCCCGAAAGTACCTAGAACTAACGCCTATCCATCAGCAGATCACACTTGCATAGTTAAGATGCCGATAAAATTTATTTACAATTATTTGACAACAGTTAGGAGCCAGAACTCTTTTCGAATACATAAAAAAATACAAATACTATAGTATCCTACCCACAAAGTACCTAGAACTAACGCCTATCCATCAGCAGATCACACTTGCATAGTTAAGATGCCGATAAAATCTTTTTACAATTATTTGACAACAGTTAGGAGCCAGAACTCTTTTCGAATACATCAAACAATACAAATACTATAGTATCCTACCCCGAAAGTACCTAGAACTAACGCCTATCCATCAGCAGATCACACTTGCATAGTTAAGATGCCGATAAAATTTTTTTACAATTATTTGACAACAGTTAGGAGCCAGAACTCTTTTCGAATACATCAAACAATACAAATACTATAGTATCCTACCCAGAAAGTACCTAGAACTAACGCCTATCCATCAGCAGATCACACTTGCATAGTTAAGATGCCGACAAAAATTTTTTAACAATTATTTGACAACAGTTAGGAGCCAGAACTCTTTTCGAATAAATCAAACAATACAAATACTATAGTATCCTACCCAGAAAGTACCTAGAACTAACGCCTATCCATCAGCAGATCACACTTGCATAGTTAAGATGCCGATAAAATTTTTTTACAATTATTGGACAACAGTTAGGATCCAGAACTCTTTTCGAATACATAAAAAAATACAAATACTATAGTATCCTACCCACAAAGTACCTAGAACTAACGCCTATCCATCAGCAGATCACACTTGCATAGTTAAGATGCCGATAAAATTTTTTTACAATTATTTGACAACAGTTAGGAGCCAGAACTCTTTTCGAATACATCAAACAATACAAATACTATAGTATCCTACCCCGAAAGTACCTAGAACTAACGCCTATCCATCAGCAGATCACACTTGCATAGTTAAGATGCCGATAAAATTTATTTACAATTATTTGACAACAGTTAGGAGCCAGAACTCTTTTCGAATACATAAAAAAATACAAATACTATAGTATCCTACCCACAAAGTACCTAGAACTAACGCCTATCCATCAGCAGATCACACTTGCATAGTTAAGATGCCGATAAAATTTTTTTACAATTATTTGACAACAGTTAGGAGCCAGAACTCTTTTCGAATACATCAAACAATACAAATACTATAGTATCCTACCCCGAAAGTACCTAGAACTAACGCCTATCCATCAGCAGATCACACTTGCATAGTTAAGATGCGGATAAAATTTATTTACAATTGTCTGACAACAGTTAGGAGCCAGAACTCTTTTCGAATACATCAAACAATACTAATACTATAGCATCCTACCCAGAAAGTACCTAGAACTAACGCCTATCCATCAGCAGATCACACTTGCATAGTTAAGATGCCGATAAAATTTTTTTACAATTATTTGACACCAGTTAGGAGCCAGAACTCTTTTCGAATACATCAAACAATTCAAATACTATAGTATCCTACCCCGAAAGTACATAGAACTAACGCCTATCCATCAGCAGATCACACTTGCATAGTTAAGATGCCGATAAAATTTTTTTACAATTATTTGACAACTGTTAGGAGCCAGAGCTCTTTTCGAATACATCAAACAATACAAATACTATAGTATCCTACCCACAAAGTACCTAGAACTAACGCCTATCCATCAGCAGATCACACTTGCATAGTTAAGATGCCGATAAAATCTTTTTACAATTATTCGACAACAGTTAGGAGCCAGAACTCTTTTCGAATACATCAAACAATACAAATACTATAGTATCCTACCCCGAAAGTACTTAGAACTAACGCCTATCCATCAGCAGATCACACTTGCATAGTTAAGATGCCGATAAAATTTTTTTACATTTATTTGACAACAGTTAGGAGCCAGAACTCTTTTCGAATACATCAAACAATACAAATACTATAGTATCCTACCCTGAAAGTACCTAGAACTAACGCCTATCCATCAGCAGATCACACTTGCATAGTTAAGATGCCGATAACATTTTTTTACAATTATTTGACAACAGTTAGGAGCCAGAACTCTTTTCGAATACATCAAACAATACAAACACTATAGTATCCTACCCCGAAAGTACATAGAACTAACGCCTATCCATCAGCAGATCACACTTGCATAGTTAAGATGCCGATAAAATTTATTTACAATTATTTGACAACAGTTAGGAGCCAGAAATCTTTTCGAATACATCAAACAATACTAATACTATAGTATCCTACCCAGAAAGTACCTAGAACTAACGCCTATCCATCAGCAGATCACACTTGCATAGTTAAGATGCCGATAACATTTTTTTACAATTATTTGACAACAGTTAGGAGCCAGAACTCTTTTCGAATACATCAAACAATACAAACACTATAGTATCCTACCCCGAAAGTACATAGAACTAACGCCTATCCATCAGCAGATCACACTTGCATAGTTAAGATGCCGATAAAATTTATTTACAATTATTTGACAACAGTTAGGAGCCAGAACTCTTTTCGAATACATCAAACAATACTAATACTATAGTATCCTACCCAGAAAGTACCTAGAACTAACGCCTATCCATCAGCAGATCACACTTGCATAGTTAAGATGCCGATAACATTTTTTTACAATTATTTGACAACAGTTAGGAGCCAGAACTCTTTTCGAATACATCAAACAATACAAATACTATAGTATCCTACCCAGAAAGTACCTAGAACTAACGCCTATCCATCAGCAGATCACACTTGCATAGTTAAGATGCCGATAAAATTTTTTTACAATTATTTGACAACAGTTAGGAGCCAGAACTCTTTTCGAATACATAAAAAAATACAAATACTATAGTATCCTACCCCGAAAGTACCTAGAACTAACGCCTATCCATCAGCAGATCACACTTGCATAGTTAAGATGCCGATAAAATTTATTTACAGTTATTTGACAACAGTTAGGAGCCAGAAATCTTTTCGAATACATCAAACAATACTAATACTATAGTATCCTACCCAGAAAGTACCTAGAACTAACGCCTATCCATCAGCAGATCACACTTGCATAGTTAAGATGCCGATAAAATTTATTTACAATTATCTGACAACAGTTAGGAGCCAGAACTCTTTTCGAATACATCAAACAATACTAATACTATAGTATCCTACCCAGAAAGTACCTAGAACTAACGCCTATCCATCAGCAGATCACACTTGCATAGTTAAGATGCCGATAAAATTTTTTTACAATTATTTGACAAGAGTTAGGAGCCAGAACTCTTTTCGAATACACCAAACAATACAAATACTATAGTATCCTACCCCGAAAGTACCTAGAACTAACGCCTATCCATCAGCAGATCACACTTGCATAGTTAAGATGCCGATAAAATTTATTTACAATTATTTGACAACAGTTAGGAGCCAGAACTCTTTTCGAATACATCAAACAATACTAATACTATAGTATCCTACCCAGAAAGTACCTAGAACTAACGCCTATCCATCAGCAGATCACACCTGCATAGTTAAGATGCCGATAAAATTTTTTTACAATTATTTCACAACAGTTAGGAGCCAGAACTCTTTTCGAATACATCAAACAATACAAATACTATAGTATCCTACCCCGAAAGTACCTAGAACTAACGCCTATCCATCAGCAGATCACACTTGCATAGTTAAGATGCCGATAAAATTTTTTTACAATTATTTGACAACAGTTAGGAGCCAGAACTCTTTTCGAATACATCAAACAATACAAATACTATAGTATTCTACCCCGAAAGTACCTAGAACTAACGCCTATCCATCAGCAGATCACACTTGCATAGTTAAGATGCCGATAAAATTTATTTACAATTATTTGACAACAGTTAGGAGCCAGAACTCTTTTCGAATACATCAAACAATACTAATACTATAGTATCCTACCCAGAAAGTACCCAGAACTAAGGCCTATCCATCAGCAGATCACACTTGCATAGTTAAGATGCCGATAAAATTTTTTTCCAATTATTTGACAACAGTTAGGAGCCAGAACTCTATTCGAATACATCAAACAATACAAATACTATAGTATCCTACCCCGAAAGTACATAGAACTAACGCCTATCCATCAGCAGATCACACTTGCATAGTTAAGATGCCGATAAAATTTATTTACAATTATTTGACAACAGTTAGGAGCCAGAACTCTTTTCGAATACATCAAACAATACTAATACTATAGTATCCTACCCAGAAAGTACCTAGAACTAACGCCTATCCATCAGCAGATCACACTTGCATAGTTAAGATGCCGATAAAATTTTTTTACAATTATTTGACAACAGTTAGGAGCCAGAACTCTTTTCGAATACATCAAACAATACAAATACTATAGTATCCTAACCAGAAAGTACCTAGAACTAACGCCTATCCATCAGCAGATCACACTTGCATAGTTAAGATGCCGACAAAAATTTTTTAACAATTATTTGACAACAGTTAGGAGCCAGAACTCTTTTCGAATAAATCAAACAATACAAATACTATAGTATCCTACCCAGAAAGTACCTAGAACTAACGCCTATCCATCAGCAGATCACACTTGCATAGTTAAGATGCCGATAAAATTTTTTTACAATTATTGGACAACAGTTAGGATCCAGAACTCTTTTCGAATACATAAAAAAATACAAATACTATAGTATCCTACCCACAAAGTACCTAGAACTAACGCCTATCCATCAGCAGATCACACTTGCATAGTTAAGATGCCGATAAAATTTTTTTACAATTATTTGACAACAGTTAGGAGCCAGAACTCTTTTCGAATACATCAAACAATACAAATACTATAGTATCCTACCCCGAAAGTACCTAGAACTAACGCCTATCCATCAGCAGATCACACTTGCATAGTTAAGATGCCGATAAAATTTATTTACAATTATTTGACAACAGTTAGGAGCCAGAACTCTTTTCGAATACATAAAAAAATACAAATACTATAGTATCCTACCCACAAAGTACCTAGAACTAACGCCTATCCATCAGCAGATCACACTTGCATAGTTAAGATGCCGATAAAATTTTTTTACAATTATTTGACAACAGTTAGGAGCCAGAACTCTTTTCGAATACATCAAACAATACAAATACTATAGTATCCTACCCCGAAAGTACCTAGAACTAACGCCTATCCATCAGCAGATCACACTTGCATAGTTAAGATGCGGATAAAATTTATTTACAATTGTCTGACAACAGTTAGGAGCCAGAACTCTTTTCGAATACATCAAACAATACTAATACTATAGCATCCTACCCAGAAAGTACCTAGAACTAACGCCTATCCATCAGCAGATCACACTTGCATAGTTAAGATGCCGATAAAATTTTTTTACAATTATTTGACACCAGTTAGGAGCCAGAACTCTTTTCGAATACATCAAACAATTCAAATACTATAGTATCCTACCCCGAAAGTACATAGAACTAACGCCTATCCATCAGCAGATCACACTTGCATAGTTAAGATGCCGATAAAATTTTTTTACAATTATTTGACAACTGTTAGGAGCCAGAGCTCTTTTCGAATACATCAAACAATACAAATACTATAGTATCCTACCCACAAAGTACCTAGAACTAACGCCTATCCATCAGCAGATCACACTTGCATAGTTAAGATGCCGATAAAATCTTTTTACAATTATTCGACAACAGTTAGGAGCCAGAACTCTTTTCGAATACATCAAACAATACAAATACTATAGTATCCTACCCCGAAAGTACCTAGAACTAACGCCTATCCATCAGCAGATCACACTTGCATAGTTAAGATGCCGATAAAATTTTTTTACATTTATTTGACAACAGTTAGGAGCCAGAACTCTTTTCGAATACATCAAACAATACAAATACTATAGTATCCTACCCTGAAAGTACCTAGAACTAACGCCTATCCATCAGCAGATCACACTTGCAAAGTTAAGATGCCGATAAAATTTATTTACAATTATTTGACAACAGTTAGGAGCCAGAACTCTTTTCGAATACATCAAACAATACTAATACTATAGTATCCTACCCAGAAAGTACCTAGAACTAACGCCTATCCATCAGCAGATCACACTTGCATAGTTAAGATGCCGATAAAATTTTTTTACAATTATTTGACAACAGTTAGGAGCCAGAACTCTTTTCGAATACATCAAACAATACAAATACTATAGTATCCTACCCCGAAAGTACCTAGAACTAACGCCTATCCATCAGAAGATCACACTTGCATAGTTAAGATGCCGATAAAATTTTTTTACAATTATTTGACAACAGTTAGGAGCCAGAACTCTTTTCGAATACATCAAACAATACAAATACTATAGTATCCTACCCCGAAAGTACCTAGAACTAACGCCTATCCATCAGCAGATCACACTTGCATAGTTAAGATGCCGATAAATTTTTTTTACAATCATTTGACAACAGTTAGGAGCCAGAACTCTTTTCGAATACATCAAACAATACAAATACTATAGTATCCTACCCCGAAAGTACCTAGAACTAACGCCTATCCATCAGCAGATCACACTTGCATAGTTAAGATGCCGATAAAATTTATTTACAATTATTTGACAAAAGTTAGGAGCCAGAACTCTTTTCGAATACATCAAACAATACTAATACTATAGTATCCTACCCAGAAAGTACCTAGAACTAACGCCTAGCCATCAGCAGATCACACTTGCATAGTTAAGATGCCGATAAATTTTTTTTACAATTATTTGACAACAGTTAGGAGCCAGAACTCTTTTCGAATACATCAAACAATACAAATACTATAGTATCCTACCCAGAAAGTACCTAGAACTAACGCCTATCCATCAGCAGATCACACTTGCATAGTTAAGATGCCGATAACATTTTTTTACAATTATTTGACAACAGTTAGGAGCCAGAACTCTTTTCGAATACATAAAAAAATACAAATACTATAGTATCCTACCCACAAAGTACCCAGAACTAACGCCTATCCATCAGCAGATCACACTTGCATAGTTAAGATGCCGATAAAATTTTTTTACAATTATTTGACAACAGTTGGGAGCCAGAACTCTTTTCGAATACATAAAAAAATACAAATACTATAGTATCCTACCCACAAAGTACCTAGAACTAACGCCTATCCATCAGCAGATCACACTTGCATAGTTAAGATGCCGATAAAATTTTTTTACAATTATTTGACAACAGTTAGGAGCCAGAACTCTTTTCGAATACATTAAACAATACAAATACTATAGTATCCTACCCCGAAAGTACCTAGAACTAAAGCCTATCCATCAGCAGATCACACTTGCATAGTTAAGATGCCGATAAATTTTTTTTACAATTATTTGACAACAGTTAGGAGCCAGAACTCTTTTCGAATACATAAAAAAATACAAATACTATAGTATCCTACCCACAAAGTACCTAGAACTAACGCCTATCCATCAGCAGATCACACTTGCATAGTTAAGATGCCGATAAATTTTTTTTACAATTATTTGACAACGGTTAGGAGCCAGAACTCTTTTCGAATACATCAAACAATACAAATACTATAGTATCCTACCCCGAAAGTACCTAGAACTAACGCCTATCCATCAGCAGATCACACTTGCATAGTTAAGATGCCGATAAAATTTATTTACAATTATTTGACAACAGTTAGGAGCCAGAGCTCTTTTCGAATACATCAAACAATACAAATACTATAGTATCCTACCCTGAAAGTACCTAGAACTAACGCCTATCCATCAGCAGATCACACTTGCATAGTTAAGATGCCGATAAATTTTTTTTACAATTATTTGACAACAGTTAGGAGCCAGAACTCTTTTCGAATACATCAAACAATACAAATACTATAGTATCCTACCCCGAAAGTACCTAGAACTAACGCCTATCCATCAGCAGATCACACTTGCATAGTTAAGATGCCGATAAATTTATTTTACAATTATTTGACAACAGTTAGGAGCCAGAACTCTTTTCGAATACATCAAACAATACAAATACTATAGTATCCTACCCCGAAAGTACCTAGAACTAACGCCTATCCATCAGAAGATCACACTTGCATAGTTAAGATGCCGATAAAATTTTTTTACAATTATTTGACAACAGTTAGGAGCCAGAACTCTTTTCGAATACATCAAACAATACAAATACTATAGTATCCTACCCAGAAAGTACCTAGAACTAACGCCTATCCATCAGCAGATCACACTTGCATAGTTAAGATGCCGATAAAATTTTTTTACAATTATTTGACAACAGTTAGGAGCCAGAACTCTTTTCGAATACATCAAACAATACAAATACTATAGTATCCTACCCCGAAAGTACCTAGAACTAACGCCTATCCATCAGCAGATCACACTTGCATAGTTAAGATGCCGATAAAATTTATTTACAATTATTTGACAACAGTTAGGAGCCAGAACTCTTTTCGAATACATCAAACAATACTAATACTATAGTATCCTAGCCAGAAAGTACCCAGAACTAAGGCCTATCCATCAGCAGATCACACTTGCATAGTTAAGATGCCGATAAAATTTTTTTACAATTATTTGACAACAGTTAGGAGCCAGAACTCTTTTCGAATACATCAAACAATACAAATACTATAGTATCCTACCCCGAAAGTACATAGAACTAACGCCTATCCATCAGCAGATCACACTTGCATAGTTAAGATGCCGATAAAATTTATTTACAATTATTTGACAACAGTTAGGAGCCAGAACTCTTTTCGAATACATCAAACAATACTAATACTATAGTATCCTACCCAGAAAGTACCTAGAACTAACGCCTATCCATCAGCAGATCACACTTGCATAGTTAAGATGCCGATAAAATTTTTTTACAATTATTTGACAACAGTTAGGAGCCAGAACTCTTTTCGAATACATCAAACAATACAAATACTATAGTATCCTACCCAGAAAGTACCTAGAACTAACGCCTATCCATCAGCAGATCACACTTGCATAGTTAAGATGCCGATAAAATTTTTTTACAATTATTTGACAACAGTTAGGAGCCAGAACTCTTTTCGAATAAATCAAACAATACAAATACTATAGTATCCTACCCCGAAAGTACCTAGAACTAACGCCTATCCATCAGAAGATCACACTTGCATAGTTAAGATGCCGATAAAATTTTTTTACAATTATTTGACAACAGTTAGGAGCCAGAACTCTTTTCGAATACATCAAACAATACAAATACTATAGTATCCTACCCACAAAGTACCTAGAACTAACGCCTATCCATCAGCAGATCACACTTGCATAGTTAAGATGCCGATAAAATTTTTTTACAATTATTTGACAACAGTTAGGAGCCAGAACTCTTTTCGAATACATCAAACAATACAAATACTATAGTATCCTACCCCGAAAGTACCTAGAACTAACGCCTATCCATTAGCAGATCACACTTGCATAGTTAAGATGCCGATAAAATTTATTTACAATTATTTGACAACAGTTAGGAGCCAGAACTCTTTTCGAATACATAAAAAAATACAAATACTATAGTATCCTACCCACAAAGTACCTAGAACTAACGCCTATCCATCAGCAGATCACACTTGCATAGTTAAGATGCCGATAAAATTTTTTTACAATTATTTGACAACAGTTAGGAGCCAGAACTCTTTTCGAATACACCAAACAATACAAATACTATAGTATCCTACCCCGAAAGTACCTAGAACTAACGCCTATCCATCAGCAGATCACACTTGCATAGTTAAGATGCCGAGAAAATTTATTTACAATTATTTGACAACAGTTAGGAGCCAGAACTCTTTTCGAATACATCAAACAATACTAATACTATAGTATCCTACCCAGAAAGTACCTAGAACTAACGCCTATCCATCAGCAGATCACACCTGCATAGTTAAGATGCCGATAAAATTTTTTTACAATTATTTGACAACAGTTAGGAGCCAGAACTCTTTTCGAATACATCAAACAATACAAATACTATAGTATCCTACCCCGAAAGTACCTAGAACTAACGCCTATCCATCAGCAGATCACACTTGCATAGTTAAGATGCCGATAAAATTTTTTTACAATTATTTGACAACAGTTAGGAGCCAGAACTCTTTTCGAATACATCAAACAATACAAATACTATAGTATCCTACCCCGAAAGTACCTAGAACTAACGCCTATCCATCAGCAGATCACACTTGCATAGTTAAGATGCCGATAAAATTTATTTACAATTATTTGACAACAGTTAGGAGCCAGAACTCTTTTCGAATACATCAAACAATACTAATACTATAGTATCCTACCCAGAAAGTACCCAGAACTAAGGCCTATCCATCACCAGATCACACTTGCATAGTTAAGATGCCGATAAAATTTTTTTACAATTATTTGACAACAGTTAGGAGCCAGAACTCTTTTCGAATACATCAAACGATACAAATACTATAGTATCCTACCCCGAAAGTACATAGAACTAACGCCTATCCATCAGCAGATCACACTTGCATAGTTAAGATGCCGATAAAAGTTATTTACAATTATTTGACAACAGTTAGGAGCCAGAACTCTTTTCGAATACATCAAACAATACTAATACTATAGTATCCTACCCAGAAAGTACCTAGAACTAACGCCTATCCATCAGCAGATCACACTTGCATAGTTAAGATGCCGATAAATTTTTTTTACAATTATTTGACAACAGTTAGGAGCCAGAACTCTTTTCGAATACATCAAACAATACAAATACTATGGTATCCTACCCAGAAAGTACCTAGAACTAACGCCTATCCATCAGCAGATCACACTTGCATAGTTAAGATGCCGATAAAATTTTTTTACAATTATTTGACAACAGTTAGGAGCCAGAACTCTTTTCGAATAAATCAAACAATACAAATACTATAGTATCCTACCCAGAAAGTACCTAGAACTAACGCCTATCCATCAGCAGATCACACTTGCATAGTTAAGATGCCGATAACATTTTTTTACAATTATTTGACAACAGTTAGGAGCCAGAACTCTTTTCGAATACATAAAAAAATACAAATACTATAGTATCCTACCCACAAAGTACCTAGAACTAACGCCTATCCATCAGCAGATCACACTTGCATAGTTAAGATGCCGATAAAATTTTTTTACAATTATTTGACAACAGTTAGGAGCCAGAACTCTTTTCGAATACATCAAACAATACAAATACTATAGTATCCTACCCCGAAAGTACCTAGAACTAACGCCTATCCATCAGCAGATCACACTTGCATAGTTAAGATGCCGATAAAATTTATTTACAATTATTTGACAACAGTTAGGAGCCAGAACTCTTTTCGAATACATAAAAAAATACAAATACTATAGTATCCTACCCACAAAGTACCTAGAACTAACGCCTATCCATCAGCAGATCACACTTGCATAGTTAAGATGCCGATAAAAATTTTTTACAATTATTTGACAACAGTTAGGAGCCAGAACTCTTTTCGAATACATCAAACAATACAAATACTATAGTATCCTACCCCGAAAGTACCTAGAACTAACGCCTATCCATCAGCAGATCACACTTGCATAGTTAAGATGCCGATAAAATTTATTTACAATTATCTGACAACAGTTAGGAGCCAGAACTCTTTTCGAATACATCAAACAATACTAATACTATAGCATCCTACCCAGAAAGTACCTAGAACTAACGCCTATCCATCAGCAGATCACACTTGCATAGTTAAGATGCCGATAAAATTTATTTACAATTATTTGACAACAGTTAGGAGCCAGAACTCTTTTCGAATACATCAAACAATACTAATACTATAGTATCCTACCCAGAAAGTACCTAGAACTAACGCCTATCCATCAGCAGATCACACTTGCATAGTTAAGATGCCGATAAAATTTTTTTACAATTATTTGACAACAGTTAGGAGCCAGAACTCTTTTCGAATACATCAAACAATACAAATACTATAGTATCCTACCCAGAAAGTACCTAGAACTAACGCCTATCCATCAGCAGATCACACTTGCATAGTTAAGATGCCGATAAAATTTTTTTACAATTATTTGACAACAGTTAGGAGCCAGAACTCTTTTCGAATACATCAAACAATACAAATACTATAGTATCCTACCCAGAAAGTACCTAGAACTAACGCCTATCCATCAGCAGAACACACTTGCATAGTTAAGATGCCGATAAATTTTTTTTACAATCATTTGACAACAGTTAGGAGCCAGAACTCTTTTCGAATACATCAAACAATACAAATACTATAGTATCCTACCCAGAAAGTACCTAGAACTAACGCCTGTCCATCAGCAGATCACACTTGCATAGTTAAGATGCCGATAAAATTTTTTTACAATTATTTGACAACAGTTAGGAGCCAGAACTCTTTTCGAATACATAAAAAAATACAAATACTATAGTATCCTACCCACAAAGTACCTAGAACTAACGCCTATCCATCAGCAGATCACACTTGCATAGTTAAGATGCCGATAAAATTTTTTTACAATTATTTGACAACAGTTAGGAGCCAGAACTCTTTTCGAATACATCAAACAATACAAATACTATAGTATCCTACCCCGAAAGTACCTAGAACTAACGCCTATCCATCAGCAGATCACACTTGCATAGTTAAGATGCCGATAAAAATTTTTTACAATTATTTGACAACAGTTAGGAGCCAGAACTCTTTTCGAATACATCAAACAATACAAATACTATAGTATCCTACCCAGAAAGTACCTAGAACTAACGCCTATCCATCAGCAGATCACACTTGCATAGTTAAGATGCCGATAAATTTTTTTTACAATCATTTGACAACAGTTAGGAGCCAGAACTCTTTTCGAATACATCAAACAATACAAATACTATAGTATCCTACCCAGAAAGTACCTAGAACTAACGCCTATCCATCAGCAGATCACACTTGCATAGTTAAGATGCCGATAAAATTTTTTTACAATTATTTGACAACAGTTAGGAGCCAGAACTCTTTTCGAATACATAAAAAAATACAAATACTATAGTATCCTACCCACAAAGTACCTAGAACTAACGCCTATCCATCAGCAGATCACACTTGCATAGTTAAGATGCCGATAAAATTTTTTTACAATTATTTGACAACAGTTAGGACCCAGAACTCTTTTCGAATACATCAAACAATACAAATACTATAGTATCCTACCCCGAAAGTACCTAGAACTACCGCCTATCCATCAGCAGATCACACTTGCATAGTTAAGATGCCGATAAAATTTATTTACAATTATTTGACAACAGTTAGGAGCCAGAACTCTTTTCGAATACATCAAACAATACTAATACTATAGTATCCTACCCAGAAAGTACCTAGAACTAACGCCTATCCATCAGCAGATCACACTTGCATAGTTAAGATGCCGATAACATTTTTTTACAATTATTTGACAACAGTTAGGAGCCAGAACTCTTTTCGAATACCTCAAACAATACAAATACTATAGTATCCTACCCAGAAAGTACCTAGAACTAACGCCTATCCATCAGCAGATCACACTTGCATAGTTAAGATGCCGATAAAATTTTTTTACAATTATTTGACAACAGTTAGGAGCCAGAACTCTTTTCGAATACATAAAAAAATACAAATACTATAGTATCCTACCCCGAAAGTACCTAGAACTAACGCCTATCCATCAGCAGATCACACTTGCATAGTTAAGATGCCGATAAAATTTATTTACAATTATTTGACAACAGTTAGGAGCCAGAAATCTTTTCGAATACATCAAACAATACTAATACTATAGTATCCTACCCAGAAAGTACCTAGAACTAACGCCTATCCATCAGCAGATCACACTTGCATAGTTAAGATGCCGATAAAATTTTTTTACAATTATTTGACACCAGTTAGGAGCCAGAACTCTTTTCGAATGCATCAAACAATACAAATACTATAGTATCCTACCCCGAAAGTACATAGAACTAACGCCTATCCATCAGCAGATCACACTTGCATAGTTAAGATGCCGATAAAATTTTTTTACAATTATTTGACAACAGTTAGGAGCCAGAGCTCTTTTCGAATACATCAAACAATACAAATACTATAGTATCCTACCCACAAAGTACCTAGAACTAACGCCTATCCATCAGCAGATCACACTTGCATAGTTAAGATGCCGATAAAATCTTTTTACAATTATTCGACAACAGTTAGGAGCCAGAACTCTTTTCGAATACATCAAACAATACAAATACTATAGTATCCTACCCCGAAAGTACCTAGAACTAACGCCTATCCATCAGCAGATCACACTTGCATAGTTAAGATGCCGATAAAATTTATTTACAATTATTTGACAACAGTTAGGAGCCAGAACTCTTTTCGAATACATCAAACAATACTAATACTATAGTATCCTACCCAGAAAGTACCTAGAACTAACGCCTATCCATCAGCAGATCACACTTGCATAGTTAAGATGCCGATAAAATTTTTTTACATTTATTTGACAACAGTTAGGAGCCAGAACTCTTTTCGAATACATCAAACAATACAAATACTATAGTATCCTACCCAGAAAGTACCTAAAACTAACGCCTATCCATCAGCAGATCACACTTGCATAGTTAAGATGCCAATAAAATTTTTTTACAATTATTTGACAACAGTTAGGAGCCAGAACTCTTTTCGAATACATCAAACAATACAAATACTATAGTATCCTACCCCGAAAGTACCTAGAACTAACGCCTATCCATCAGCAGTCCACACTTGCAAAGTTAAGATGCCGATAAAATTTATTTACAATTATTTGACAACAGTTAGGAGCCAGAACTCTTTTCGAATACATCAAACAATACTAATACTATAGTATCCTACCCAGAAAGTACCTAGAACTAACGCCTATCCATCAGCAGATCACACTTGCATAGTTAAGATGCCGATAAAATTTTTTTACAATTATTTGACAACAGTTAGGAGCCAGAACTCTTTTCGAATACATCAAACAATACAAATACTATAGTATCCTACCCCGAAAGTACCTAGAACTAACGCCTATCCATCAGCAGATCACACTTGCATAGTTAAGATGCCGATAAAATTTTTTTTCAATTATTTGACAACAGTTAGGAGCCAGAACTCTTTTCGAATACATCAAACAATACTAAAACTATAGTATCCTACCCAGAAAGTACCTAGAACTAACGCCTATCCATCAGCAGATCACACTTGCATAGTTAAGATGCCGATAAAATTTTTTTACAATTATTTGACAACAGTTAGGAGCCAGAACTCTTTTCGAATACATCAAACAATACAAATACTATAGTATCCTACCCCGAAAGTACCTAGAACTAACGCCTATCCATCAGCAGATCACACTTGCATAGTTAAGATGCCGATAAAATTTTTTTACAATTATTTGACAACAGTTAGGAGCCAGAACTCTTTTCGAATACATCAAACAATACAAATACTATAGTATCCTACCCAGAAAGTACCTAGAACTAACGCCTATCCATCAGCAGATCACACTTGCATAGTTAAGATGCCGATAAATTTTTTTTACAATCATTTGACAACAGTTAGGAGCCAGAACTCTTTTCGAATACATCAAACAATACAAATACTATAGTATCCTACCCAGAAAGTACCTAGAACTAACGCCTATCCATCAGCAGATCACACTTGCATAGTTAAGATGCCGATAAATTTTTTTTACAATCATTTGACAACAGTTAGGAGCCAGAACTCTTTTCGAATACATCAAACAATACAAATACTATAGTATCCTACCCAGAAAGTACCTAGAACTAACGCCTATCCATCAGCAGATCACACTTGCATAGTTAAGATGCCGATAAAATTTTTTTACAATTATTTGACAACAGTTAGGAGCCAGAACTCTTTTCGAATACATAAAAAAATACAAATACTATAGTATCCTACCCACAAAGTACCTAGAACTAACGCCTATCCATCAGCAGATCACACTTGCATAGTTAAGATGCCGATAAAATTTTTTTACAATTATTTGACAACAGTTAGGAGCCAGAACTCTTTTCGAATACATCAAACAATACAAATACTATAGTATCCTATCCCGAAAGTACCTAGAACTAACGCCTATCCATCAGCAGATCACACTTGCATAGTTAAGATGCCGATAAAATTTATTTACAATTATTTGACAACAGTTAGGAGCCAGAACTCTTTTCGAATACATCAAACAATACTAATACTATAGTATCCTACCCAGAAAGTACCTAGAACTAACGCCTATCCATCAGCAGATCACACTTGCATAGTTAAGATGCCGATAAAATTTTTTTACAATTATTTGACAAAAGTTAGGAGCCAGAACTCTTTTCGAATACATCAAACAATACAAATACTATAGTATCCTACCCCGAAAGTACCTAGAACTAACGCCTATCCATCAGCAGATCACACTTGCATAGTTAAGATGCCGATAAAATTTTTTTACAATTATTTGACAACAGTTAGGAGCCAGAACTCTTTTCGAATACATCAAACAATACAAATACTATAGTATCCTACCCAGAAAGTACCTAGAACTAACCCCTATCCATCAGCAGATCACACTTGCATAGTTAAGATGCCGATAAAATTTTTTTACAATTATTTGACAACAGTTAGGAGCCAGAACTCTTTTCGAATACATAAAAAAATACAAATACTATAGTATCCTACCCACAAAGTACCTAGAACTAACGCCTATCCATCAGCAGATCACACTTGCATAGTTAATATGCCGATAAAATTTTTTTACAATTATTTGACAACAGTTAGGAGCCAGAACTCTTTTCGAATACATCAAACAATACAAATACTATAGTATCCTACCCAGAAAGTACCTAGAACTAACGCCTATCCATCAGCAGATCACACTTGCATAGTTAAGATGCCGATAAATTTTTTTTACAATTATTTGACAACAGTTAGGAGCCAGAACTCTTTTCGAATACATCAAACAATACAAATACTATAGTATCCTACCCAGAAAGTACCTAGAACTAACGCCTATCCATCAGCAGATCACACTTGCATAGTTAAGATGCCGATAAAATTTTTTTACAATTATTTGACAACAGTTAGGAGCCAGAACTCTTTTCGAATACATCAAACAATACAAATACTATAGTATCCTACCCAGAAAGTACCTAGAACTAACGCCTATCCATCAGCAGATCACACTTGCATAGTTAAGATGCCGATAAAATTTTTTTACAATTATTTGACAACAGTTAGGAGCCAGAACTCTTTTCGAATACATCAAACAATACAAATACTATAGTATCCTACCCAGAAAGTACCTAGAACTAACGCCTATCTATCAGCAGATCACACTTGCATAGTTAAGATGCCGATAAATTTTTTTTACAATCATTTGACAACAGTTAGGAGCCAGAACTCTTTTCGAATACATCAAACAATACAAATACTATAGTATCCTACCCAGAAAGTACCTAGAACTAACGCCTATCCATCAGCAGATCACACTTGCATAGTTAAGATGCCGATAAATTTTTTTTACAATCATTTGACAACAGTTAGGAGCCAGAACTCTTTTCGAATACATCAAACAATACAAATACTATAGTATCCTACCCAGAAAGTACCTAGAACTAACGCCTATCCATCAGCAGATCACACTTGCATAGTTAAGATGCCGATAAAATTTTTTTACAATTATTTGACAACAGTTAGGAGCCAGAACTCTTTTCGAATACATAAAAAAATACAAATACTATAGTATCCTACCCACAAAGTACCTAGAACTAACGCCTATCCATCAGCAGATCACACTTGCATAGTTAAGATGCCGATAAAATTTTTTTACAATTATTTGACAACAGTTAGGAGCCAGAACTCTTTTCGAATACATCAAACAATACAAATACTATAGTATCCTACCCCGAAAGTACCTAGAACTAACGCCTATCCATCAGCAGATCACACTTGCATAGTTAAGATGCCGATAAAATTTTTTTACAATTATTTGACAACAGTTAGGAGCCAGAACTCTTTTCGAATACATAAAAAAATACAAATACTATAGTATCCTACCCACAAAGTACCTAGAACTAACGCCTATCCATCAGCAGATCACACTTGCATAGTTAAGATGCCGATAAAATTTTTTTACAATTATTTGACAACAGTTAGGAGCCAGAACTCTTTTCGAATACATCAAACAATACAAATACTATAGTATCCTACCCCGAAAGTACCTAGAACTAACGCCTATCCATCAGCAGATCACACTTGCATAGTTAAGATGCCGATAAAATTTATTTACAATTATTTGACAACAGTTAGGAGCCAGAAATCTTTTCGAATACATCAAACAATACTAATACTATAGTATCCTACCCAGAAAGTACCTAGAACTAACGCCTATCCATCAGCAGATCACACTTGCATAGTTAAGATGCCGATAAATTTTTTTTACAATTATTTGACAACAGTTAGGAGCCAGAACTCTTTTCGAATACATCAAACAATACAAATACTATAGTATCCTACCCCGAAAGTACATAGAACTAACGCCTATCCATCAGCAGATCACACTTGCATAGTTAAGATGCCGATAAATTTTTTTTACAATTATTTGACACCAGTTAGGAGCCAGAACTCTTTTCGAATACATCAAACAATACTAATACTATAGTATCCTACCCAGAAAGTACCTAGAACTAACGCCTATCCATCAGCAGATCACACTTGCATATTTAAGATGCCGATAAAATTTTTTTACAATTATTTGACAACAGTTAGGAGCCAGAATTCTTTTCGAATACATCAAACAATACAAATACTATAGTATCCTACCCCGAAAGTACAAAGAACTAACGCCTATCCATCAGCAGATCACACTGTAAAAATCGTCATGTCTGTAAAATACGTCACGACAAAATTACCACACGAACAACGTTATCAAAATATTTTTCTAGTATCAGAATTTTTGTGCATTTCTCCGATAATTCGGTCATATATATAGCTATACATTTATGGACGGAGATAGATGTATGGAGTTGCAATTTATAGAATAGGGGACGTTCTTTTGGCTTCACCTTTGCAAGCACACACGTTTTCAAAAGCTGCACGAGGCAGCTTCGACCGGTTGGAATTTATGTTCACGCAGATAGCAGGCCAATATAAATGAGATTTTAAGTACTATATACCATCGAGAGGCGGTCAGAAAGCAACTATACGATGCTTTCTGTCGCAAATTTTTTCCCCTTTTGAGCGAGCACCCCGAGAATCGCGTTTTCTATTTCCCGGTGCAGCCATAGCAGCCGTTTAATAAATAGCCGAGTCGAGGCAGTGAGCAATACAGAAGGACGCCCATATATTCGAGAGCAACATAAATTACGTTGGTGCTCTTGTATACAGCTCATGTATACAGGGTGGAAAAAGTTTCTTTTTTGCGTTTCCAACACTTTATGAATTTTTTTTAACACGTCATCATTTTATTTCTTATAAATAAACTTTTTGTACATTATCTAGAAAGTTCCAAGCATGTTCCGTAATTTTTTGAACTACTTCGGACGGACAGTGTGGTCACAATACTTTTGTTGAAAACTGACTGGGTAGAATCGACCCAGTGTGACCACCGCACCGTGATTGAATTTGGAAGTGTGACCACGAAGGGTTGATGAATTAAAATGTCAGGTCATTTTGAGACACCCTTTATCAGCATCAACGCTGACTGGCCAATCACAGGAGAGATAAGACGGGGGAGGAGGATCTAAACTAAAATTTCGGTATGCGAATACCGATGATCTGCTATACGTGTGTATCAAGTAGGCAAGAAAACTGCCCAAATAAAGAACGACAATAGCAACACATCGAGTAAAAGTTGTCCAAATTTTGCGGGACTTTGAAAGGGGTTGACGGAAATAGCGCGAGTGAGATGTGTTTTAGAATCTCACAAAAGTGGAGAAAAGATAGCAAGAGTGAGAGATAGAGACGGAGGAGAATCTTCAACTGTAAGAGAAAGGAGCCGCACCACGAAAAGTTGGCGGGAATTTCATTAGAAGTGGCGAACGTCTATAAAAGAAACTGATGAAAGAAGCAAAAAAAAAAAATACCAAAAGACGTGGCGGACAAAAAACGCGGTAGAGAAATAAGCCAGAAATGCAAGACCAAGAGAGACAGAGAGATTGCCGGCGAAATGAATGAATTTATAGTTTTTAATATTTGTCCATTGTGTCGGTTCGCGCGCGAGCAAGAGGAAATGGGTTCGGGCGTAGCTTTATAAAAAGGTCGCGGTAGAAGAAAAAAGTGCTTTGAGAGAGTATACGAGAGCGTACGGGTATACAACACCGTGTTATACTTCTCAACTCCTGTTTTTTTCTCTCGAGCTCTTTTTTTTTGCGAAAATGCCCCGAACGGGGTCTACCCCTTTTGGTCGCTCCAACTTGTGCCCTTTCTGGCCCTTGTCGACGATCACCACGGATTATTACCGCATACTTCTTGTCCTCCATCCTCGTCCGACTCAACGTGAATACGCAGCGAAAAATCGCGTTTCGCGAATAGCGCTCAGCTGCTGGCGGAAGAAAAAATTCATCCCTCGTGGTTCTCTCGCGTTAACGAGATATGGATGAGCAAAGTGCAGGCATTTTCCCACCGATCTTTTTTTTTTGTTTTCTTAATTCAACATTGAAAAAACGTATAATTAATTCAGATAATCCAATGGATATTCTTTGTGGGCTGTAGCCGGTATTAAACAATTTTCCGACGGGATTACTAAAATCTAAAAAAACAAGATCCCTCCGCTTTAATAATAATTATCATCCGCTGTAATGTCCACGTAACATTTGGGTCGATTGCCACTTCGAAAAGATTTATGTGACGGTAACGCATAATCGATTCATTTCCATTTCAACGTGTTTACGATTAGAAATTATCTATACATGTAAAACAGTTCTGTGACTGACTGTCTGACTGATTGACTGAATGAACGCCTGTCATATAGAAAATGCACAGCGTCAACCCCTAAAGGTATCCGTGTGGAAAATTGGCAGGGCATCCCTAATACAATTCGGGGCATTCAAGGGATTGTTTGTGAATTCCATATTAGGGTTTTTCGTAAAAAAGCCAAACCGGGCCCCTGTTAGGGAATGGTAGGGTAGGTAGGTTGACTAATACTATGGTCTAAGTACGGAGACCAAGTAAAGGCCTTTATGGGGTGGTAGATTCCCTAGTAGCGATTTCCCCAATACCACTAGACTTCGCTATTATAGAAGTTTATAATAGCAAAGTCTGCTATTATAGGTAGAAGAATGACATTTGGAAGATGTGTCCTTTAGAAGGTGTAAGGGTGCACTACTCGAGCAGAAATATTGCCATGGATGCAGTCCCATTTGGACTAGGATCCTGGTTTCTCAATACGGATTCAGTAGAATATTGGATCGGATCCGGGAGCGAAATGTAACGCTCGCAAATCGGATTCCAGCTAGGATGCTAATCCGGAACTATTAAGGACACTAGTCAGAATCCAAATAGAAACGTTGCGTAAGATCCAGGCTAGAATTCCCAACTTCTAGAACAAGATGTAGTTCGATATCGAATCGGATCCCAGGGTCAAATGTAAAAATCACCAGTAGATACCGGTCCGTATCAGCTGAAGACGCTGGATGCTTTCTGATATCATATATTCAAGGATCTGTAAAAGATTATGTACAAATTGGCGCTACAGTATAACTGTCAAAACTGATATATTTTAATAACAGAATATCGAACAAAATTCTTTACATTTAATAAAAAATTTCGAAAAAAACAATATATAGACCTTGAAAGATTTATATTTCCTGGAGAAAAGTGATAGAGGTTATTTATTCTAAGTAATTATTTTTAGATTAAATGGAGATCGTTCGAACTAAGAAAATACGTATTTAATTTGCTAAGAAAAATCTATTTAATACGTATTTGAAATACGTATTTCAAATTCTTGCCATCACATCTCCGCCTTGTGATACGTAGTGGGCGCCATCTGGATTCCGATGAGGACGCCCCTTCTAGGGAATCCGTATCATATTCCGATCGGGATCCGATTGGAACTTAGGTATCCCTAAGAAATTCCTGCACGGGTAAGAAAGGATTTTTTGAAAATCAACTCCTAAGCGGGTGAAATGGAGTGTAAAAGTTTGTATGAAAAATTGTTATAAATTGGAAACTTGGTATGAATATTCTTCAATACAAATAATGAAACGCATATTTTAGGATTTTTTAAAACAAGCCCTAATTAGGGATACAACGAAGTGTTGAAGTTTTTATGGGACAATGGAATTGCCTTCTTTTATCTCAATGGAATTCGAAAGATATGTTCCTTAAAGGGCGTAGAGGTGCACGAAGAAAAGTTTAGCTCCTCGCATGGTCAACTATATGCGTGCTGTTCGAGAGTATCGAGTACCAAAAACTTAAATGTGCTTGCCGTAGACTATAAATCATACAATTTTGTCTACAGAACTATAAATCAAAGCCATATAGTTCTGTGGACAACAATGACATTGTATGATACTGGAGTTGAAGGTTGTCACTTTTATAACAATTACCAATCTTTACCTTAGTCAGTCAATCTACCACCGTGTCTGAGAAATGTGACACTGTACCTTCTTTTTTTATTTCTTACATTTTGCTTCTCTTTGTTTATCTCCTCTCTGGATAAATTCTTAAAGTCCACGCGGACCAAGTCGCGGGCAAAAGCTAGTAAATTATATTTGGCCCAATGATCTTGGTGCCTGTTCGCCTCAGAATGTCCGACATGTCACATTCTCGGTTTAATTTACCGTCGCCCTTAATTTTCTTGGTCATTGCACTTTTAACTTGTCGCCAATTTGTCGTCAGTTAGCTTTTCCACACAAAATGGAATTCGTTGGAAGTCTTTCTGCCCATTTGATTAAAGATGTATCAACTCAAAGTCATGGAAATCTGTGAAAAGCTTTCTATATATATATATATATATATATATATATATATATATATATATATATTGCTAAAGGGATTCAAGAGTCACGTGGGATTGAAAGATACCCAGAGGGACACCATTTTCCTGACACCATATACAACAGCAGCAGGCACGAAAAGAGGATGCTTTCGGTTGAGAGAAACGGTTGTGGTGTTCTGTACCACTCCTTCTCTCGTCTTCCTCGTCTTCTCTCTCTCTCTCTCTCTCTCTCTCTCTCTCTCTCTCTCTCTCTCTCTCTCTCTCTCTCTTTCTCTCTCCCTCTCTCTGTCTCTCTCTCTCTCTGTCTCTCTCTCTCTCTCCCTCCCTCCCTCTCTCTCTCTCTCTCTCTCTCTCTCTCTCTCTCTCTCTCTCTCTCTCTCTCTATCGCACTCTGTCTACTTCTGTCGCGAGCTTTAGCAACGACCACAGTGGTCCTGCCAACGTCGATGAATAGAGAGGTAATGAATCGCAGTGGACACCAACACGGAAGAGGCGAGGCAATTGGAGGCGTTAGCTTTGGTCCTTCCAGCTGAAAAATATATATCCCTACATGCTGGCATGTATATGTCGTATAAAGTGCTTCTCGGTCTTTCTCTCCCCCTCTCTTTCTGGTCTCCTTGTTTTTTCTGTACTATTGTACTACCTTTGCCGTTCCAACAGAAGCAGACACCCCGCATCTATATATATATATATATATAAGAGTTCTATGACTAACTGACTGACTGACATATAGACAACGCACAGCCTACACCGCTGAAGAAGGAAACGTGACATTTGGAAGATATGTTCGTTCGAAGGTGTAGAGGTGCACTAACAAAGGATTTTTTGCAAATCAACTCCTAAGGGGGTGTTGAAGTATGGGAAAATCGAATTCCCTGCTTTTATCTCAATGAAGTTCTTTACGCATAAAACATCTAAAACAAACTGACTGAGATACAGACAACCTACAGCCTAAACCGCTGACGATAAAAACACCAAATTCGAAAAATATGTTCCTTAGAAGGTGTAGATGTCCACGAATAAAGGATTTTTTGCCAACTAACTCCTAAGGGGGTGAAATCGGGCGTAGAAGTTTGTATGGAAAATTGTATCCTTTGCGTGTCTGGTAGGGAGGGGCATGTTGAGCAGTTCGGTAAGTTGGGCAATCGAAATATCTGGAAAACTAAGCACGGTACGCGGGTGTATCAAATGGTGGAAAGAGAGATATGGGGCGGGGAACGAATCACGCCATCATCCGTTGCCATGCGGCGCACGAGGCGGTAGTACGGAACGTTTCGTTATTTTTGCACCCAAAAGTAAAAAAAAACGTGATTGAAAGATTTTCTTCTACCATTTTATGAGAAAAAATATTTCAAAATACATTGCATTTTATGTTAATGTTTCAAAACCTAACTAAGTAATAAGCAACTGTTGTCTTATGACTGTATTATCCCAAATCATGTTGCATACATCTGATTTTTTCATGCAATTCTCACTTTGCCCAACTTACCTCATACTCATGCTCGACTTACCCCACTATCGGGGCAGATTGAGCAAATATGGTCTTAGTTATTTGAAAGCGATTATCTGTGAAACAATAAGGATAACAGAAATTTCGTCTACAGACTTTTGTTCCCAGATAAATTTCCTATTGACCAAAGTAGGTTTCATTTTCATACGGCAGACTGTTAATGAATTACAGGGCGATAATTCCAAACGTGCTCAACATGCGCATCCTTACTCTATCAACTTGAAAATTGGTATAAATATCTTTCAAAGCAAACAATAAAGGGCAAATTCAAGGATTTTTTAAAACAGCCCCTAATTATGGGTGCGACAGGGTGTTGAAATGCTCAACCCAAACACTTGATAGTTTGAAGCCAAATTCCACTTCAATGTAACGTTAAAAAGATATGCGGACTTTCGCGTCACAGTATTTTTTTGGTCTTGCATATCGGCCGACGTTGAATGGTACAGTGAATGAGCAAGGAAGCAGATAAAAAGAGTGAGTAGGGAAATTTCGAGCTGTGAAACATTTCGTTATGGCAAAAGCGCTTTTACGCTACTACCAGATATTCGACAGGGACTAGGAACACGAAGGCAATGATAGACTTTCGTTGGACGTTCACTCGCTCTTCACGGGTTTCACAGCAAGCTCCAGCTGCCGCGTTCTCGGACGTCGTTCTGGCTATTTGTCTCTTGGGCTCTCATGCACATCCTTATCCTTCCGATGCTGCATTCACTATCTCGATGAATATACCTACATGTGTGCATGTGTGTGTCTGCGTGCGTACACATATGTGTACTCTGTTCTTAGGGCTAAAGCATGCACGATAGAGTAGCGTACTGCTCGACAAACTCGAACGCGAACCAAGAAGATCGATCGAGAATATAGCGAGAGCTTCGAGCATCCGAGCAACGAGGAAAATCACTTTGGCTGAGCTTAATGCCGAAGCTCTTCTCTCTTGCATATACACACCGAGAGCCTGTACCGAGGGTGTCACGCACTCGGGAAGAGAGAGGACTAGAGGAGGATTTGCCCCGTGACGAGAAGCTCTACCGAACTCCCTACATCCTCTCAGTTAGCTCCTTTTGCCTCACGTTGGAACGAAGAAAACAATTATCCTTCGGTCTTTAAGTCCCTTTCGAACTTTTATTAAAACAAAAAGGCCAATACCGTTTTTCGGGAAACGGATATCGAAATTGGAAAACAGATTTACGTCGTCGGGCAATTCGCTTTCGAACCTTGGATCGTTGATTTTCAATTTGCTCAGGTTCGATAATTCTTGGGTTCAAGTTTTTCTATACAGGAAATTGCGTTTTTATAAATTATTTTTTTTTTTAATTGGAACAATTGATTGATGGAAGAAGTATAACAAAATCATTGTTTGGGTTAAAACAAATAACAATTATTTTTAAGGTGAAACAAACAACATTGTTTTCGAGAGGATTTCTTATTACTTGGCGTATTTTGTTTTTTACTTTTTAAAAGTTTAAAAAATACTTTTCTATACAAAAAATGTCGATAAACGTGGTAAAATATATTTATAGGTTTCTCTTATGGTCAAATGTCGAGGGCTATTTTATGAATCATTTCATTCTTTTTAAATTGATTGATGGAAGAAATATAACAAAACCATTGTTTCAATAAAAATAAATAACAATTATTTTAATCTAAAACCAACAACAATATTTTCGAGAGGATTTTCTATTACTTGGCGTATTTTTCAAACTGTTTAAAAGTTTAAAAAATACTTTTCTATACAGAAAATGCCGATAAACGAGGAAAAATTTATTTTCAGGCTTCTTTTTCGGTCAAATGCTGATAGCTATTTTGTGAATTGTTTCATTTTTTTTAACAATTAATTGATGGAAGAAATATAATAAAACGATTGCTTGAATAAAAACAAATAACAATTATTTTAAGGTGGAACCAACAACAATGTTTTCGAGAGGATTTTCCATTACTTGGCATATTTTATTAACTTTTTAAAAGTTCAAAAAATACTTTTCTATACAGAAAATACCGATAAACGTGGCAAAATGTATTTTTAGACTTCTTCTTCGGTTAGTGCTGAAGTACTTGATATTTTACTCTGTGCAGAAGATTCCACGTTTGGTAATGTTTTTTTTTCTGGAGATTGGAGCGTAAAAAAATGCACGCATTCCATTCTTTATTGTTATTCGCCTGTGGACTTTATCCTGAGAACGGGAAAAAAAGCCGCGAATTTCACGGGGCCAAGTTCCAAGATCACGAACATATACGCGTACGAGATCCACATGGAACATATGTTTTTCTCTGGCCTCATTTTTATTTCTCACATGAGGATATTCGTGTATAAGCGTTGCGCTATATCTTCGAGTCTTCGTATAAAGTCTCGAGCGTTGTAAAAAAAAGCGGCCGTAAAGGCCCGTTTGCTCTCGCGTCCAGGAAAAAAGGGAAGACAGAAAGAGCGAGAGATAGAGCGAGAGAGAGAGGGAGAGAGAGAGAGAGAGGGGGGTTGGGGGAAGCTTGCGGAACGGGTGGCTGTATAACGGTTGCGCTATCGTGGCTTCTCTCGTTGCTGGTTTAACCACCATCAAACATTATGTATTTTCATAATATTTTACGTTCCCTTGGCGTATCGTTCTTTCGCCAAGCTCATGATACATCGTACTCGCGAGCGGCATCGCGTCCTGTCCCATGAGTATAACCCTCAAACACCCCCCCATATATAGGCAACGTAACGGCGAAAAGTCTATTTATGTATTTATTTATTAAGTTCTATATCGAATCGAGCAGAAGCCTCGCTCCTGGGATGTGCGATAGTAACGATCGATTTCGTTGGCCAAAACCGATCGCCGCTGCACCATTTCAACTTTATCCATCGCCGTTCGTACAGCGCACATACAAGTATACGGATATATAATCTTTCCTTTCATCGTTGAGTTTCTTTAGAATTGTTGTGAAACGATATATCGTTTCAGAATTTCACATTTTACAGCGTCTTGATGAACACGTCAGCTACGTGGACACAGTTCACGATTTAAAAAGAATTCCACTCAAGGTCACTCAGCAAGAAAAATCAGCAAGAAAAAATTAGGCATATTTGGGAATTTATTTTTTAACGTAATAATAAAATTAATCGAAATTCCATGCTCAGGTATTTATTATACTACTGTTTGTATATTTATTTCCCAAAGCAGTTAATAAAACCAGCAGATCAACGTCCTCACCGACGATCACCATCGAAGAACATTCCTTTGTCAAACCAAGGGCTGTATCAACTATTAATGTATCAGCATCTTCGACAGTTTGTTCCATGGTAATTTCAGATTGTCTCAAAACTTTCGTCAGTATACAAATATACTGGCGTATACGGTCAGATGTTGGATTACTATAAGTTTTCAGATCTCATACTGGCGTCACCCGCCTAGAAGCGGTATTTTTAGCGAAAACGCGTTTTCACTTTAAAAGTATAAATATTAGAAAAAAGTTTCAAGTAAAAGTTAAAGAAAATTGATTATAATTTAAAAGTTGTCATTAGCATTTTAATATTTAAGCAATTATTAGAAGAGTTATCGGTCGAAATAGAAGAAAAAGTTCATTAAATGAGCCATAGGTCGTAAACGGTAAGTTCTATAAAAAAAATGATTCGAAATAAAAAGATGGAAAATTTAATTATCTATAATAATGGTTATTATGATTTTTGAGCTCAAGTGCGTGGTTACCGAGATATAGGCAGATAACGTTTTTTCAAGATGGTGACTTTTCCCGTACCAGAATCTGTCAGCATTTTGTGATTTCATACTCAGTAAGTGATACTAAGCCCGATTATAAAATAAAATAACTCCTGTAATTTAGTGCAAATCGAAGAAGAGTGCTGGGCTTCTCCATTGACTGGCCTATATTACAAAAAACCAAAATTTTCTCAATTATATATAAATGCAGCTACAGAAGTACGTAGGATTTTTTTGATATATTGATTTTTCCCAAAGTTGCGCATTTTAGAAAAAAATATTGTGTATTTCAGGAAAAAAGAATAAAATATTTCTTTATAACTAAAAGAAACTATGCAATTCAACAAAAACATCCTAGCTACTTCCGTAGAGAATCTAGTTCTGAATGTACAGTAAAATTTTTAAATTGTTTCGTGAAGATTTGTTCGACTTATGTTTCTGCCCAATTAAAAAAAACGTGCTTTCGAGAAAAAACACGTTTCAGTAAATTGCGTAAAATACTTTTCAATATTATAAAATCATAGAACATTCTTATATAGTAGTCTGTGATGCTTTCACCATACAATTGGTCTTCCACATCGATGTCCTGCTCCTCCTGATTGTTCGGAAAGCTTGATGCGCTGCGCGTCCACCTCCAAGCACAGATTATGGGTACTTAGAGCCTTTTGGGTACTTAGAGATTTTTACCGCTCATGTTATTTTGGTATATCATTTTCAAGCCCATTAGGCACTTTTTGAGCAAAAAAAAAAAAATTTCAAGCCTACCAAAATTGTAGAGTGGCCTAGCTCTTTAAAAGAATGTTTTCGGAGTAGATGATCCTTGAATCAGACCATAGTTTGGCTCGATCAATAAAGAGATCAATAATTACATAAACGTCAAAAGCCCGTTAACACTTTTTCCAAGATCCTTGAGCAATCG
Organism: Ophion ventricosus; assembly: GCA_963932345.1. NCBI lineage: Eukaryota > Metazoa > Arthropoda > Insecta > Hymenoptera > Ichneumonidae > Ophion > Ophion ventricosus. The sequence goes on along the minus strand of OZ010719.1, from coordinate 5,471,223 downwards.
TTGAAGGAACTTTGAAAAATGAGTCTCCGATGTCGCATGAAACACACACATATATATATATGTAGACAATGTGCAGAATGATATATGTACAGCAGATCCGATGATGCAGTGTCCGGAGAGCGAGAGAGATTCATTATCGTTGCACGAGATTATCGCAGCTTGGAGATACGATCGAAGGCTCCAGCACATTTCCAGCACGGAAGTGCGGGAACAGAGAGCCCGAGAGAGAAGAGAGACCGAGATAGAGAGAGGGGCAGTGAGGAGCAAGAGGGAATGTTCTCGTATACTGAACCGGCAATCGGCATGCCTCACGGCGTTGCAGTTGTTGGAACACTAGCAGAATCGCTCGGCATTGTAATATCGGTGTATATTCGGATCGTGGCCAGCGATACGAATGGACGGACGCGCGAGACGATTTACTTTATCGCCCAGCCGCGTCCCGGCGGATTTATGCGACTGGCCGAACACCTATGTCTCTCTCTCTCTCTCTCTCTCTCTCTCTCTCTCTCTCTCTCTCTCTCTTCATCTCTCTCCCTCCCTCCCTTCATCCCTCCCTCCCTCCCGCTCTCCCTCCCACCCTCTCTCTCCCCCCTCTCTCTCTCTCTCTCTCTCTCTCTCTCTCTCTCTCTCTCTCTCCCTCTCCCTCTCATTTGTAAGTGATGAAGTTTGGTTAGACGTGAATTAATTGAATGACGTATCTATCCAAGGGAAGAAAATCAGGCGGCAGACATCTTTCCAGGTTTTTGGTATGGCAAATGGTTCATAGTGATGTCCACGAGTTGTGTTTCGCCACCGAGATGGATGTTGTCAAAGAATTTACGCTACAAAGATTGCTTCGAAAACTGAGAATCAACGAATCTCTGATATGTGCAGTAAGTAGTATGATTTTATTGCCTAACAAGCTTTAGACCGCGACTTCATCGGCTTGGACTTTAGGATTTGATCCAGAGAGGAGATAAACAAAGAGAGAAAAAAGTAAGAAATAAAAAAAGAAGGTAGAGTGTCATATTTCTCGGTCACGGCGGTAGACTGACTGACTGAGGTGAGGGTTGGTAATTAATGAAATCTAGAAGTTCGGGTTAGAATTCCGAACTTCTAGAACAAGATCTAGTTCGCTATCGAATCGGATCCCAGGTACAAATACAAATATCACCAGGAGATACCGATCCGTATCAGCGGGAGATGCTGGACGTTTTCTTAAATCATTTATTCGAGGATATAAAAAAGATTAGGTAAAAATTGGTGCCACAGTATAACTGTTAAAATTTAAATATTTTAATAACAGCATTTCGAAAAAAATTCTTTACATTTAATTAAAAAATTCGAAAAAACAATATATATATATATATATACCTTGAAGAACTTTTATTTTCTGGAGAAAAGTGATATAGGTTATTTATCCCACATTATTATATTTATATTAAATGGAGATCGTTCAAACTAAGAAAATATGTATTTAATTTTCTAAGAAAAATGTATTCAATACGTATTTCAAATTCTTGCCACTACATCTTGGCCTTGTGCTACGTAAGTGGGCGCCATCTGGATCCGATGAGGATGCCCCTTCTAGGGAATCCGCATCATATCCCGATCGGGATCTTATCAGAACTTAGGTATACCTAAGAAATTTCTGCACGTAATCTTCCAAATGTCATGTTTTCATCTTGGGCGGTTTAAGCTGTGCGTCGTCGATATGTCAGTCAGTCAGTCAGTCAGTCAGTCTCGGAGCTGCTTCATATGTATACATGAAAATAACTATAAATCTGAAGATCGATGAAAAAAATGTAGTCCAAAGGAATGCATCAGGATAGGTTCGCGTCTAATGGAATTCAGTTAAGGTCAATATAGGTACAGGAGGAAAGTGAGATATTCCGTGGATTGGTCGCTAGTTAAAGAGCGTGAAAAAAGATCCGGGACAAATGCGATGGAAGTCCAACGGTAGTCATAAACGATGCGGAGTCGGAAGAAAAACTGCTAAACGAAAATGCCCCAGCATTGTCTAGAGGATAACGCACACCGAGGAAGGACGTAAAGGATCTGGGTGGTGCGATCTAATAGAGAAAATAATGGATTTTCGGCAATAAAGATCGTCCGGTGAGATCGGTCTCCCCAAATGTTCCCTCTGTTTGCTCTTTTCTCGCTCGGACTACAGTGTCGCTTTAGGTGCTCTAGTTTGCTACTAGAGGCAACGACATATCACAGGGTAGAGTAACCCTGTGAAGGCAAATATTTGTGTTTGTGTGTGTGCGTGGCGTAGAGATAGGGGGAGAAGAAGAAAAACGAAGCCATTTTTCGACTTTTCGTCACTAGAGAATTTATCCTCTCTCTCTTTCTCTCTCTCTCTCCCTCCCTCTCTCGCTCTCTCTCTCTCTCTCTCTCTCTCTCTTTCTCTCTCTCTCTCTCTCTCTCTCTCTCTCTCTCTCTCTCTCTCTCTCTCTCTCTCTTTTCACTTTTCAGGAAGCGAACTTCCTGGATTGTCTGCCGTTTACAGGTTATATATAATTAGCTGCTTCCGCCGGATCATCCTCGCGATTTCTCGAACTAATTGATTTTTCGACGAATTTTGCTACCCTCCTCCTTGCACCTTTTCTCCTGGGACGAGCATAAGTTACGAAGCTTTACGACCTCTAGACACGCCACTGTCGATCCAGTAAGAGTCTCGTGTCAGAAATCGATCGAGATTTGCACATAACATTCTCTTTGCGCATAACGAGGAAAAGCGGGAGAGCATATTTTAACAATTTCGATTTGTTTAGGCATGGTTCAAGCTTCGTTCTGGTGATACGCTGGTTGGAAGTCTGTTCACATTTCCAAGAGTAAACTGCATGTTAATTCTGATCAGTATTGCCGTTCTAATTTCGATAAGAGTAACATTGTGACTTCAGGTATAGGCTAGATGTAGATGTTATAATGATCGAAGTTACCTTTCTTTCCTTTTATTTCGCTTTTGGAGCACGAGAACTACAACTTACGACTTTAGTTGAAGGATGGGTTGGTTGACGGTCTCATAGTGGTTGCATTGAAACCAGCTGTTTAGCTGCAGTTGTCTCTAGGCGTTTTATCCATTGGTACTGACATGTGTCGCTTCTGCCACCTTGAAGAGTGGCCCTGCACTACTACCCGTGCGGAAAATTGCCAGGGAATCCCGAAAACAATTCGTGGGCCTTTAAGGCCTTAGGCCACTCTAAGGTTTTCTAAAAATTGATTTTTTTTGTTAAAAATGTACCTTAGTATCTATAAAATTGTATTCCAAAATATTATGGGTGTAAAAAATCTCTAAGTACTCGATTTTCGAATTCTACCGCAACCCCTCTTGATTCATGTCGTGACTTTCTACTAACTTTAAACGCATTTATGTCACAACTACATTTTTCAAGTCGGCTGGACTCATAACTCAAACAAATTTCAACCGATTCACTGAAATTTTATCTGTATATTTAGAATTACATTTTCTGAGGCGGTACGTATGGTTTTTCTTTAAATTATATTGCATACTTCCTTTTTTATAAACAATTTTCTGATGATGTTCTCATGCCATTTTATACATTTTGTTTTTGAAATGCGCCATTCTGACAAAAAACAATATATCAAAAAAATCCTAAGTACTTCTATAGCTATTCTTATATATAATTGAAAAAACTTTAGTGTCTCATCATAACTCAAAAATTATAGGAGCTGTTGGTCCGGCCGTTGACCTTCCAGAAATAAAGGCGTCATCGAAAAAATGCTGCACAGTCGCCATTTTGACATGTATCGCTGTGAAAAAAAAAATTTGTATACTCAATTACGTGTATAATAAAACCCCTATTTTGTAATTCTGATTTATTTTATGGTTTCGCTGAAAAAAATCACAAAAAATGCCCTTCTTTTTTGGCCTCTAGAGTGGCCTAAGGCTACAAGGTTATTTGTGGATTCCGTAGTAGGGTTTTCCGTAAAAGAGCCGGACCAGGCCCCTATTAGGGAATAGTAGGATAGGTAGGTTGATTAAAGGTAGATTGACCAGGCAATTTTAAAGGCCCTGGGTATTTTGCCTTCAATGGCCCTCGGTAGCAACGTGTGACCGGCCACTGATGGACCAGACTGGCCACTGATGGCTTGAGACAAGCCGTAACATTTCCGTAAAATTGTAAATTTCCGTCAGTGTTAGCAGACGGAAATCGTTCCTTCCACGGTTTGGCCGTCACTGCAAAGGGTCTAGAATTCCGCGGGGTTCGTCGTCAGTTCTCCTTCCGAGTGCTAGATAAATGGGGATAAGGAAGAGAAAAGGCGGAATAGCGACAAGGACGAAGTGAAAGGGATCCTGGTGAGGTTTGCGAGCGATATAATGGCAGAAGCACGCAGTCTATCAGATATTAGCGGTTTGATCGGTTAGAATGGTGATTCAGGCCAACGGGGTCCCCGAGTACTTTCACATTTTGGGTCCGAAACCTAGCACACGGCTGTCGAATGTTCTTCCGATTGTGTGTGTCTGTGCCTATTCCGCGCAGTGTGGCAAGGACAAAACGAACCCAGCCTAGGGAACATGTGTGTATCAATGCGCAGAAGTCTATACATTTATATAGATGGTCATCGACGAGAACGTATAGGATGGCAGATCGCTCGAGCCTGGGATTCTCTCTCAGTGCACAGAGAAGAGCGAGAAGCTGTAACAGGGTTGGTTCGCGGCCATAATCAGCCCAAATGAAGTATGTGCGCACCGGGGGCATATTGGGCGCTACGTTTGGTAACGGTGTATGTGTGGCACATGGGATTCCGCTTCGTCCGGTTGTTTCGAGGTATGGGTTGGACTCGCAGAGTTTGGCGCATAGCGTGGAGGAGAATCGAGGATACAGAAGGCCATAGGCTCTCTCTCTCTCTCTCTCTCTGGACCTCTGGCATGCTATACCCAAACGATATATACCTGGACAATCCCGTGGGAGTCATCTCTCCCTCGTTGTCCTCTACTCCTCAATCCATTTGTAATTCACATACGTATACGTGCGGATCATCATGTTGAACAGGGCAACCGTTATAACGCCACTACTAAACCATCATCGCACCACCATTACTAATACTACTACTACCAACCTTAACGCGGCTGATGGTGATGCTGTTCTCCTGGTGGGACTCATACCGCGCGGTGATGCTACCATGGAACATCCACCGATACCATAGCCAGTGTCCGAGACTACGAACGGAGGCAAATGGGCATACCAGCATCGTCGGTACGAACTTCTATACCAACGAACCTGCGCCTCTCGGACCTCCGAACACCGCGTCCCAGGGGCGCGATGTGTCCTACCTAATTACAATGTCCAGCGTTTCCCTCTGTCCAAATACAAACACCGAGGCTAATGCGCTCCCTCCACTCTCTCAGTCCACTCGCTATTGCACCCTCGTTGCCCCCTTCTCACTCCATCGTACGTTTTCCAGCGCCTTCCGTCGTTCTCTTCGAGAATACATCGTGCACACGTCCCCGCGGTTAGTCTCGTCCAATTCCCCCGTCCATACCGTGAGCACCGTGAGCGTGCGAAAGATCCATACACAAATGTGGGTGGAGGTTTGTGTGTATGTCTTTGCGTGGGTGCACACACACACACACACACATATACAGCTAGGCACGCACATGCTCATATACAAACGACGAGGACCCTGCCGCGCACTCCGTCAATATCTGTCGATATTGCTTCGCAGCTCGATCGGAACGTTTGTTTACAAGGCGATAGGTATACGCCACGAGATATATACCTGACTCTTCCAACTGCCAGTCCACATACCCAACATAGTGGGGATATGTGTTTCAGGTCTCGTCCACACAAATCTAAGCCGCACTTGAAATCTCGATCTAGATAGCCCTGGTTGTATTTCCCACGCTCGTTACCACAAGATAGTAACCACAGATCAAACCTGAAGATTTACCTCGTCCAGGTGGTGTGTTTAACGCACGTACGGGCTTCTCTGATCCTTTTTACCACTCCGTTTTCATTCAATTTCTTCATCTAGCTCGGGTATTCATTATGGATGAGGTAGCCAATTTTTTATAGACTAGGTATTCACGCAAAAATTGAAATTGAAAGAGAAATTGTATACTTGAGTCTTATTTTTTTTTTTTGATGGTTGGAATACCATTTCCAAGGTATGATCAATATATAGGCGGAAGTCTCGTAACACCGGACGGCGCCTAGGGTCGGACACTCGTACTATCTCGGCAAGAGAACGTTAGGGACTAAAAGAAAGAAATTGGAAATAAGATTAAGGCGTTAGGCCACTCCAGGATTTTCCAAAAATCGATTTTTTTTTGTTAAAAATGTACCTTAATCCCTATAAAATTATATTCCAAAAGATTATGCGTGCGAAAAATCTTTAAGTACTCTATTTTCGAATTCTAGCGCAACGTCTCTTGATTCATGCCGTGACTTCCTACTAACTTTAAACGCGTTTATCTCAAAACTACATTTTTCAAGTTGGCCGAATTGGTTTCGGATATTGGTTTCGTTTTTGGATGAATCGTCATGATTTTGGCTTTTTCTTTATTTGTATGTAATCGGTTTAGAAACATTTCTGTCCTGAGGCCCTAATAGCTTGAAACCCCGCGGGGAAGCTAATTGAAGTTATAAAATTGAAAAGTTGTGTTCTTGCTACCTTCAAATATCCAAGCAAACCCAAACAATTTCCGACCACATGGCCTGAACCGTGGTTTGTCCAAGGATTTTAGTCTGTTTGGGTTTGTTTGCAATTGCAATTAACTCATCGAACATACGACACGCATCTATCTCTCTCCCTTCCCCGTTGCTCCTTTTCACCGTGTGCCCTCATTCATTCGTTCGCCTTCACTGACACAGCGGATCATGTACACAGCGAATCGTGTACGTGGCTTTCGAGGATTTCCGGCTTCACCCGTGCGATTTCCAAATGCAAACCAATTTTCGTTGGACGAGATTAATGGTTGCCGCGTATATACGAAACAAGGATCGCGCGTTCGCATGCCCACTTTACCCTGCGCCATCCACTAGACAAATCAACCCCTCTTCAATCCTCTTTCTTTCTCTTTTCCCATTTCGCGCTCTCGCCAGGGGTCATCGCCAGTTCGGGTCAGCATGGCATCACATATTTTCGGGATAATGCGCGCACGCTCGTAAATAATGAACGTGAGTGCGCACTCGTAGGCGACGAGCATTGCGGAAGGGGAAATTTTTGCGAAAAAAAAGAAGCTTGGTCGAGCGAGCAAGGGAAAGGAGGGAACGTAAAGTGCACGGTGCGAGAACGACTGCGCTCGAGCAGTGGAAGAGAGAAATGGAGAATGCCGGGGGAGGGAGAGGGGAGGGGGTTGGGGGTTATGAGAGGAAAAGTGGAGCTTTAGCTATTAAATAGATTTCATTAAAAATTCTCGGTACAATCCGGCGTTGGACGCGCGAGGATTTTCCCTCTTTCTCTTGCCGCAGCTGCCGCTGTTGTGCTCGATAAAAGCTCCGAGCGCGAGTTTACGCCCTGTAATTTTCTCTCGCGCGCAAAGCGGCTTTATAATTTAGCGATAAAATATGAATCTTCGTTAAAAGACGATTCAGTGGTTTGATAGGGTGCGCTCGCGCCTGCCCTACCTAGAAGAATAATTCTACTGTAGATATAAGAAAAGCAGTGCAGCGCGGTACTTATCCAAACAAGCTTTTATGCACCTTTCGAGAATGGTTTAGTGTGTTGTAAACGTTTGTGTGAGCGGGCGCGTGCATGTCTGCGTGTCTGTGTGCATACAATGGTGTGTTGCACTGAAGGATCATTGAAGAAATGAAATACTTGGGTCATTTTCAAATAGTTGGATCTCTGCGAAAAATACTGGTGAAGCAGTTCTAAAAGAAGCATGTCGAAGGTTTAACTTTCTCGCTTTCGAATGATTGACCATTTTTCAGCCTCGAGGATACTTTTTTCAACGTTGGAGGTCTGTACAGGCAAAACATTTTTTTCTCTGGCTAAATGTTTTACTTTCCATGATCCGACTGCATGTATGATATTCCTTTTAGTTTGGAATATCCATTTTGTATGTAAACATTTTTTTCCATGTGATAAATCTGCCAATAGCTGTGTATAACTTTCAATCAGAGATTTTTTATCTTTCTGCATGGCAGGGCTCCATGTACAGTCTGTTTGACAAGAGCGGGCACGGCGCCACTCAAAAACTATATGGGAGAAGGCATTGAAAAAAATACACACACGACATGATATAAACTATTGATGATTGATTATTGGTAAGTGATCCAGTCGCTTCCACTATTAATCATCGCCTGGTATCGCTAAAGCATACTTTCCCCTAATTTCATGGCAAAATCTAGTGACAAAGACCTCCACATGAGTCGAATCTGTCGAAATAATTGCTTGACGTTCCAGATTTTTTAGTTTCTATTGCTGTGGGTAGATCTGGAATGATTGATAGGAGAACGTGCCCAAAAAGGAGCTTCTGCGGACAATCTATACCTTCATTGACTGTCTGCGGATCAATCAGGCTCAGAAGATAAGAACAATACGAAATGAGGCCCCTCTGTTGGTTTCCTGAGTTAATCTTTTGTGCTCTTCATTTTCTTCGTCATTTGCTCCTGCATCCGATGACGGCTCAACATCGGCAGATCATACCTCATCGCGTTCCTCGGTAACCGGGCTGTACGATTCGTCCTCGGTATCATCGTCAGGCTACGGCATTCTCACAGTCGTCGTTGAAAATATACAATCAAATTTATACTCAAGACCACTATGGCTGTTCTTCCTAGAATCGCTGTTGCATGTGATCTGTTTATTAAATAACCGGCATTGGTGCACGCCTTAGTCCAATAATCTTTCGGTGCTCGGCTTTTGATGAACATTGTCCATGCTCGCTCTACGATGGTCTAATCCGCTCTGTGGTGATTAAATCTCCCTCCAAGACTATTCTGATGCGGACTATACAGGATCGTTGTCTGGTGCTGAATCCCAACATCGTTGGAACATTTCTTTAAGATCTCGAGACAAGTACTCACGGCCACGATTTGTTATGAAAAGTTCTAGTCCATTCATCCTGCTTGGTTGTCGGTAATTACCTTCAACCTCTGAATGATTATCATGATCTTACTTTTCTGTTTCAATGGGCACACGAACAGTTCACGCCTGTGAACTGTTCGTGGGTATAGGTATAGGTCGTGGGTATAGCGTATAGGTCGTCTATAGAAGTTAAAAGAATACCTGGATCCTGCTACGGATTCTTTCTCGTCCACAACAGCCGAATGTATGAATGGTCAAGTTCACTGCACATAAACCTTTGAAGTTCAAAGTGTTTTGCTTTGATTGCGAATAAGTCGGTTCAAGATAGTGGTATCGCACTGAAAAGGAGGAAATTGAAAGAAAATGTTTGGGTTACTAACGAAATACATTGAAGTTGTTCAGAAAAAATATTTTTTAACCCGCGCAGATCACTAAAGATGAAGAAAACTTTAGACCTTTTTATCTGGTTGCTTATCCTTAAAAAAAGCTCAAGTTGAAGAATGAAAAGTACTTTTTGATGATTCGAAAACTATAGGGTTCAAATCTCAACACTTTTTTTTAGAACTTTTTCACAGCGACAGAGTCATTAAAAAATTACTGAAATTTATGACAAATTAAGCAAAGCTTCAAATTTGTATATCTGTGTATATTCGATAGGCTGTGTGGAAACAAGAAAACGACGTCTCCAAGTAGTAAACGAAAGGGATAAAGTTCTACGACCTTTAAGCTAATACTCTCTTCGCTTGGGTAAATCTAATTAATTTCATTTGCTCGCCGGAAGGATATTCCGCGACTAGCATCACCGTCGGTGTGTACCGGCAAATTCGTTTCGGATCATTACGTTTCATTATGGTCTCGCGCCCCCTCTCCCTTTCTACTTACTTCTCCCTATCTGCGCCATCATCCACTTTTATCCTTACCCACTGTCCACTCTTTCCACACCTTTCGTAGTTTTCCTCATTACCAGCCATCTTCGTTTTCGTTGTTATGACACTAAAAAGGGTTGCATGCTACGTACGAGTACACCCAGAAAAAATGTATGGTGTTTTCAACCATTTTTTAGCCACGTATTTCCCTGAGGGAATAATAATATTTTATGGCAACAGTTACCTCTAAAAAGATAGGTCAGTGCCATGAATCAGCCTCCATTTGGTCCAGTATAGCCTTCGTTAGTCCTCCCAAACCTTTTTCCGACCTTCAGTTTCAATGAAACGTGCAGAACACAGGCCTCCTGGATATGCTTTCGATCTTAAGTCCGTTGCCTCGACCCCACCTAACCTGCTTTGAGCCCAAATTCGATATCTCCTCCATCAACACTCTATTGTGGCCTGATCGGTAACCCGTTCGATGACGAAAAAAATACGTTTTCGCTGAATGGAGGGTTCGGCGAGTCTACATTGCACCTACAGTAGGCTGACTGGAGGGTCCAGAGGGTCTACAGTGCATCGACAGTAGGCCGAAAGGGGGGCCAATAGGTTTTGCGAGAGCGCTCGACGTAGTCCCACCTGGGGTTTTGTAGGTTCAGTTGCGCTCTGCATTGGCCTCCTTTGAGTGACAATGTCCAGTTTCTGCCATTCGAGAGATTCATCTGAGGCCCTAACGTATTGGTATTCAAAATATTGTACCCTCGTTTAGGTATCCGATAATCCGCTATCGCCAATCTCTGCTTGGCGAAGGAGGCTTGTATTTAGCAGGTTGAATGCGGCTCGAAAATTTTGACTCGGGTGGAAAAACATCATTGAGAACGGAACATATTTAGATGGTGAAAATCGCTTTTTGTGGTGAATATTGTGTGCTTAAAATTTAATTAATTTTCGCTACTGAACTATGATTACATAGATTCAACACTGAGTTGTGCTTGCTGCAGCTGCAAATGATTTATGTCTTCGCTATAAATAAACATTACTATAATTTTCTTTCGAATGCTCACTTTTCGTAAGGTGTTTTAGCGAATTATACTTGACAAATTTTTATGTTAACCATATGAATGGTACAAACTTCAATAGACCAGTAGCAGTTCGAGCTGAACAAAACGTAACGTACAGTATACAACTTTAGTATTTGTGCGTCGATTTTGTGATGGCATTGAATCAACCATATCTATATAGCCTTTTACTATAGTTAATCATTATTTTGGGAATAATAGATAGTCAAACACGCCAACAAAATCGCATGTTTAGATTTTAACATAGACATTTCGCTTATGGTTGTGTTAACCATATTGTGATTGCGGTGTCAATAATAGGGAATTTTACTATGCCCTCTTTTACCATGGCCGTTCGTCATAAAAACCATGGACTTTTCCCTCTGTGTAGTAATTTACAGAAATTTTGTGGGAAATTTTCGGCATAACGACGATGAGACGTTACGACGGCTAAACTCAGGTACATCTTTGTGCTCTCGTGTTGCTCGAAATTTGACTGTTCGAAAGTGGTGGAATTCCAATCACAAAATTCCGCTAAAATTCAACGACTTTAAAATGCGAGAGAATTGTTGGAGTTTTTCCAGCCTCTCTTCCCAGCTCTCTCTTTCTCTCTGTACTCGTGTTAAGAGCACCAAGTCGGCGCTCGACGTGAGCGAAAAAGCTAGCGAGGAGGAAGAACCTGGAACGAGGGAGAGATGAAGCTGATGTCCAATTACCGAAAGCAATTATCGCCCGCACTAATTGCTAATAAAAGTTACAATAAGTAATTAGCGCTCGGTCGTAACTGCGCATGCAATTAGCTTACGCGAGGACAGCTGGGTGGCGTTTTTTTTTGTTACGTCCCTTCTCCGTATTGTTACTCACTTTTTCGACGGTAAGTGACGGCTCGTGGACAACGAGGCTTCTTTTGCTTACCAAAAGATGAATTTTTTTTCGTATTTCTCGCATGTATGATGACGCGATATTCTCTTCTGTCCCTCAGCGCCCTTTGCTGACCGGCAAAAATGTTTGCCTCGTACGATAGCAACATTCATATCTCTTATCGAAGCGGGACACGAACAATTAAATATTCAAAATAAGGTGGTCGGTCCAGTAATCGTCAGGGTCCTAATGATCGTCACATTTACACATTGGAAAGAAATCTTATCAATTGAATATTAATTTACAGAATATGAGAAAATAAATATTGGGTCAGTAATTAGCATTGTCTGAAGAATCCACGGACCAGTAATCGTCATACATATATGCGAGATAGTAAAAAGATATACATATAAATAAACGTTGTCGATTACCGGGTCGTGATCATGTTGATAACTGGGTACGTCTCGAACACAGATTAACACCACTAGATCGATAAATATTAAAAAATATTTTATGATAAAATAGTTGTTTAAAATTATTGGAAATAAATAAAAATTCTAATTCTGACGTAATAGGCATAATTAGTTTTATTTAAAATTAATAAAGTTCATTCTCTTACATCTGTTACTCGTAATTAGTTGGGCAAAAATAGTATTTTGAAAGGATTTTCTTTTGAGTGGTGGTCATTCCTGGTCTCCGAGTAGACATTAAGGTTTCAGATACATTATAAAAATAAAATATTTACTTTTTAAGATACGTATGTACTGTGATAACAATCGTTGAATCGTATGTACGAAAAATTTATATCTTAATCGGTTCGTCGAATGTTTTAATAGAAAACAAAATGTTTGTGACTGAGCGAAAAAAAAATACTGCAGTCCTATATGCAGACACGATCGAGTCAACAAAGGTCTACGGACCTTTGCATAATTAGTTAAAGCAGTTTGATCGCATGTGACGATTAGTGGGACGTTCACATGGCGATTACTAGATCAACCGTCTTATAACCTTTCCGAAATATTTTTGCGAAAACTGTACCAGGCGCGAGAATTTCACAACGAAGTCCTTCTTCGCAGTAAAAACTCATTCAGAATGATTAAAAATAACTTCCACTGACTTTCAAAGTTGATCTATATAAATTTGCCAAGTCGAGTGATCTGCTTAAGGTGACGATTACTGGGCTAACTACCTTGGTTACAATATTTCAGGACAGGTGGCGTATTATTTGCCACGCTGGAATATACGAGCGAGGAATACTATTTTATTTCGTCTCGGAAAGTACCGTCGTGATATTGCGTGCGTCACGTTCGTCAGGATATAACGGTCCTCACAGACATACATGTAATATCGGTAGAAGAAAAAAAAACGCGGCGTGACAATATGGGAAGCCATCTCGAGGTTTACTTATTCTTTTTGCGTATTTTTTTTTCTACACCTTTATGCTCTTTTTTTATTCGAGAAACCCTGCCGCTTTTTCCTCCGCTTATCCAACACAATGTGTTCCAGTAGCGACTCACGTACGCAAGCTGCGGGTACCATACACTCCCGGATTATCGTATCAAAGTTCTCCTTTAATACTTCCCATGACTTCTGTATCTGAAAAAAAGTATCTTTCTGTCTTTCAGGGTGGCGGGGACCATTACGCTTTTGTAGAATTTGCTGATCATGGTAGCGCCTCGACGTCGTTGTCCGCATTGAATCAAAGAAACTTCTTGGGCAAGGTAAGTGACTTCTCGAATGTACCATCGGTTGATGGTAAAGGGGTATAATTCTAGAGGTCCTAGCTACCTCATTTCTAACATCGCGGCTTCCGCGTAGAACTTTGAGTCTGGAAAAAGGATTGCCCCTTATCTGCCTTCCCTAGATAATAACAGGACATAGTCAGGCCTTTCAACGTGGATCAGGTCCGTCATGTAACACGTCCAGACCCGGGCCTGATCTGCCGTTTCCCTTTTTCGGGAAAGGAACAAGAACTGACCGGAAACTGATGGGAAAAGGGATCGGAAAATTGTCGCGAAATGACGAGAAAGGTAATGGTGTACTGACTGGGGCCTGCATGAGAAATAAACCGGCAGATGGATAGAGTAATGATCAGGTACTGGAAGGACTTTTACCCTAGTAAAATAAATAGTATCAGGTCGTACTGATACTGATTATTTCACAAGTATCACAAAATCATAAACGAAAGTGCACGCTGTAAGCATCGTACTTATGTACGCGATACAACAACGGGTCGAAGTTTTATCGTTGTAAGGAAAGGAGGAAAGAGTCACAAGGACTGAAGTCAGGCGGATAAGTAGGCTGAGGAGCCACAGGAATGTTTTCACTGGCCAAAAACTCGTTTATTAAAATTGCTGTGTGACAGCAATTTTTCTCATCTCTAATTCATTAGTCAAAATCTGATGAACGGTGATGTGAGTCAAATTCAACACTTTCCCGATGATCATATGACTGTCAATCGATGAATTGAGCGCACAAGATCCCGGATTCTGTCGACATTTTAATCGGTTCTTGAAGATGGAGGCCTTCCGCTGCGTGGTTCATTTTCAATCGACTCTCTTCCTTCTGAAAATGCCTCAAACCACCGACAAACCTGGGCCCTTGACAAAACACTGTCTCCGTAGGCCAGCTGAAGTTTTGCAATAGTTTCCGTTGCACTGTGCCCAAGTTTTAAGCAAACCCTCGTAGCACACCGTTGTTCGAAATTGATGTCACTCATTTTTAGAACGCACTAGAAAAAACTGTTTCACGAAAAAAATCGCTACGGACAACCAAATAACTTTAGCGAGTTCAAACTTGTACTGAAGGCGTATCACATATTGACCTGCTGCCCCTCCAAGTCCCGCGTCCCAAGTATTGACAGATCGAACGCTACGTTGCCAGTCTCGTTACTTAATTTACGCACCTCGTATTCCAAACATCGTCTGATTATTTTCAACCAAAACATCACTGCACTCATGAAAAAAATCAGGTAATGTATTTACTGGTTCTGCCATAGCAAACGACAAGTCCATTTATTAATTTTTGACAAAGAGGTTCTTATCGCAATGGCCGGCAAAGAAAGTAATGATGTTTCAGAACTTCAACGAAATGGGATATAAGTGAGAAAAGTGTACGGAAATGGGAATGCTACAAGAGTGAAAATGCGTGTCACACAGAGTGTGACCCGTGGAGCAAACCGGATGCGGGCGAATATAAGAATAGCTAGAGAGAACGTTACGGTGCTTCGTAATATCATCATGACGAAACATTCGCGCGTGGGAGTCTTTGCGTCTTTTTTATGTCCACGTGTGGACAGGTGTAGGAGGATATAGGGGGAACGTGCTCGTTTCCATCCCAGCGATGCAAACGGGAAACGCGAATGGGGTAAGTTTGGTCGTTCGCTTTATCGTAGCCACCCTTTCAAATCCGCCTGTAGCAGCTTTCATCCAACGCGCGCAACGTTGAAGTTCGCTCTTTGACTATGGCTTTCCAAAAGGTCGGGGCATGTCGTTACAACATCGAGTATTGCCTCGTTCCTCGATTAAAGATGCTTACGACCAAGGCAAGAGGTTAGGCTGAATATGTATATGCGTATATATCTGTATCAAGTACAATACGAGATCGGGATAAGGTCGGACTGATCTTGTACCCTATGCAAGTACTTTGCATGAGACAGCTAATTTTCGAATTAGCATTTTCAGCGCGTATCTATATTGCACTAGCTTTCGCCTGTAGCTTCGCCCGCGTGGAATTTGGCCTATAGAAACTTCATTACCAGCTGCACCCCTTTTAGGGGTTGTTTTCAAAAATCCTAAATCATGCCGTTTATTATTTATTTTGGAGAATACTTATACCAAGTTTCAAGTTGATACACGCAAGGGATACAATTTTTCATACAAACTTTTACATCCCATTTCATCTTTTTAGGGGTTGTTTTTCGAAAAATACGTTCTTAGTTCACCTCTATGCCCTTTAATGAACATACCTTCCGAATTCCATTAAGATAAAAGCAGGGAATTCGATTTTCCCGTAAAACACGTCGTTTCCCGTAAAACACGAATATTTATACTAAGTTTCAAGTTGATAACGCAAAGAATACAATTTTCCATATAAACTATTACACCCTATTTCACCCCCGCAAGAGTTTTTTTTTCAAAAATCCTTAATCAATGCACCTCTACACCTCCTAAGGGAAATATCTTCCAAGTTTCAAGGTGATACACGTACGGAATATCGTTTTCCATACAAACTTTCACACCCCATTGCATCCCCTAAAGAGTTGATTTTCGAAAAATCCTTTCTTCGTTCACCTCTACGCCCTCTAAGGAACATGTCTTCCGAATTTAATTGAGATAAGAGCAGGGAATTCGTTTTTCCTATGCAACCTTCAACACCTCGTTGCACCCCTAATTAGGTGTTGTTTAAAAAAATCCTAAAATATGCGTTTTGTTGTTTGTTTTAAAGAATATTTATACCAAGTTTCATGTTGATACACGCAAGGAATACAATTTTCCGCACAAACTTTTACACCCCATTTCACCTCCTTGAAAGTTGATTTTCGACAAATCCTTCTTTAGCTCACCTCTACACCTTCTACGGAACATATCTTCCGAGTTTCAAGGTGATATACGCATGGAATATAATTTTCCATATAAACTTTTACATCCCACGTCACCCCCTTAAGAGTTGATTTTCAAAAAATCCTTCCTTAGTGCATCTCTACATCTTCTACGGAGCATATCGTCTAAACTTCATGTTTCTATATTCAGCGGTTGAGGCTGTGCGTTGTCTATATGTCAGTCAGTCTGCTAGTCAGTCAATCAGTCACAGAACTCTTTCATATATATAGATAGATGCACTGAGGTATAACCCCGATGGTTTGAGTAATGCCTGCGAAGAGGGAGAGCTTCTCAGTTAGTTTTGATTCGTTCAAGCAAGTTTTGATGTCGTGCAAGGTCTCTTGCAGCTTTCGATTCGCTTCGATTGGCTCTGATACAGTGCAGCTCGCTCTACCATATACCTGATCTCGAATCCTTCTCTCTTGATTCTCTCTACATTCTGTACACATTTCTTGGCTCTCTCTCCCTCGCTCTTTCCAATTTCCAACATCAACCCATAACATCAACCCAATATCATTGATTTTTCAAGTAATGCTCTCCCATGTGAATCAAACACGAATTTCACGTGCATTTCGCGTTGTCCTTGTATAGTTCTAACATACCGGCTACATCTGTAGACACACCTTTCTCCAGGTAGTACGTACGTTGGTAGTGTACGAAGATTGTAGCACCGGATTGCCTAATAGCAAGCATATACTAAAATGGAATACACTCGAATAATAATAAACCTCAAGAGAACGTTGCGAAGGGTTGGAGAAGTTACTAATTTTAAGAATGTTGATTGGAAACAGACGATTTATTTTAACAAAAAACAATTTCAATGGGGGCAACTACCCCTTAGAGTGAACAATGTCAAGGGTTGATTTTTCAGTTTTGCAGAAATGAAAACGAAAATGAATCGTCCATAATTTATGCTCCCTTTCCATTTGAAACTGCGCCTTGTGCACATTCTCTTCATAATTGTTTTCTTCTTGAAATGCCGCTTGATTCATTGAGTTTCGATGATTTTTCAATTTTCGGCAGAATTTCAAAGTCGGGTAATCGACTTTCCCTGAATTGTCCCCGATTGACCCTGAAAGGTGGTTTCACCCCTTCTCTGCCGGTAAAAAAATACGTATCTAATCGTTTTTAATACTCTACCATATACATGAGTTGTAACAAAATCGAAATTGGCCACCAAAGTGATGTTCCATGTAAGACAAGTCCGATCAAACTTTCTTTTTTATTCTGACCAAAACACGAGAATTAAATTATTTTTTCAATAGCATACGGAAGGAAGTTCTTGATTTTCCAAAATATCTACTTCAGTCGAGTATGACAATAAAAAATCTTATCATAGGCTGCGTCCAACATTCGAAAGTAAACTGGTCCATTTTAGCCTCACCTCGGCCCTTTATATTTGTACGTCTGTACATTGCGACATCCCAGATAGGAACACTCAGACATTGCGACACATTACTAATGCTGAACTGGTCGTAATAGATTGGATGCTTTGAAACTTGGGAGATCTCGCGAGCCCTAAAGCACCTTGGCACAACGTCACTATACTCTGTTCTGCTCTCAGGACTTCAGTCCTTCCACTATATGCTTCTCTCGAATTTCCTTCTCGAAACCACTATCCACCTCTTCTCCATCGTATAACACCTCTTCCCTCTTACTCCGTCAGCTTGTACGTATAGCCGGGCTCAATCGTTCCAAGTCGTATAGACGCAATACTTGTGCATGACTCCTTACGACGATTCGAAGCACATACACGTTTCTGCCCACTTCTATCGTCCCCTTTCTCCCTGCCTCTCACGCTCTCTCTCTCTCTTTTGCTTTCTGGCAATGCACACTTCGACGACAGCCTACCAACACACTCGTAACAGTTGGAATGACTCTACACTGTATATACATATATTACGTTGGTAACGTATGAGAAGGGCCTTTCAGAAGCTCCAGACACTTTCCCAGTCCCATTGGGACACATCAAGGCAAGTCCACTGACTTTAAAATTGAAGTAACGTCACTGAATACGCTATCTCATAGCAATACAGAATTCGAAAGGCAAGCCCTCCCATCTTGATCGCCGTCTTCGCTAATTCCTCATCCAAGATAATAAACTGAATTAACGTATCTATTATTCAATTCAGTAATTCACGCTCCCGTGTACTTGTGAAGGCCGACTTTGGGGTAAACTGCATCGCAATCAATTGCAGTCTTCAATGAACCCGGAAGTCTTGAGAGGTTTCGAGTTTTGATGCCAGCCCCGGAGTTTAGTGAACCACTCTATATGGACGTGGAAAAGGTAATGTATTCACTTCCACTGTATTATGGCTAAGTAAAAGGGAGTTCATTCAATGCCAGAGTGATGCCGAGTAAATAAACAATTTGAAGTTGATTGATACACTTTCACGTTCAGCAGTGGCTTACGATGATATGCAAGTACACGAATAGAATTCCTTTACGTCTCTCATTTGCAAACTTTTCTTTATCCACCAGCTATACTTAGTTATTTAGTTGTAGCTCTTGTATTCGGAATACAAACTTGTTACATGCTCGCAGGTGGAAGCTATATCTCATCGTTGTGCTAACCTCAAATCCTCAACCACCACCCTCTCTTGTACCCGCTCAACTTTTTGCCAATGGCACGCGAGAGTAAACCGCGACTGGCACGACTCGTTACTTTCCTCGACTCTCCACAGTGGCAAGAGTTCCGGGCACGACCCTCACCGGGCTAATTCATGCGATAATTATTCTCTATACGTATACCAAGCTTTATAGGACCGTGTTTTCGTTATTTCTTTTCTCATTTGCCAGAGTTTATATGCCTCTATTATATATATATAGATATACATATATATTCACAGATATTTCTTCGTCTCACGTTTTTTCGAAGCTCCGGGCCTTTCTTTTGTACGGACTTACTTATTTTTGGCCCCCGCCGTCACGAACCCAGCGAACCTCACCAACCTGCCTTCAGGCCCAACATCTTTCACATGGAATGCAATTCTACCGTAACGATAATAATAATAGTTATTATTCGTTATACACATAGCTATTGTGCATTAGCATGGTTTCGGGGGAAGGGGGAGGAGGAAGAAAAAAAACGCACTTTCCGCAATGCGGTCCTGCGTGTGCCTAACTAAATCCGGTCTCGGCACGACAAAGATCGCGAGACTCTTCGAGAAAGCCGATCTATGACGACGGAGAAAGACGGAGATCGAATACTTCTCTTTCCCTTCCATGCATTCTCTTCTCTCTACCTCGCTCTCCGCTAACCTAACGAGGCGAATTAACTTGAACCTGGAGAGTTACAGGGAATGGCACGCGCCTCGTACTTGCGCCCCTTTCCACCACAAACCTTTCCTTACAGGCTAGACATCGAGAGAGAGAGAGAGAGAGAGAGAGAGAGAACTTCTGATATTCTCATGCAAACGAAAGAACCTAGTCGTAGGCAGATTTCTCGATATACATTACCCTGCAGTATTACCGCACTTATGGCTCGTTTTTTTTAGTTTTTTATTCAGAATTATCAAATATTAAATTATATACATTTTTTAATAACATTATTCATCAGTCGTCAATGGGTTATTTAAATCTACGATGGGATTATGGTAACTATAATAAGATACAGTACCAGAGTGTGCTGAAAAAGAAATATAAAACATAATGATTGAATTTTCTTAAATTGCAAAATTACAAGATTAACTTTTATTCATTTAATTTTCGATCAAAACTTAATTCTGCATTGACAATTCAATTATAAACTTGGAATTCATGGAAAACTTGATTGACGTCCGTACGATTGCAATTAAAATTCAATTGTAATTAATTTTTTCTCATTTTTAATTTCATTTAACCGCTAACGAGGCTCATAATCTTAAAGAGCAATTTATGTTAAATTTATATTAAATTTTCTGTTGATTATTTTAATTCATCATTTTTGTCGTCACTTGAATTTTTTTTCCTATTTATGAATGATTGAGATTATTAAAAATGATAAAAAAAGATAAAATAAAACGTACCTTCAGATATCTAGAACTCGGTGGGTTATTTCCACAATTATTAGCCATTTTCCACTTTTCACACTTTCAGTGTTTTAAATTGTCACATTCAATATTCATTACATATCACTCACCTCATATATTTTACAAAATATTTTATAAAAAATGAAACAAACAGCAACTAAAATTCTCCACATTATAAATCGAATGTAAATACACCGAGGTAAACACCACAACGCAACAAGCAATGCCTGCGGAGCGTCACTTGAGGCACATTTTAAAAATATTTGCTCAGTAGCAAAAGCAAAGCAAGAATGTTTTTAGAAAGGTTGCTAGTGACGCGCCGTATGATTCTTCGTATACCATAGGGATACTAGTGCGCGAACGCACGTCTCTCCTTTTACTCACCGGCTATCCCTCTCTCTTTCTTTTCCCCCTCCACGGTAGAGTTAGAAAGTAACGCAAGCGTTAAACGCGAGAACCTCATATAAGATGGTTGACTTCAAAAAAAGGTCAAAATCGGTAACGGAAGTTAGATTTGATTATAAAAGTGCCGCTAGAAAGTAATAGGCAGGGGGTTTATTGGGAAGGGTCATACATAAAAACCAGCGCGTGTACACGTTAGAACTTAGGAAATAAATATTTAAAGAAGAAAAATAAAAGACACCATTTTATAGGCTAACGTAAATGAAAAGCAAATGAAAAAATGGCGCCCTGCATCCACTGTTGGAAGTTGGACAAAAATTCGATAAAAGTTTTTCCAATTAAAGTTATTATTTTCTCCGTTAGGAGCAATATTCGATTGATTATCCAAGAGTTCAGATTACGTCAAGTAACTTCCGCCACTTTTATACAATATTCAGTAAAGGTCCAGGGGTACCCGAAGAACATGTTCCAAGGTCATGGCCGCCGAAGAGAAAATAAAAGTCAATGTAGCTAAACCATAAGCAACCATAGGGCCAGGGAGTCTCGGATGAAGGTGGAAGGTGAGAAAAAAGCTTACGGAAAGTAAGAAAAATAGTTGTCCCGGGAGAAATCCGGTTTTTGACGTCAGAATGACGAACGTGCGTTGATCCTTATTCCTCACACGTCATAATATGAAACGCGTGCGCAGAGCGGCCAGCAAAAACGGACGCGAAGTTTCAAGGCAAGCATGTGCCGGGTAGCATAGAAACAACGTGTCATACTTAAAAAATGAACATTTTCCTTGGACACGATGGATGAGTTCTTAGCATGTGAAATATTGCCGCAGTGCAAAGTGGCAAGGAACAGCTCAGAGATGTTTTTCCGACGACATCGTGTACGCGATTAATCTTTTTATCACTATTACCAATATCGCAGTGAAATTTCACTTTGTTACTCGGGAAACGGAATTTACAGCTGTCACAATTTAGTAGTTTCCGTTCAGATGATCATGATCGACAGGATCTGTATTCGAGGCTATAACCCGGAAGCTCCTCGCTTCTAGAGATCTACGTCCTTTTATGACCAACTTCGCTCGGCGTTTTCAACCATTACCTTAAGGAGGTACGAGTAGTTCTTCAGGGTCAACAATGAGACTAAATTTATGTTACCCCACGGGTGTTCTGATTTATGTTAACTTATGTTGAATATTCGTATTGTCAATCCCAAAGTGCCAAATTTGTGGTAAATATTTTATTTATTGCATATTTACTAATAAAAACTGAATTTTTTTTTCAGTTTTCGACTGAAGTTTTTTCAGTTTTCGATAGCTCAACGACTCTGGAGTAGTCTCCATCATATTCACAATGACAGTTTAAAGTGATGATCATATCGGAAGCACGGGGTCGCAAGAAAAAAAAAAATAGAGCAGCGCCCCCTGACGGAATAGTACATGTATACCTTTTGGATGGATCTATGAGGGGTATACATCAAGCGGAAAGACAGTCGGAAGTAAGGCAAAAGAAGGGGATGAAAAAATTTGAGAGTATGAAGGGAGAGACGTTGAAATGGAAATCAGTTGGGAGTACCAAGTTACGATTGAGATTTAAGTTATTGACAAGCTACTTTGGCAAACCTCCGACGAGATCTTCCCCGAGAACTATGGAAGTACTTTTCGGGGATATATATACATATATCTAAGCGGGTATGCGCGTGTACGTTGCCACTATGCTCTGACGTTTTATTCCGGGGAGGCCCACTGCCTTTTGATTTCCCACAGGACATACCTAACCATAGAGAGCATGTGCCACGAGCTTCAGGAATCCCCGCCTCCGGAAACCATTCTTCCGGCCGCAATGACTCCCAGCTCGCCTCGCTCCACTCGCACCCAACTCTTCATCTTCATTCACATACTGCCAGTTTGCGTATGTACTTTTCAACCGTGTATACGTGAGCTCCGCGTAGTATTCTACGTCGAACGATGTTATGTGTACCTTTCCGAAGAAGAATTTACGCGCGACAAGTAGTCGCACTCAAGCTCGTAAGAAATCAAATGGAATATCATATTTCATACTTTGCAAGAGGCTTCTATGTCATGCAATAAGCGCTGTCAGTTTGGAACGGTGAATCGTGTCTTGAATTGATTGTGAAATGCCTATGTGGCTGGGAATGTCATTCTCTCGATGCACAAGTAGGACATGTCCACTGCGAGAAAAACTTTCAATGATATGCTGCATTATGCTTTTTTTTGTATTAGGAAATCCCAGGGTCCATTTGCTCATTGAAGACATGTCTGTCCAAACAACAAACAGCGAGAGAATCTCATTCTCTCGATGCACAAGTAGGACATGTACACTGCGAGAAAATCTTTCAATGATATGCTGCATTATGTTTTTTTTGTATTAGGAAATCCCAGGATCCATTTGCTCATTGAAGACATGTTTGTCCAAACAAGCAAACCCGAATTAATCCAAAATGAAACAATGTCTACATTTTATCTTATCGTGTGTTAAATCCAAATGCAAAAAGAAGTTGATGTGGAATAATTAGTTAATCCTATTCACTGCCAATTCTTTATTAAGGAGTTTCGAGACTCAAAACGAAATGATTGTAGACGATTGAAATTTATATCATCCATAGATTAATTTAGAATGCATTAACTGTCCAAAGATTAATCAGTTTTATAATATAGTTCCGGAGACTTTTAATGTTCAAGTTGAAGCTTTGTCCATTTGGTAATACACATGACACCTCGTAAACCCCAGTTATAGGGCTGTAGGGATGTAGATAATCCCGAGATTTAGATGAAAAAGAGAGCAAACCGTGATTATAGTGTTAGGAATATCGAGTTAAATAATCAAGTGCACTTGATTATTCAACACGATATTCCTAAAATTGTAGTCACGGCTTGCTCATTAAAAAAAAAATCTAAATCTCGGTATTATTTATGTCCCTTAATTGTAAGTAGAGAAACCATGGTTTCTCTAAGTTTCGATAAGTTTAAGTAGAGAAACTATGGTTTCTCCACTTAAATTTATTGAAACTTAGAGAACTTAATTTTACCGAGTGAGCCACTCACAATCAAGCATTAACTGGCGAGTATTTAAAAATCGGCGGGTGCTTAAAACGTTCACAGCATTACAATATTTAAACTTTATAATAAAATATATTTATTCGTGCGTTCGACATTTTCAACGTTTTCTCGACTTTGTCGAATCAAAAACACTTTACTAAACCCTGAACGTTGAACATTTATCACCATGGAAATAATAGTCAGTCGTGCCAATGGCAGAAACTGCCACTGTTGCCAAGTCGATTGTTTATTTTTTCTTGAATAAAATTGTAACATATTTATATATAACAATAAAAATGATAAGAATTAATATAATTTCTGTGCTGAGAAATATTTTTCAACAATATTACGCGTTGGAAATTGCCCAATAATAATATATTTTTACATAAAATTTTATTACTACGAAATTGGCAGCCTGCCGAAAGCTCATTGTATTTTCATCGCCAGTCTTGCAGCCAAGGAACGGTATCGAAACTCCTTAAGGCCTTAGGCCACTCTACGATTTTGCAAAAATCGATTTTTTTTTGTAAAAATTGTACCTTAGTACCTATAAAATTATATTCCAAAAGATTATGGGTGTGAAAAATCTCTGAGTACCCGATTTTCGAATTTTAGCGCAACCCCTCTCGATTCATGTCGTGACTTTCTACTAACTTTAAACGTGTTTATCTTAAAACTACATTTTTCAAGTCGGCCGGACTCATAACTCAAACAAATTTCAACCGACCCACTTGAAATTTTAACTGTATATTTAGAATTACATTTTCTGAGACACGAAGTAGGATTTTTTAAATTATATTACATAGTTCCTTTTTTATAAACAATTTTCTGACGATTTTCTCATGGCATTTTATACTTTTTGTTTTAGAAATGCGCCATTCTGACAAAAAAACGATGTATCAAAAAAATCCTACGTACTTCTATAGCTATTCTTATACATAATCGAAAAAACATTAGTGTCTCATCATAACTCAAAAATTATAGGAGCTGTTGGTCCGGCCGTTGACCTTCCAGAAATAAAGGAGTCATCGAAAAAATGCTGCACAGTCGCCATTTTGACATGTATCGCTGTGAAAAAATAATGTTGTATAGTCAAATACGTGTATAATAAAATCCCTATTTTATAATTCCGATTTATTTTATGCTTTTGCTAAACAAAAATCACAAAATACGCCCTTTTTTGGCCTCTAGAGTGGCCTAATGCCTCAACGAATCCGAATGTAAGAATGAATAATTGATAACACATTTCACTGCGGAATTCTATGCAATTGTTTTAAATCTATGGATTTTTCTCGAAACCAAACAAACTCATAACATTTCCAGTAGGTGTAAAATGGACATTCCTTCACTCGAAATGTGTCAAATTCTTCGGTGTCTAGGAAAATGGCTATTGTCATAGCTATGTAAAACAACGTGAATGACATTAGTGTCCATGGACAATCAAAAGACAAAGTCGAGGCACGAGGGTATCTGAAAGCATCGATCGGCTGTGCACGTGGTCGTAATTACGTGCCTATCGCAATAATAATGATAGTAATAATGTCACGAAGCACAATGGGAGCAATAAGGACGATACACGCACGTTGTTGGATCTTATTCGAGGGAACTTGGTGATGGCCGTGGTGGTGGTGGTGGTGGTGGCGATGGTAGTGGGCATGTCGGTTGGCCCTGCCTCTCTAATAAAACAGAAGTTGTTGCGATTCCATCGGTTATGGCCGGGCGGCACGCGAGTAACTCGATTCGCCTCGTAAATACTGAATACTGCTTACGCTCGTGTGGGGCTCGTGAAAAAGAATTGAGAGAACGCGAGGAAAAACGAAGAGGAGCGTGCTTCTGCTGTTGCAACCATGAAGAGACAAGACCAAGATACCCGTAAAAAAAAACTCACACATACACACACACACACACACACACACTCAACAAGAAGAGAATGAAAAATAAAAAAAGTAGGATATGCTTACACCCCTCTTGACGTTTCCGCCTTCGGAGACAATTCATATCCTCGCTTCTCGTCTTATTTCCGCTCTTCCTCTTTTTTCCTCTCCATCTCAATGAAAATGTGAAAATAGGTGTAAAAAAAAAATGGAAAACGACCACAGTTTTCCGCCCTTGCCTGACGCTCTTCACTAACTTTTCCTTCACGCGCCAACTCCATAAATAATTAAAATAGTAAAAGTATTCTATTTTTTTTTCAAAAATAAAGTAGAACACGAGTGAGAAGAGGATAATCAAGTATACGGTTTTTTCTGAGATAAAATATAAAGCGGGAGGGGGGGGGTAAGAAAATGTATAAAAGAACGAAAAACTAGGAGCCAAGTCGACGATTGAATTAATGACTTCTTGCTAGCGTTATATCAAGTTAAATGAGAAAGAACACGTTAAGGGGAGATCGGCTTTCACAGAATTTCTCTGTCGCGTAAGCTCGAGCCTGAATTGCCTTGAGCTTCATTTATTCCCTAAAACGATCAAGCGATTTTAATGTTAAATTTATGTGTTTGAGAAAATATCGCCCCAAGCGCAAAGTACGTGTATTCTATTCGTTTTCCTGAATTTAGCTCACGAAACGTATTCTCATTTTTTATATGAATGCGATTATGCGAATCGTGGGTTTCATCGTGATCAGCTGATCCGGACGATTCTCGATGTTGCGAATATTGTGAACACGATCGAGTTATTCAAAGGATTAGGTAATAATTTTAATTGGACACGTACTCGTTCAAATATTATATCTATACATATGAAACAATTCATATGTATAGATTGAAGATAGAAATATGAAATTTGGAAGATATGTTTCTTAGAAGGTGTAGAGGTGCACTAGGAAAGGATTTTCCGAAAATCACCTCCTGAGGGGGTGAAATGGGATGTGAGAGTTTGTATGGAGGATTTTATTCCTTGCGTGTATCAACTTGAAACTCGGTATAAATACTCTTTAAAACAAAAAATAAAACGCATATTTTATTATTTTTTAAACAACCCCTAATTAGGGGTGCAATGAGGTGTTGAAGTTTGTATGGGAAAATCGAACTGCTCGCTTTTATCTCAATACAATTCGTAAGAGATCTTCAAGGGTGTAGAGGTGCACTAAGAAAGAGTATTTCGAAAATCAACCCTCAAAAGGGTGAAATTGGAGGTAAAAGTTTGTATGGAAAATTTTATTCTTAAATTGTATTCTTTGCATCAACTTGAAACGTGGTATAAATATTTCAAAATAAATAATAAAACCCATATTTTAGGATTTTTAGAACAAACCCTAATTAAGGGTACAATGAGGTGTTGAAGTTTGTATAGGAAATTCGAATTGTCTGCTTTTATTGCAATCAAATTTGGAAGGTATCTTCCTTAAACGGCGTAGAGGTGCACTAAGAGAGAATATTTCGGAAATCAACCCTTAAAAGGATGGGGATGGATCAACCCTTAAAACGGGATGTAAAAGTATGTACGGCAAATTGTATTCCTTGCGTGTATCAACTTGAAACTCGGTATGAATATCCTTCAAAACAAATAATAAAACGCATATTTTAGTTTTTTAAAAAATAACTCCTAGTTAGGTGTGCAACGGGGTGTTGAAGTTTGTATGGGAAAATCGAATTGCCTGCTTTTATCTCAATGAACTTTGGAAGTTATCTTCCTTCAAGGGCGTAGAGGTGCACTAAGAAATAATATTTCGAAAATCAACTCGTAAAAGGATGAAATGGGATGTAGAGTATGCATGGAAAATTGTATTCCTTGCGTCAACTTGATACTCGGTATAAATATCCTTCAAAATAAATAATAAAACTCGTATTTCAGGATTTTTTTAAACAACCCCTAATGAGGGGTGAAACTGGTAATAAAGTTTCTATGGGCCAAATTCCCCACGGGCGAATCCGTGAGCGGAAACTAGTTTTATATAAAACCGTACGTGTATACTTACCGAAATACATATAGCTACCCGATTGTCTACCACTTCGATCCATAACTCTGAAAAATCTGCAAGGTCGATCTTTTTTGTTTTTATAGACAGGGTCAATTAATAAACAATTCTTTCAAACATTCGACACGTAATCAATTTTTCAAATTCATTTTTATACTCTTTCCAACCTTATTTCAAGAATCTCTTAATTATTTTACTCATAATATAAATATATTTGGCTGTCGTTTTTGACATCGAGATTTTGCAATCACCCGGCTAATGCCGCGCCGAAGAGTTAGCTCGTTTCACCAGGCCCATGGGGCTCTCAGGATTGTTCGATCTCGCGTGTCGTTTATATCACCCTTCCTCTCGAATTTCGCCGTTTTTCGGCAAATGTACGAAATGTGCATATATATATATATATAAACTATATCGGCAAAACGAGGGTGCGTCCACATCGATGAAAGCTGTACCGTAGAGGGCGAGAGAACGAACGAAAACGGTGCTGGTCAGCAGCATCGGAGTGTGGATATTTCGGAACCATCCCCTTTCTCTCTGGATCTTTCTCTCTCTCTCTCTCTCTCTCTCTCTCTCTCTCTCTCTCTCTCTCTCCCTACCACTCTGTCTCCTACTATACCAGTACCATCCGTTTTCCGATTTCGGTCTCCCCCATTTTCAACCTCACATGTAGCCCTCCCCCATCCCTCTCATCGCTCTCTCTCTCTCTCTCTCTCTCTCTCTCTCTCTCTCTCTCTCTCTCTCTCTCTCTCTCTCTCTCTCTCTCTCTCTCTCTCTTTCTCTCTCCCTCGTTCAAGCGAAATCTACCCCTTTCCATCGAGACAGAGCACACGTAGTATATTTTATCGCATTACCGGCATTGTTGCAGCCGCCATGCCTGCTGCTGGTCTCTCCGACGTCGGCTATACAAGCGCTCTATGTTCTCTGTGCGCTTTTTCACCCTCCTGCGGCCACGATTCTCTCGTTTCTCATCCTTTCCTCCTCCTCTCCGCCCCCCCCGCCGCCCCTCGGTTTTTCTCTGCCGCACGTTCGCAGGACGCTCATCCTCTCCTGTCCCAATGTCGAACACCATTCCACGAGGATTAAATATTGACTGCGATTCTGATTTATAGTAATTGCCGGAAGAAGGAAACGCGAAAGATGTGTTGCAAAAAGTGCGAAAAAGATAGAGGAAAGAGAAACGATGAAGAATTTGCGAGAAGGGAGAAGGGAATAGAGATGGAAAAACCAGACAGTTGGAGATGGCAATGATTGCTCGGGAATGAGACTGAGAGAGAGAGAGAGAGAGAGAGAGAGAGAGAGAGGCAAAGGCAGTGAATGACTGAAGAGATTGGAGAGTACTGCTTTGGTTGGTGGCAGTGCAAAGGGCAATTGAACGAGTTTCGAGTTCGCGAAGAAGTGGTAATGCAAAAGGTATGAAAGACCGAAGGAGCAGCGAGAGAGAATAAGGAGAGTCATTCAAGCAACCACTTTTCTTTTTCTGACAGATGAATATTTGTTTTCACGCAGACTCGTTTCTCATAGCGAGTTTAAATATGCGAAAAATCATGATTTTCGATAAAATCGATATTGAACGATTCGAGCGATATGGACATTCGTCTTTCGTTATTTCTCGTAATATCATAAAATGGTTTCAAGTCACATTTGTCGTCCGAATGAAGAAAAGCAATTATAGAATGATAAATAATAAACTATATGATCGTTGTATCAATATTTTCACGTATAGGCTGGATAGACAACGTAGATATAAATTGAAAAAGTAAAAACTGTAAAATCTTTCCCAAGAAAAATCTTATTCGAATCGAATGCTTGATGCCAGCAATTTCTTTTCAATTGGGTAAACATTTTTATGCAAAATACTATACAAATTAATTCTCCATGATCATCGATACTTTTTCCTCGCTTAAATATCAGTTTGATGAAGCTAGAAGCCTAAAATAAGTAAGTCTGAAACAGCATTAAAAAAACTATGAATATGATCTCGACGATAAAAAGAAAATGAACTTGCACATACGAGGTGTGTAAATTAAGTAGTGAGACTGACTTTTTTCAATTTTTTTATTCAAATAGAATTATAATGCAATATTGTCTCTCTAGAAATAACTTCCTTGGGAAGCCACACAGTGCTGGAGATGGTTCTTCCAATCCTCATAGCAGTGCTGGAACTCGGATACTGGAATAGCCTTCAGCTGGTCGATTACAGCCATTTGAATGTTTTCGAGTGTCCCAATATTACGTCCCTTGCGGTGATTTTTCAATCTCGGGAAGAGAAAAAAGTCACAAGGACTCAAGTCAAGCGAATAAGGAGGGCTGCGGAGCCACAGGAATGGAAAAAAAACTCGTTTATTGAAATTGCTGTGTGACAGCAATTTTTCTCATCCCCAATTCATTGGTCAAAATCTGATGAACGGTAGTGTGAGCCAAATTCAACTCTTCCCCGATCATTCTGACTGTCAACCGACGATCTGAACGCACCAAGATCCCAGATTCTGTCGAGATTTTCATCGGTTCTTGAAGATGAAGGCCTTCCGCTGCGTGGTTCATCTTCAAAATCGACTCTCTTCCATCTGAAAATGCCTTAAACCACCGAAAAACGTGAGCCCTTGACAAAACACTGTCTCCGTAGGCCTGCTGAAGTTTTGCTAGTTTCCGTTGCACTGTGCCCAAGTCTGAAGCAAAACCTGGCAGCACACCGTTGCTTAAAATTGATGTCACTCATTTTTCGAACGCACGAGAAAAAAAAACTGTTTCACGAAAATATCGCTACGGACAACCAAATGACTCTAGCGAGTTCAAACTTGTACTGAAGGTGTACCATATGTTCACCTGCCGCTTCTCCAAGACCCGCGTCCGCGTCACGATACTTCAAACTTTCTCGACATAAAAATTTAACAGATAAACAACATCCGTAAAAAATCTTTATTTATCAGTATAAAAATTTCCGTTGAAGTGGATTATACAGTGGGTGCAGCGTGTTGAGTCTGCTCGCAGTTGTCAATCACTCAAGGAAGTGTGTCATTCGAGGTGTGATGCGACAGCACAGACACGCATACCATCAGATCCAAGCGCATCGATAAAACCGAGAGAATTTTCCCGAATGAGAATATATACAGGAATATGCGAGAAGGTATTCACCTTCACACTGAATCAGGGATAGCGGACAAGCACTCCCAAAATTCGACAATTCGCGCATCACCGAAGGGAGGATAGGAGCTCGGCACGGGCGTTGGTTGACGCGATTTTCCTCTCGCATTTGTCCGCGGATGTTCGAATAATTATGTTGGCCTATAAACAAGCTGTTCTGCTTCGTATTTCGTTATTTTTTAATTGCATCCAATTGAGGGTACATCACGAGAAGAGGTAGAACATGCTCACTCTATTTCGTCCAGGAAGGTGTGGCCTGTACAATTGGAGGATTGGTGGTCACATCGGTAATCTACTGGTTATCAAATTAATTTATCTCTGATTCGTTCCACATCATCGATATATCATTTTGATTTAGAATTATAATCTTCGGAGATTACATAGCAAGATAAAATAATGTTTTATGGCCGCATGCATCTTTTACCGAGCATCATTTCTGTTTCTCCAAGTATTATATGTGAGGCAAGTTAAGCAATTGAAATATCTCAAAAACTAAGCAACGTACGGCGAAGTTTTAAATGGCGGAAAGACGGGTACGTGGGACGGGAACACATCGCGCAAACAATTGTGAATCACGTGAAAGTCGTGTAGAAATATTCTTCAAAACGAATAATAAAACGCATATTTTAGGATTTTTAAAACAACCCTTAATTAGGTATGCAACGAGGCGTTGAAGTTTCTATGGGAAAGATAAATTGCTTTCTTTCATCTCAATGAAATTCGGAAGATGTGTTCCCTAAGGGCGTTTTTCTATAGATTTGTTTTGAGGACTCATTCAGGACACTATTAAGGATTACCCGAAAATTTTCAAAAGGATTCACCGTTGCGTATTCGAGATATTGGCAATCAATGATTGCACGGTTTTACACGTGTTCTTATGGTGAGCAGTGGAAAATTCCACATTTTCGCAATAACTTCGAAACTTTGCTTCAGATTTTTTTTTAATTCTGAATTACAGAGGAACCTCTGACGAAGTGGGTAAAAAAAATCATGAATTTTGACCGTCTAGTTTCAGAGATATAGCGATTTAAATCAAGCAATGTCTAGCGACGCTAGCGCCACGAAGCGACTGGAGCAGACTAGAACTAGATTACAGTAGTGTGTGCATATCCGTATACGCAGAGTATCTACGTATTAGTAGCCAGAATGGATAGTCTGATACAAAAGTGAGGGTTAGGTAAACATTATATTAGGCGTTTTTATCATTGTTTTATAAGTTTTACCATCTCAATAAGATGTACAACCTACATTATAAGAATGTTTTGCTATGTTTCGAAGCTTTCATCGATTGAGCGGAGAATAAACTTTTCAACGTGACTGTGGCGAGACTACTATCTTAAAGGGCGTAGAGGTGCAATAAAAAAGGTATTTTTCGAAAGTCAACCCCTAAAAGGATGAAATGGGATGTAAAAGTTTGTATGGAAAATTGTATTCCTTGCTTGTATCAACTCGAAGCTCGGTATAAATATTCTTCAAAACAAATAATAAAACGCATGTTTTACGATTTTTTAAAACAATCCCTAATAAGGGGTGCAATTGGTAATGAAGTTTTTATGGGCCGAGATCCACGCGGGTAAAGCTGCAGGAGAAATCTAGTCTATACTACATATAAAACACTTCCATGACTGACTGACTGACATATGGACAACGCACAGGCTAAACCGCTGAAGATAGAAATATACAAGTTGGAAGATACGTTCCTTAGAAGGTGTAGAGGTGCACTAAGAAAGGATTTTCCGTAAATCAACTCTTGAGGGGGTGAATTGTGGTGTCAAATTTTGTATGGAAAATTCCATGCGTGTATCAACTTGAAACGTGATATAAATATTTTTCAAAACAAATAATAAAATGCATATTTTAGGATTTTTTTTAAACAACCCCAAATAAGGGATGCAACTGGTAATAAAATTTCTATAGGTCAAATTCCACGTGGACGGAAGCTGTTAATTTATCCTTTTATAGTTGTGCTGTCCGATTAATGGTCAAGCAGCACCTCATTGTTTCTTTTGATCTCGCTGTTGTTGCCATAATTTTTATTCGATAGAACAACGATCAATATACAGAAGGAGGTCCGCCTCGTCCATCATGGTGGCGACTTTCGAGTATAGTCGTTGAGAGCGAACATAATACATTGGTTGTCCTCGTATTCTCGATGCGTTTTGCCTGCGACAACAGTGGCTTCTCGCTTCCTGAACTAATCAAAGAAGATGCGGTCCATTCGATAGCTCGGATATACGGAATACCGTGCTGGATAATTCAGGAAGTTTGCCAATTTTTTGTAGCAAGCAACGCTACCTTATCCGTCGACCATGAGTAAACAGTAGCTGGCCGATCTGCATGGATATACATTCGTCACGTCGTTATAGGAAAGGGAGACATTGAAAAAGTGATACGAGATGTTACCGAAGCCAAAAGGTCGAACAGGGCGATTGAATTTTAAAGTAGACGCTAGAAAAGTTGGCTGCAGTTCCTTTCGATGCTGAAACCTTGTGATCGTCCTCGACGTGATCCTTGTAGTTCTCCTGTCGCCGTGAATACTTCGCGTGACCCACCTATGCCTTGTTCTTTCATCCCATCCTCGACCCTCGTAATCGTCCAATCTTCGTGTCATTTCTTATTGCTGCGGAAAAGTGGTAATGTGACGCACAAGCTTTGGATTAAGTTGCATCAGGAGCTTTCCTATTTCGGGGCTCTTGTTGCCATCAGAAAAACGACACGAAGCGGAATTGAAAGCAATGGTTTTTTTATTATTTCCATTCGAAAGGATCAAGTAACGCCAAAAATGAAATCTGAACGAAGAACTTTTTTAGAATCTCTACATCGATCTTCTTGCTCTTCCGTCTTTATCGTCCCTTTCAACTTATCATCTCACAATCGGTCTCTCTGGCTTCAGTCGTATTATTGATTCCGATCAGATCCAAGTACTTGGCTTATTCATTTTTTTATGGAATTTCATTGAAGCGTTAGGTGTTTCCGAGTTTCAAGACGTTCCACCTTGAAGCTCGGAAAAATAGGTATAAAAATAATGTTTTTGTTTCACGCTACTTTTAAATATACAAAATAATTTTTATTTTTCACAAATGCATTATAGTTTCATGGACTAGTTAAAAAAAACGGGTTCGAGATATTTTGTCCACCAATTTGAAAAGAAGGTTCCTACGAGACGACTTATATCTCCGCGATTTTTTAATTTATTAATTACTTTTTGTTAAATTTATTCATAAAATTATAATGTATTTGTGAACAATTACAATTATTTTATAGATTTAATAGTGACCGCAAAGTAAAAAAAAAACACAGTTAACTTATTTTCCCGAGCGCTCAGATATTGTGACCTCTTAAATTCTCTTCCGTACTACCTTTGCATAATATACTTAGCGCAACAACTGAAGGACTACTCTTTTTCGCCAAAGTTTCGTTTTTTTTTTAAACTCCTATGACTCCGTGACGATAAATCGCAAAAATGAAATGTGAAAAAGTTTTTTAAATCGGGTAACCTCGTCTTCAAAAATCGCGGGTTCAAAAAAATTACCTTTAAAAGTCGAAATATTCACTTAACATTTGGCCAGTCGATAACTCCGGAATAAAAATCGTACAGAGCTTGCTAAAAAGTGAATGTTATTCTGTATATATGCTCTTCAGTTTTAGATATTTCAACGGTTCCTATTTTTCGTTCATATTTCTCCGATTTATCCATTTTTTTCATGCATATCGCCAGGATCGTTTATTTCTATGCATACTCTTTCTATCGCTTTGCGCAACGAAAAGTAAAAAAAAAAAAGAAAAAAAAAACAATTCAACAATTTTTGTTTGTTTCTGACCTGGAGGCTTTGGAAAAAAAGCTTTAGTGAAAATCCAGTACATGAGGGTGTGAGGGAGGTCTCACAAAAGCTAGCCCAAGGGCTCTACAAGGATCGAAATTGATCAATACCTCGCAAGAGAGTCTCGTGATTGCTTTCTGGATTACATGCACTACATCGTAAAGTGAACTTTTTTCCTCTCTCTTTCTCTCCTTCTCTATGTCGCTTTTCATCGAGCTCTTCCGATGCATACGCACTGCGCTAATTTTAGATCGTTTCGCGGTCGTTGTGAAATAAATCTGTGGAATGAAATGGCTTTGATATCCGTATACGTTCGTGCCGCCCTTGGAGATTTTGCCGAGGATCGAACCAACTTTCCGCGAGCATCATGAAAACGATAAATGGAACCATAAAATTCTGAATTGGAAAACTTCCGAGTGCTCTTTTTATATTTCGTCACATGCCAATAGCAGGTTTACGGGTCACAGGATCTAACGATAAATTGATCGATCGGTTGGAAAAGGAAATTTGCTGTGATCGTTAGAGAGTATGGTGAGGTAAAGCTTCAGGGATAGGAGAGGGAGAGATCTTACGCGTAAATTACCGTTCACTGGTTTCCACCCGTTCGTGATGTGGTGATTGAGTGTTCAAGGAGCGTTCGTACGAGTCGCTGAGCAACATGAATTCGTGCTTATCACTCGGTGAGCGAAAAAAATTAATTGACGAAACGTTTCGGCTAGTTGGGATCTGAAAAATAATTTAAAAAAACCTACCGTTTCAACGGAATTCCGTGATTCCCAAAGTGCACAACGCAAACTGTTGCTCTAACTCGAATGAAATTCGCACATATATTCTCGAGCGTTGCGAAAAATGCTCTCCCTTTTTCCGTTCTCTTCGATCTAAATGGAAATTAAATACAGAGCCGAGAATCGAATGAACTCTGCAACCAAAATTCCGTGTTCGACAGATGGAAAACAAAAGAGGCTTCGAAAGACTCAATGGGGGAAGTCGCAGGGGGAGCAACGAAATCATGATGGAAAGAGCGAATGAGAGAGAGAGAGAGAGAGAGAGAGAGAGAGAGAGAGAGAGAGAGAGAGAGAGAGAGAGAGATAGAGCAAACAGAGAGAAACGATATACGAGTGATCGGGATGGTACAGAGTGAGTCTGGAACATTTGAACGCGCCAAGGGCGAATTCGGATGTTCGGTTTACAAAACGTGTGTATAGCTGCGGGTGAAGCTCCGAGGGAAAGCGCAGAGACACAGGAAATAACGGGTATAAAAAAAAGCGACGAGGGGAAAAGTTAGCCCGAAAGTGGGAGAAAAAGTGAGTGGGAGGTTGGACAGAGAGGAGAAAGTGAACAAACGGAAAGGCAGAGAAATACGTATCCAGTTAGTTTTACACTGTGGCTCCAATTGATTTGAAATCGATTGTCGTTCGAGCGATTTTCAATTGATCGATTACGCGGAGGGGTCGGTAGAGCCGCCCGAGACTCACTCGAAGAGAGGGATGCGGAGAGCGAGAGCAAGAGAGAGAGAGAGAGAGCGAGAGAGAGAGAGAGAGAGAGAGAGAGAGAGGGAGAGAGAGAGAGAGAGAGAGAGGCAGAAGGTAGATAGACCCTGCGAGTGAGAGAGCTAAATATCGCGGGTTTAGCCAAAGGTGGTTGAGTGAAAGAAGGAATCGAAAGCGTCGAGCAAGAGAGAAAGACAGTGTGCGAGTAAGAGGCAAAAACCCGCAACCGTTTTGTACGTTTATCGAGAAAGAAAGAAAAAAATAAAATAAAAGAGAGATAGGATATCTTCCGATCAGGCCTCTCTTTTCATTCCCGCGCTGATTTCGAACCCCCATTTATTTGTTTTTATTTCTATTTTTTTTTACCATGCGCGTTTATTTGTGGCTTTTTTTTTTACTATTCGTTCCGACGCTTTCGTGAAATGGCCGTTTCACTGCACATCCGTAATAATTGAATAACAAGTTTTACTCTCGCGTATCGCGGATCTTCGAAAAGAATGAAATATTACCTAAATACGAGAATACATATCGTGGGTTTGATTCATGCGGAATCATATCGCGTTTCGAATAAATGTATGATAAAGTGGATTGTTTAAATAAATGTATTGAGTGTAGGCATAATTCCGTAGCGTAAATAGAGTAAATTTTAAACGAAAAATATTTACCAAAAAAGCGATTTTAATCAACTGAATATTGTCCATTCCGTTAAATGAATTTCTGCCATCTCTATACGACCTTCATTATCCTTCTTTCATAGAAGCTCTGAGACCTTAGGAAAAAGAAGTCGTCCAAGTGGATTTGAGGTCGTCCGGGGAACTGAAGGTTTTATTATTGAAACTGTTCTGTAGCGCCCGAAACAAGTGATAGTCTGAAGGTGCAAGGTCCGGACTATACGGTGGGCGCACCAAAACATCCCACCCAAGCCGCAATAACTTTTGCTGGGTCATCAGAGAAACGTGTGGTCTAGCATTGTCCTGGTGGAACACTACGCCCTTTTTGTTCGCCAATTCGGACCGCTTCTTATCGATTGCTCGCTTCAATTTGGCCAGTTGTAAGCAGTACTTGATCAAATCAATCGTTTTGTTGGGTAGCAGCAGCTAATAATAGACGATTCCTTTCCAATCCCACGAGATACAGAGTATGACCTTCTTCGGATGTAATCCAGCCTTTGCTATCGGTTAAGCAGCCTCCCCGAGCTTCAACCATGATTTTTTCGACCGACATTGTTCTGTAGACAATCCACCTTCCATCGCCAGTAATCATTTGAAAATGGTTCGCTTCGATAGCGTTTGAGTGTTGAATCGCAAGCTGTCATTCGGTCCATTAAATTCTTTTCGCTCAGTTCGTGCTTAACCCAAACATCAAGCTTGTTTACTATCCGAAGTTTCTGCAAATGTCTCGTAACAGTTGAAGTTATGTCCGATCTCTGTAGTCGTCAAATGATGGTCGGAGTCGATTAAAGCCCTGATTTTATCGACTTCAGTAATGACTGTCTGAGAGTCATTACTGAAGTCGAGAAGCATCTTGGAGATCAAAATCGCGACAATGAAATTTCGGAAATCACTTCCGACACACACTTTTGCTTACGGAATTTTCTCCGTACTTCCGGAAATAATAAAGCGAAATGTGTCGAACATGAACGTTTTTTCCTTCCATGTACAAAATATAATTAAACTTCCTATATACGTCACGGATCTCGATGGATACTTTTTTTAAATGTCAGCACAAGTTTCCGCTGTCACTTAATATATAACACTTCATATGGTTGACGCATGTGCAAGCGGAGAAATCACTGCGAATTACATCTGTCGGAATTTCGCTACGGAATTATGCATAGGACCAATATTTTTCGTGTTTTTTTTGCTCACTCCTGGAACAATCTTGTGAGCTGGATACGCTGGGACCTACCGAAATTTTTTTACATATATGAAAAATATTCCTAGCGGCGGTAGGGTAATTGAAGTAGGCTCAAAATCGTGCAGAAATTTGTTGGAAAGTCTCCAGATCGTACCATATCCCTATAGGGATTTGATAGGGACGCCACACAAAGGGAATCCACATTGGAATCCACTGACATATAGACAACGCACAGCGTAAGCCGCTGAAGAGAGAAATATGAAACTTGGATGATATGTTCCTCAGAAGGTGTGGAGGTGCACTGAGAAAGGATTTTTCGAAAAATCAACGCTTAAGGGGGTGTAAAAGTTTATATAGAAAATTATATTCCTTGTGTGGTTCAACTTGAAACTTGGAAGATACGTGGAAACGTGGAAGTATGTTCCTTATAAGGTGTATGGATTCATCAAGAATCTTATCGGAATCTGTTCGATAATGTGGCAATCCTTCAGTATTCGAATTGGATTCGTACATTGGGTTCCAATGGGAAATCCCGATTAGAATCTAACGTACGAGCGTGACGTTTCAGTAGGATCCAATGCGTGACGTTTCAGTAGGATCCAGTGCGTGACGTTTCAGTAGGATCCAATGCATGACGTTTCCGTAGGATCCAATGCGATGACCCATTGGATCCCTATGAGGAAGTAGGGACAAATATGGAATTCCCATTGGATAACTACGACAATTTCTGCACGGGAATTATTTCCTTCTCAGTCCAAGTATTCGGATTCTCTGCAACGCGACTAATCGATAGCATGGATACGCCATTTATTCCCCTGTTTTCCATTACTCTCCTCAGCGCACTTGCCGATGAACATCTCCGTATAACTGCAAATTTTCACCTGCGAAGCCAACGGTTTCACTTTCCTTTGTATCGCGCTAACGAGCTCTGGTTGTTTAACAGTTGATACGGTTGACGAGAGCTTGCATCCAATATACGTTCCGCCATTTCTCGTCTACCCTATCGCGTTCACCATGTCGTTGTCAAACGAGTGTACAAGAGAATTCGTCGCGATTCCATTAGCGTCTATCCTCGGTGGCCGAGCTGTAACCTCCGCAGCAAAAATTGAAGAAATCATTTTATAATGCTGAGCTTTGAATTGAATGTCACCGTTTAAGGGGAAAAATACATGTAGACGACGAAAAAATACCTCATTTGGATATTTTTTTTTCGAAAGGAACAAAAAGTTTTACATCTATGAAACTTTAGGTACAACTTATTGCATAATTAAATTATCTGAATACATTTTTTTATTAAAAAAATATTTCAAAGTAGCGACCTTATGGCGTGATCTTCCAGGAAGATTTTGGCGGCAGTTGTCTATTTTTGGAATATCCAACGATTTTAATATTGATCTGTAAAATATGAGCCGAGAATTTTTAGTATTTTAACATCCAAATGCTGAATTTATACTTAGGAAACATTTTAAAAGTTGGAAATAAAAAAATGGGATGCTTCAGAAAAAAGAAGTTGAAAATTTACACAACATTTTTGTTCTTTTTTGCACTAAAAAATACTTTTTGAAAGTGCTTTTCATAAACGAGTAGATATAACTTGAAGGTAATAATGTTGTGTGTACAATTTTAGCAGGATCAGTTAACTCGTTTTTAATTTTTGTTTCCCACAAACTTAAGAAATTTAGTTATGAGAAAACCGTGGTTTCTCTAACGTTAATCAACTAACGTTTTACGTAATAAAAAATTCTGCACACTCTGAACAAAGGCAGGCATCTTCAACCCTTACATCTTCAACCCTTTAAGGCCGAAGTCTCTTTCCTGATGAACAAAATCGATTTACGCCTCTTCCTTGATGCGTTTTAGAAAGCCTATTGCGTCTTTCGATTCAATATGTTACCTGCCTTGGAAAATAATCGTTCAACGGTACAGGCATTGCCGCAATAGACAAATAATATTTGTCTATTGTAGCAACGTCGAAACGATTATCTTCCATCCGGACGAAGAATCGATTCTGACCTAGAAAAATTAATTCTCAAAAAAAAAAAAAATACGGACGCCAGAGAATCGATTCAAAAAATCGTTTTTTCTCATCGAGAAAATCAATTTTACTGAAGATCGATTCAGAATCGAACATCCCTACTGTATCCTACTCTCAACGCAAAATGACGTTTCGAAACACGAAGCCCCCATACTTGTTCAAATAGTACAGGATGGAAGATCGGTTTCGACCGCTATGATCCTCCAACCGGCACGCACTGTTTGCACTGCACCGCTACTCTGATCGAAAGCTCAACCGAACGCAAGCTCGCCAAACACCCGACTGGCCTAATTTATTCCCCTCGAGTTCTTGGGCTCGCCTCATCCCACTTGTCCATTTTTATTACCTTTCGCGACTTTTATTCTTTAATTTTCATTCCCGAAAGGTGGCAACCCTATTGGGCTTGCCAATGGCTTATTATAAACCTATTTCCAATTGCTCTAAACGAGAATCTACGCAAAAATTGTTGATCGTTTTGCGTCAGTAGCGTACAGCGTGGAGGGGTGTCGGTTTGTTGGATATTTGGGTTGAAGCTACCTGTGCGTGTAGCACCCTAGTCATGCGAACTCTCAGTGAACGTACAATTGACATACATATATAACATATATATGTGTGCCTGCGTAGGTGGATATACATCCTTAGCTCTCTCACACACCCACACACACACACACACACACACGCACCTAAATGTATTCGCTACATTGTTGCAAACGTCTGCTTCCAACCGACTGAGTAACACGAGAGACCTAGAATTTCCGTTATTCCGGTGCATTGATTATTCGTTGCTCGACGATGCGTGCCAACCTCGCTTCGCTCTGCTCTCGTCTATTATTCGCTTGTTGCACGACGGATAAACTCGTCACGAGACTCGGGAGAGTTGTACCCCCGTCGCTACGGAGGCATACATCTGAATACGTAGTGTCTGTGTACGTTGGACACGAACTTCCCCCGGGAATCTATGTTATTGGCAATTCGATGAAATCAGCTTTTCTAGACGGTGGCACGGCTCGCACGTGTTGCATTTTCAGTGTTCATTTTGTTCGGATGTGTGCTAAGTTCAATGTTCAAAAGTCGATATCTCGAATCGACAAGCGCGAACGTTGCGTAAGCGAAGGAGATGGACGGATGGAAAACTTACGAATTGCCGAGACACCGGGCTGCTGCTCATTGGGGGAAAGATAAATAGGCTGGAACAAAGAGGAGAATGGTGGAGGACAAAGAGAACGATGGGATCTTGGATGGTGCGCGGTGAAATGCGGTTCTACGTGCGGTGATGGGTACGCGGGCTAGGCCAGAAATAATGAAAGGGTGTTTATCCAGAATTAGGTCCGAATACGCGATCTCTATGTACATCAGCCTTCTCATCCCTCACGTACTACCTCCCTTGTCGCTTTTCTCGTAGCTCTCCTACTCTTTCTCGGTGCGAAGTAAGGGCCTGGAGCGAGAGAATCCTACCCACACCTGCTGTGAACAACCCCCATAGTCTATCGTTTCGTCGTTCATTCAGACAAATTAGCCCGGCGGCAATGACGACGAACGAGCGGGCTGGCAATGGCATCGCGTCGTGGCCCTTTGTAGTTTTGCGATTCAAAGCGCGTTTTACTTTCAGCGCTCGCAATTCGTGTTGGCAAAGCTCTTCAACACTTCATTTGAATGAGGTCTCTTTCTCTCTTTCCTTCTCTTTTTTTTTGTGTTTTATTATTCGTTCTCTTTGCATCGCTGTTGTGCCTTTCTGCGCTTGACGAGGAATAAAAATATTTTTTTTTCAACCCTTCCAGTGAACTGTCCATGCTTCGTGCCGTTGGACGGTTTACGCCTGGGCAAAATTACACCGAAGTATGCAATTTACGATGGAATTAGTAACGTGAAAAATCATTTTTAGTGAGAATGGAAATCGGGAATGAGATGTCTTCGTATTGTGAAAAAAAAAACGATCAGTGAGGATTACTTTTATCTATGTATGGGCAGTTTGATGGAATTCGAAGCTTTCGAAAAGTAACGACAGCTAGTAGCTATGATAATCATGCACGACTTACCAATTGCTTTCGCAAAAAAATGTCGATCCATTACAGCCTTTACCCTCTCTGAATGATTCCACCATCCCTCTTTTGGTAAAAGTTGCTTCTTGATTCCCCACGTTTCTGGTTCGTACAACTGCGGGTTTGCAATATCAGCCCTTCCGGCATTCATTCCCTGTACTCGTTTGCATAAAGAACGTGATAAAAACTTCCTACGGTTTCTTCGGGCGGTGTGCAAAAGAGCGGGATGAAAATATGCAAAATTTTGTGCTGAGAAAAAAGGGCAAGGACGATGAGAACGGAGAGACAGCGCAGGAGGAGGAGGAGGAGGAGGAGGAGGAGGAGTAGAACGACAACGAATTTATTATTCTCCGCTCGTACAGTTGTTTACACGTGCGACCGAGCTGTCTTTAATCAAGTGATTCTCCAGGAAATCTACCCCTTGTACACCCCCAACCTGAAATTTAACGAGCAAAGTCATCGTGTTACGGAGTCACAATGGCAATATTTGCAGCGCGAAACTAAGAGTCGAAATGAAACGTACCGTGAAAGGAAAATGGAATATATTTTATATAAGAAAAAGCTTTTCTGTATATACTTTGTCGTCGGTTCCCTTGGTGTCAGTTCTTCAGGTTCCCATGCAGAAATTGTCCTAGGGATCCAATTGGATTCCCATACTTGTCACCACTTTCTGATATATATCCAATACCACAGCGCATCCCTATACTAAAACGTCACGCTCGTACATTGGATTCTAATCGGGATTTCCCATTGGAATTTAATGTACGAATCTAAATTCCATCCTAAAAATTTCTCGCGTTATCGAACAGAATCCGATACGATTCTTGTTCCCATTGCATTCTGTACGTTGATAAGTGTCTGTATAGTGCAGAATCCAATTGAATCCCAATGGGGACTTCCCATGTACGGTGTCCCTAACAAATCCCTATAGAGGTGTGGGTGCATCTTGGGACTGCCCAACAAATTTGTTCACGGCATCACGGAAGGATATTTTTTTTTTGGTAAATCCAAAAAAATTCCGAGAATTTCAAATAAAAATTTCTAAAACGACATAAATCGAGAAATAGTGTGTAATTCACTTTTAATCCAATGTGGACTCCCTAATAAATGTCTGCACATGTTCTCCCTTTACCGCTGCTTTCTGAACACTAGATCTGCTAGAATATACGCAGGAGCACTCATGAATCTACGATATTATGTCGAATATCCGTTATCAAGAGATTTGATAAGCCTTATAGGATTCCTGGCGAGGAGTACAAATTGTTGACCCCCGATGAGAGTCATGATAGAATCTTGCAGTTGTTGGTCTCATGGACTCGAAATTCTTCTTCAGCCGGACCGAGGCCACCGTCAGATGACGTCTCGAAACCGATCCATTAATCTCGGGAATTAAAAGAAAATTAATTATTGTTGCAACGTGGTATACCCATGGGCGAGAGCTTTCGAGACTTGAAAGGGTGGTGGGCCCAATGAAGGACTTGATGGACGAGGGAGAAAACCGTCGGTAGCTGCCTGCCAGTTCAGTGAAGGAGAAGTAGTAGGAAGTGAGATAGAAAAAGAGAGACGAGGGAAAGGCTCAACGAAATAAAAAAGAAATAATACATATATAAAATTCCTTGAGAAACAGACCGACCCTTCAACTCGCTCGGCCTCCATCGCTCTTCGCCAGGACGAAATGATCCAGTCACGCACGTGTTTATAATATATATATATATATATATATATATATAGCTATGTGCATGATCCTCCCTTCAACAGTAACCGAAAAGCATCAACGCGAAGCTCCAGCTCTCAGCAGTCCAGCCATTGCAATTAGGGTGCTCTTTTGTTTTGTTTTTTTTTCTTCTGCTTTTTCTTTTTCGTATTCTTTCATTTGTGTTTCTCAAGCAAAAGTAATAACTCACCTGTTCAATTCTTTAATAACTTTCGGGCGTTGTTGCTCCGTGCACGAGCCACCTAGAAGGTTGTTTTCCGGGCACGCTACTCGGTTTACTCCGACTCAGTGGGAACTTTTATTTTGAATAAAAATAAAAGAAAGCTAATTAATTTTTTCTTCTCCCCCTTTCAAGTACAAATCTCCGTGTAGACATTTGTGTTGCATCGACGTCGCGTCACTGAACGAAACTACGCATTACTCGTATACTTTCTCTCTCGTCGACCTCGACCCATCCTCGACTCGAATGATGCGTTCATTAATTAAACGCCGGTGAATTTCATCCCGTATTAGTCACGCTAGAACGAGAGACGATCATGGGAATCTGTTGTATCGATTATGCCAGGTTTCGGGAATGGGTGTCCGGATAATTATCCATCCTTGTTTCAGCAATATATCTGCCCGTACCGGCGAACAATTGTGAAACGAGAGCAAATTATCTACGCTTTTGGAAATTCCCCGTTTCATATTCTCCTGATGAGCATTCATCCGTGTAACATGGTGTTCCGATACGATTGGACAAACTCACAAGGAAACCTTTTCCGGTTTCTCTCTCTCTCTCTCTCTCTCTCTCTCTCTTTCTCTCTCTCTCTCTCTCTCTCTCTCTCTCTCTCTCTCTCTCTCTCTCTCTCTCTATCTCTCCGATTTCGTTCAATCTGTGACACGAAATACATCGAAATTTAAAGGACACGTATTTTTTTTTTATCCGCGGAAAAACTGTTTTAAGGGGTGAAATTCACCCTCAGAGTTTTCAAAGTTTTGCTTATACGTTGGTCGTTTGAAAAGTTTCCGGCCTTGTCGGGAAAAAGTGATGGCAGAAAAAAATTCTTTCGCTGCCCGATAGATAGCCTTGGTATATGTAAACCGTAAAAATTTCAAGTAATTCCTGATCATTACTCTGTCTATGGGACTCTTTCAAAGTTGCCA
Organism: Ophion ventricosus; assembly: GCA_963932345.1. NCBI lineage: Eukaryota > Metazoa > Arthropoda > Insecta > Hymenoptera > Ichneumonidae > Ophion > Ophion ventricosus. The sequence goes on along the minus strand of OZ010719.1, from coordinate 5,426,235 downwards.
GCTGATCGATAACCATCGATGAAACCTGGATACACCACCATGAGTCAATGCAGTGGATTGCGGTGGGGGAACCAGCTCCGAAGATGGCATAGGTCCTTCTCTCTGCAGGAAAAGTGATGGCGATAGTCTTTTGGGATTGCCATGGGATAATTCTTATCGATTACCTTGCAAAGGGTGAAACAATCAACGGACAGTACTACGCTTCATTGTTGGGTACATTGAAGGTCATAATTAAGAAAAAAAAATGTCTGCATTTGGTCGCGAAAAAAGTCCCATTTCATCAGGGTAACGTTCGGGTTCACACGTGCATGGTCGTGATGTCAAAATTGAATGATTTGAAGTTTGAATTGCTTCCGCATCCACCCTATTCGTCAGATCTAGCTCCGGGCGACTTTTTTCTGTTTCCCAGTTTGAAAAAAAACCTCTCGGGGGGAAAAATATGGATAAAATGTCGAGGTAGAAGACGCTGTAAACCAGTATTTCCGGGCTTAGACAATCCATTATTTTTCTGACGGTTTGAAAGGATGGGAAAAGCCTTGGACCAAATGTATCGAGCCGAAGGGAGACTACGTCGAGAGATAAATGTTGTTTTGTTTCGAAATATGTGTTTTTCGTAAAAAGGCCGGTAACTTTTCAAATGACCCTCATATCGTATCTAAGATATTTGATTGAAGCTAATTGGAGTATAGTACCTATAGCAAGAAATGAAAATTGCAATTGCTTGAATGCTGAGTGCCGGCAGTTAGTAGAAATAAGGGTTGGTAGTTGAAATCGTTTCACAATAAATACTGTTTTCCATATTTCCATGAAACCATTAGCATGGATTAATACGTTTCGGAATTACTTTATTTGATTACTCCGGTGGAGACGCTTTTTTTTTAATACGTTTTAAAATATGAATAATTGCTTCGATGTACGAAGAATCATGAAAGTGAAAAATATTTCACTCGCCCGTGTAGTAATATTTTGTAGGTGCGTGCAAAAAGTGCGAAAATATTTTTTTTTATAACTTGCGCTGACATCTGTCAGTCATGACAGATAGATATTGGGACATTTTTCTTGGCGATTCGGCGTGTTAAATTTTGGTAAAATTTATTATCTATGGAAGGTCGAAAATTATTGCGAACCGCAATACTCTGGCAGCACAAGATCCGATTGTACGTAGCAAGTCTTTTGATCGAAGACTCGCGCGTATTGCCCGCGTGGGTATGCACGTGAAATCAGTACGAAATTCCCGTCAGTCCAAAGGGTAGACACGAAATTCGCAGTGTTCTATAAGAGAATGAGAAACGTACGGTTTGTCGCTCGATCCTTGCGCCACGTTTCTCGAAAGGTATTTCACGTGATTCGAATTGTCGTGCAAAGCTTTGAGCACCCGTCCCAAGGAGGGTAAACGCGGCACCGAGTACGGATCTCGTTCGTGTGTCTCATTTATTTTGTTCGTCTCGTTGCCGTCGTATAAGTTACGAGACGAAACTGTGAGACGCACGGTCGAGGGCCGGAGTTTCCAGCATTTGCTCAGATTTTTTTTTCTTTTTGAGAAAGTGCTGTGCCATGTACGAAAAAATCGGAAAGAAAATTCTTGTATAATAGACGTGAAAACATGATGTTTTTTTTTTACAAAATTCTTTCGATTTGTCGATCAGCAGTAAAAATATTTTCGAGAATATTTTCCGAAAATTAACGGGTTATGCCGCTCGGAAAAAAGGTATAAAAATTTTTAAAAAAGTTTTGACGCCACTATTAAATACGGAAAATAATTTTTTTTCTTCATAAATACATTATAGTTTTATGAAGTAATAAAAAAAAACTATACTAAAAATTATAGTTTTATGAAGTAAATAAAAAAAAGAGGGTCTAGTAGGACCCTTTTTTCAAGCTGGTGGACAAAATATCTTGAGATCTATTCAACGGATCTTAATAAAATTTATATCATATATTCTTTATAATATTATCTAGGATGTAGCCTAGGATTTTTTAAAATTGAATACCGCGTTCATTTTTTATCAATTTTTAAAACTCAAAATTTTAGTAAAAATCATTGTTTTTTTTCAAACAGCTGTCAGATGTACGAAAAAGTAAATAAAAAAAATTTCCTATGCTACACTTTTCCTATGCTATGCCTTTTCCTATGCTATGACCTTTCTCCATGAGAATGTTTTTTATTTATTTTTCAAACGATGCCTGACAGAGAAAAAAATGCCACCATCGGTAAGAATTTTCGAAAGAGGGTTCTACTAGGCGACTTATATCGCCGTCGTTTTTCAATTTTTTAAAAATTTGTTCATAAATCTATAATGCATTTGTAGAAAATAAAAATAATTATATATATATTTAATAGTCGCGTCAGAAAAAAACGTTATTTTTACACCTATTTTTCCGAGCGCCAAGGTGGTGTAACACCCCTTAACCATTTCCACGTAACATTCCTCGACAAAAAATATAATTTATAAATAATATAATTATTTTCTCGTCTTGGAACAGTCTCTGCCAAAATTTGTACAGAGCTGGAAAGGCTTGAAATTGAACGAAAATAAAATTGATTTTCACGTCTGCGTTGCCTTTTAATTTTCCTCAGCTTTGGTGTACCCTAAGCTTGATCGTTTAGTTCGTGTATATCGCCCGAAGGAGTTAATTATTCGTCGACAGAGGGTTAAGGGCTCGACTTCATGTGCCCAAAGGTCGAGTTTTCCTCGTCCCGTCTCATGCAATTTTGGGTAATGCGAATTATTGTGGCGATTTCCCCGTTCACGGGGGGGGGGGGGCCGGAACATCGAACCTGCAGGAAGGTAGAGATAGAGAGTGAGTCCACCTCTTAACCCACGCATTCCACCATCGTCCCACGATTTTCCCTCAACGTTTTGTCCGTAGCATGGCTTCCCCACAAGCGTTTCACTCCCGTTCTGGTCTCCCCTACATCGTAAAGGGAACACGAAAATCCGTTCGGCGTGAATTACAGCGACGGGCCGTCCCATCCGTTATCGCCGCCGACGACCACCGCCGACGCTGCCACCGGGAGCCCTGATTCCCGGTAATTAACTATCAATTCGCTCGATCGGGACGGCGGACGCCCGTTTATATTTCGCCGAGTACTGGGTTTGCTACTTTACCGAATATATGTATATATATATGCGAGTGCGTGTGAGGGTGTGTGTATGTGTTTTTGTGTGGATGTGCGTGTGCGTGGGTGTGTCCGTGGGTGTGCTTATGTGAGGGTGTGCGTGTGAGTGTGTGTGTGTAGATATACAGCTAAAGGGAGTCACTAGATATAGACTGCAATGTGGAGAATGAGAGAAAACCAGGAACCAACCAACGAACCACCCTTCAATCAGGTCGTCGATCTTCTCGACCTCTTTCTCGCCCCTGATTTTGCCCCTCCCTTATCGCCAGTTCTCTCTCTCCCTCCCTCCCTCTCTCTCTCTCTCTCCTTCTCTCCCTCCCTCCCTCCCTCTCTCTCTCTCTCTCTCTCTCTCTCTCTCTCTCTCTCTCTCTCTCTCTCCTCTCCCCCCCCCCCCCTCTCTCTCTCTCTCTCTCTCTCTCTCTTCTCTTTCTCTTTCTCTCTCTATCTCGTACACCCATAAGCCTGCACATACTCTTTTAAACATTCATGAAGCGGTGATTTCAGTGAGCTCAGGGCAAAATGACTGATTACTGAACGCGCATCAAATTATTTTTTTATCGTTAAAATGGCAACGGTATAGTAGCCTGGATGTGAAGAGAGTTATATATGCGTATTGATAAAGAGATTAACATATGCCTAGGTAGGTATACCGACTAGTGAATGGACGAAAGCTGATTTATATTTAAAATAACAATATGAATAGTGGATGAAATCGAGAATCACTATATTTTAGCAAAAAAAAATCACAGGTGTCGTTAAAACTAATTCCTCAGGTTAATATCGAATGTTGACGCCACACGGAATTTTTCTAGTTTCTGGTGCTTGCCCAACGCGCAACTTAGTTATGATACGACTGTGGGCAGTAGGTGTTCCAAAAGCGAAAACAAAAGTTTTTATGATTTTTGAGGGATATGTATTACTTATATTGTTTAAGATAGAATCAAAGTTTGATTTTTGCAAAAAATTTGAATAAATTTGTAATAATAGGTCAGTATTAAACATGTTTATTTACTGGTGCTGTATTCTAACTTCTTTTCAGTGAATGTACATATGGGCTGATGATTTTCATATTCTGATGATTCTCAAAGCAGAATGAAAAATTTAGCTCATCTGCTGAAAATTGCAATATTTTTTACTGTTAAGAATTGATAAAGTACATTTCATAAAATATTGTCATTAAATTATTTCAGTCGTTTTTTAAATTTTACGAAATTTAATTTTCCGTTCGTCTGTCGAAACAAACTTTGTTAGCTTTTTGCGAATGTCACGTTAAGATGCAAAAAAATATGTGTATTCGCTACGAAATTGTAATAACATATACTCATATGTATAAGAATATTATAATATTTGTGCAACAGAGCGATCTCCAAATCTAGCATTTAATAATAATAAATAATGCATCGTTATCCTTTATAGCGTTCATCTACACTATACGTCCATTTACTGATGGTCGAGTGTACATTTACTGGTAATTTCGTCCATTCACTTCGCTACTTATTTATTAATTCCTCCAACATTATTTGTTGCAATTACTCCGAATATTTTTTTCCACTATCAGAATAATATCTTTTCTTACCTATAGCAATTTTAAAAAAATGGTTTTGTTAAAATTTTTCATTTTACACTCCATCTGAATCCTACAGTGTCGTTGTTCGTCCATTATCTGGACGGTTTACTATATATTGACAATAAAATATTGAGTATCGTATTGAAGACTAATGGTACATGGCCAATATTGAAAACATGAACTTTTTCGAAAAATGGATGTAGTTTCATTATTTTCCATGTGCTAATTACTCTTAAGCGTTGTAACTACTTATAATGTTCAGGGAGGATGTCGATGTTTGGGTTTTTTTTATTTTTATCAATGGCCCTACACAAATCCATACAACCTCTTCTTCTTCTTATTATTAAAAATAGTGAAAACGTTTTCCAGCCATTGGAGTCGAAAAAAAGTTTCTATCATTTTTTTTTTCGTAAAGGTGGCTCTGCATATTTATCTTTCAAATATTTGTCTTTAATTCACTCGACCTATTCACGTTCGTTCGGCAAACACGAGTTGCGATATTTTTCGTATCGGTAGTGGTAAAATAATAGGTCGTTGGGAATTTCACTCGCGGCAGACAGTGTTTCCTCTTGTCGATATTTTTTGGTCGTTGGCTGCTCGTTAATTATTCACGATATCGAACGATTATAGGAAACGTCGATGTCGTGAGAAAATCGAGAATTGCTCTGGCTTTCGTATTCGAGGGTAAAATATAAACGAAGCGTCTGGTCCGGCCACGAGAAAGAGCGAGAGAGGAAGAGAAAACCGAAGAGGTACAGCCTGATAAAGATAAACGAAGAAAAAAAAAGCGGATCGCTTCGCGTTTCGGGATTCTTTCACTTGGGGGAGGTTGGAACATACTGCGTACATACTTGAGTAAAAGGTTGCTCTCCTATATACGATAGGATACGTAGGAGAGCAAAGCGTACAGAGTGAGAGATATATGGTGGTTTGGTATTTCTAAAACGACGAGAGGGATGTTGAGAAAGGGGCGAAAGGGAGTCTCTCGACGTTACGTACTGTCTGCTAGACGCGGTTAAATATTCTGTCTTTTCCCTCATTTCTTATTCAAAGTATATTTCATTCCATCGTTCGTTCTCTCTGCTGAACACCTATACATGCTCCTCCTCCGTCTAACAGTGGTATGTACTACAACGAGAAAAGACGGAGGGATAGGTGAAAAGGGAAAGAAGGGAAGAGGGAAACCGAGAGAGAGAGTATGAGAGAGAGAGAGAGAGAGAGAGAGAGAGAGAGATGATGAGGCAAGAGAAAATACTGTCTCCCGACTTTTCCTTCTACAAGGAAGAAGATATAGACTTAATTCTCAAATCAAACAGCCTTTCGCCCCTTTGCTCTCTGGGAACAGTTCCATGAAACGAAGCGAGATGTTTCTTTCGCTTCAGCAAGCATACCGAAAAATCTTCCGATGATTTGTGCTCCTTATCTGCATTTTAATTACACCGAATAATTTCCTGAATAATCGACTCGAAGTTATTCTTTTTCTATGACGAATTATCGCCTTTCTCGGCCCTTTGTTCCTCTCCACTCTTACACCCAATCGTTATATCTCTCATTTTTCACTCAATCTCATTTTATCCTTTCTCCTCTTTTCGTCTATCATTTTTCTTTTATTGTTGACTCGCGTGGAGGTGTCTCGAAGGCTTTCGCCATGTTCGAGGGTTCCCAAGCTAGCAACCAGGAGATAGATCCTTTCGTGAATTTGAATGGACTGCCTGCTTTCGTCTTTTTTTTTTTGCTTCATGTCGCCTCGCGATTCTTCATTGCCTGCGTTTCCAAGGGAAACACGAGAGTGCGACCCTTTAGGGTCTCTGCCAAAACGCGAATAATGCGGCTACAGCTTGCTAGATAAACGACGGGTTTTTCACGAGAGCATGGGACAATCGTCTCATCACAGTGTTTCTTGACGAACGAGGATTGTTTTCGTGGCGCAATAGAAATTTTCGTGGGTTTGAGGAATGGAAAGGCCATGAGAAGAGATACGGAGGATGGGCGAGAAGATCGGGTATGGATTTTTCATTAATGGCTATGGGGAATCTGCTGGTAAATCTACAAGACGATAAAGATTTAACCCTTTGCGGTTACCCTGGATAGAATCGACCCGTCGATCAATTGGCATAAATATATAGTAGTAGTTTCCGGCTTCGAATGGGACTGTATTCACTATCTTACCTGGAGTTTGAATTATCCTCATACCATGAATTTGGAAGTGTGATCATGAAGGGTTAAGTCCTTAGGCCACTCTAGGATTTTCGAAAAATCAATTTTTTTTTGTTAAAAATGTACCTTCGTACCTATAAAATTATATTCTAAAAGATTATGGGTGTGAAAAATCTCTAAGTACTCGATTTTTGAATTCTAATGCAAACCCTCTTGATTCATGTCGTGACTTTCTACTAACTTTCAACGCGTTTATCTCAAAACTACATTTTTCAAGTCGGCCGAACTCATAACTCAAACAAATTTCAACCGATTCACTTGAAATTTTAACTGCATATTTAGAATTACATTTTCTGAGGCACTACGTAGGATTTTTTCATTATATTGCATAGTTCCTTTTTTATGAACAATTTTTTGACGATTTTCTCATGGCATTTTAGACTTTTTGTTTTAGAAATGCGCCATTTTGACAAAAAATAATATATTATACAAATCCTACGTATTTCTATAGCTATTCTTATATATAATCGAAAAAACTTTAGTGTCTCATCATAACTCAAAAATTATAGGAGCTGTTGGTCCGGCCGTAGACCTTCCAGAAATAAAGGCGTCGTCGGAAAAATACTGCGCAGTCGCCATTTTGACATGTACCGCTGTGGAAAAATAATTTTATATAGTCAATTACGTGTATAATCAAACCCCTCTTTTATAATGCCGATTTATTTTATGGTTTGGCTGAAAAAAAATAATAGAATATGCCTTTTTTTGGCCTCTCGAGTGGCCTGAGACCTTAAGGCAGTATTCGACTATACAGATTTTAGGCCGTGAAATATAGATTTACGGCAATAGTCTAAAAATTTGGAAAAATCAATTTCTTCTGGCCTTTTCTTAAAGTATAGTCTCTTAAGATTATTACTTTAAAAGGAAATTCCGAAATTCGCAATATTTATAAAGTTATAGCGATTTGAATATGGCTGGATTGATAGACCGCACCAGCGCGAATCCGACAATCAGAAAATTTTAAGAACGCTCGAATTGCTCGCAGGGAAGATCGACCTTCAGAACTTCATCATTTCGAAGTCGTGGAAGGCACACTTTACGAGGCAAAAATGGCTAATTAATATAATGTATGTACAACATGCCATTATACCACTTGGATAGTTGCGTCTGTTTGAAATTGTGCTCAAAATTTTAAACGCGTTTTTCTCGATACTACTTGTTCAACCTGTTAAAATCTCGAGTTCTATTTAACCCATAGAATTCAAATTTGGTATGGGCTTTCAGTATATATCCCTCTATCGTCTCTATCTCGGGCTTTGTGAAATTATTATTATTATTGCTATTGTACAAAAAAATTAACTTTGAGAAGACATAGGGCGAAAAATTCCCTTCTTTTTCAGACAGTCGCCTTGGAATGTTTTTTTTTCTCTTTGGTAACCGCCATAATGGCATTCTTATTGATCACGAAAATTGGTTTTATTTCTATTTCAGATGAATGGGAGCTTTGGAATTATGCCCACCGCTTTAACCCTTTTTTTTACGGCCATATTGAGAGGTCCATAACTTTTTCAATTTTGATTTTTTTGCATAACATTTTTTTAAGTTCGTGAAATATTAATAAAAAGTCTGTAAAAAATGGATACTAAAAATATTTTTGGTGTTTTTTTTTACCAAGTCCGAAAGAGGCCGGAAATTTAGGCCTTTACATTAAGAATAGTGCCTTAACGAGAGCTTTTACAACGAAAGATGTACGATAAAATGCACACTGAAAAATGGACGACGGGATTGGAAAAAAAGATAATGCAGTCACAGACAGTTTGACAGTACTGAGGCTCGTTACCCTTTCGATTCTCTCGTTTAATGTACTCTTCGAAAGATTGAAGCCACTTGGGAAGACGACAAGTAAATACGGAAAAGAATAAGGAGAAAAGGGTTTTGCTGGGGTTTTGTGCCCGGAGGGTGTGAAGCATTGCCGCTTATATGAAAACCTTCCGACTTTACCATCTACTGGATAAAAGGGGGTGCCGAGTGAATGACAGAGAAAGAGCGAGAAATGTTAAATGTAAAATGGAGAAAGATAGATTTTTCACTCTTCTCGGTTGCTTCATCCCCATTTTCACTTTCTCCGCAGACTCCTTCGCCTCGTCCTCGCTGCTACGACAATGTGCAATCATGGAGATTTCCCAGTTGAAAAAGTTTTTCTTCCACGAGAATACGCTGACGGTAGGAGTACTCGTCGTTCGCAGCCTAACTTCTCATTCGTGTCGCGAAGATAACAATATTCGATTATAAATAAACACGAGTGAGTGACAGAATATAATTCGGCGAGGCGATCGAAGTCTTGCGAGTTTCAGGGTGATTTGTGCTACTGTACGGTTTCGAGGGTTCAATAATACCGCGAAAATTAATTTCAGATGTTGATCATTGATGTTTTATGAATTGGCACGTTAATTATTGGTGTTGGGCTCAATGCGGTGTCTGAACAGAGAGTGTTCAATCACTCAGGAAATACAGAGAAGTCAGAAAATATATTTAGACAAAGGTGGCTAATTTACGGTAGTGGAATTAATTCTACTTAAATTCACTAATTGGACATTTTTAATAGAAATCAACTTTTTTAATATTTACACAGAAAATGTATACCGTAAACCGGGGTAACATTGGGACAATTTTTCAGGTTTTTTATGACTCCTGCCATTAAGCTAGGTAACCGAGACTATGGTGTTATATTAAGTTAACATTCTTCTTTCGAAACATGGTCATGATTTTACTCTACAACCAATGACACCCTCATAAAAATTCCTCATCTTCTTCCCAATCTTACCCCATGAATTGGGGTAACTTTGGGACAGTACTGTTTTTGCTTAGAAATATTGGGGAAAAATCACTCTGTCCGAATGTTGCATAGAAGTATTTTAATATAGACTTAAGACACAGTTTTTAAAACATTTACAAAAGGTTTTATTTCAAATTTGTATTAAAATTTTACGAATTATAGTAATAGTTTTAAAATATTAGGATTTAAAATAACATAATTGGTTAGGAAGGATAGACAAATGTTGATAGGAAGGTAAGAAACTTTTTAACATAAATTAATTAGTCGAGTGAATTCAAAATTTGTTCGTAAACAGGATTAGTACTTGAACTTTGAAAATTTCCCGTCGGCCAATTCGAGTAGGCTGGTCGATTTTCTGGACGATTTCTTCCTTCGAATAAAAAAAATTCATCAGACTTAGTTGGCCATTTCCAGTTTAGGGCAAACTTCTTTATCGCAGAGATAAGTACTTCTTCGTCATTTTTTACCTCAATGATCCGTCCCGGATTAAACTAACCTTCGTATCTTACCAGAACATAGTCGCCCACCATAAGGTTCTGGTAGAAACTTGAAGATTGTGGGGGTAACGTTGATGGAGTATGCTGTTTTTCCCAATCACTTTAGTACTGTCCCAATGTTACCCCACTCAGTGCTGAAAATTTATAACTTTCAAGTTATAAAATTAAATAACAAAATTAAAGGTACGAAACTTCACTTCAAATAGATGTGAAATACTGTACTTATAAATACACATACCTGTCGGTGATGAAATATTTCCAGTTTTTCGAAGGCGAATGAAAGTTTTAACATGAACTAAAAACGCTACAACGAACGGTAAAAAAGAAAAAAGGTTTACAACTACAACTACAGCTTCAAATAATTTCCGTGAGGTAGTACCAATACCAGCGTATGCAGAAGCGGTGATTGTGCTCCTATCCATAAGTCATGGTGTTCATGCAAAATTCAAAAGTCGAATATTACGCGATGTCCAAAAGTTGTAGCCCCAGTCCCAAAGTTACCTCGGTTTACGGTATTCTGATACGCCGATATGATTTTCACATGATTAGTTTTGTAAATGTTTTTTTTTTTTATAAAAGATTACAAAGTATGGAATTAAAGTTTTTGTTAAATGGTGTCCAAAATTATTTCCATTAGTGTATACTTTACGAGTTGCTAATGGTAAGATACAAAGAAGACAGTGGATCTTTGATAGTTGGGGTTCACCGTTACGTTCTCGCGTCTTTCATAAGGATCCGATGATCATCTATAGCCCCGAGAGCTTTAGAGTCTTTAAAGTCGCGTTCTTGATATGAGCTGTTGAGACTGGCGCCGCGACGTTCACGGACGAGAAGAGCCCGCGTTCACCGGCGTATTTTCCGTGTCATGCCGCCTTCCCGGTTCCTCGTGTACATGCATAGATATATAGTCAGGCTTTGGATCACACTGTGACCTCCGGAAGTGGCTTCTTGGTTCAACTTCTGGCATCTCTTCAGCGCAACGGGAGTCGCGAGCGCGATCTTCTCCGTGGCTTAATCTTTGCCAAGACTTTGTCACGTGGTTGTAGGTACATGGCGCGGTATAGTACAGAGGTTGGCGGATATAGGCGGAACAAGGAAGAGACCTCCGAGATGTTGGTGGTAGTATTAGTAGTAGTAGAGGGTGGGAAATAAGACGAGCTAGAGGGATACGAGTTAGCGCGAGCTCGCTCTTCATCAGGAGTGAATGCATCGAAGAGGAAGCACACGGGGTTGGCAGGGCAAAGAGAGCCAGAGAGAGAGAGAGAGAGAGAGAGAGAGAGAGAGAGGTGTTCCGTTCTCGAAGTAGGTATCTAGTATGGCACAGCGCTCGAGAAGACGAGGCTGGCTCTATTCCTCTGGCTGAAACTTGTACTACACTATACACCAAGGTAGCCTATATCTATATTGTCATACATGTTGTACGTATACCGTGCATACTAGAAGATTTCCTACGTGAACTTCGCGAGAAATGCCGCCCCGAGCATATCCTCTACTCTTTCCACTACTTCTTCGTCCTCCTGTTCCACCTTCTATATTAACAGTACTATTCTCAATACTGCTTCGCGCCACTTCGTCCCTTGTCGCCAGTCCTCCAAAGACGAGATGAGACTGTATCATCCGGTCCGCATTATCATCCAAAATACCGAGGGCGGTGAACTCCATATTCCCAACACCAACCAGCATCAACGAGTTTCCATGACGCTTTCCATCTTCGCGCCGCGCTCGTGCGAGGCCATCTTATCTCAGGACTTGTCACGCTTCCGCTTTTCGTTGCTCACAGAATAAGTGGTTGGCCTTTGGCAGACGTGTAACCGTCCTCTATCTAAAACTTCATCTTCATTGTGATTACAAAATATTCAGATTGTCAAGTTTTATAGAAGTTGAAGTAGCCTCGGGTATGTGTAGGAAATTATTAGACTGCGTGGAAAAACCGGTCGACGGTGAACGGTGGCTTGCAGCTTTGCCTTGGCGACATATGTTAACCAAAGCCAGACAATGATCCAATATCATCGATTCAAAGTCTTTTTGCACCCAAAAGTTAAAAAAAAATGTGATTGAAAGATTTTCTTCTACCGATGTATGAGAAAAAATATTTCAAAGTTCATTGCAATTAATGTTAATGTTTCAAAACCTAACTAATTAACGAGCAACTGTTGATTTATTACTGCATTGTACCAAATCATGTTGCATTCGTCTGATTTTTTAAATCAATTCTCACTTTGGCCAACTTACCTCATACTCATGCTCAACTTATCGCACTATCGGGGCAGGTTGAGCAAATATGGCCTTCGTCATTTGAGAGCGATTATCTGTGAAACAATAAGGATACCAGAAATTTCATCTACTGACGTTTTTTTCCTAGATAAATTTCCAATTGACCAACGTAGGTTTCATTTTTATACGGCAGACTGTTAAGGAGTCACAGGGCGATAATTCCAAACTTGCTCAACATGCCTCTCCCTTTACTATTTTTAATATCCATTTTTTTGCAGTTCTTTTATTAGGCTTTCGACAACTTACAAAAAAAATGTTGTGCAGAAAACATGAAGATTCGAAAAGTTAGGGGCCTCTAAATACGGCCGTGCAAAAAAGTTTCCACTCATATGAAACAAAAGATATATTTCTAAGAGCCATTTTAGTTTTGCTCGATCGGGCCAAAGTAGCATAGCCTTTATGTCACCGTAACACGGCTTCCATATAAATCGTGTTACGTGCACGCCCTGTCTAGGCCGGATGTCTACCGGTTCAGAGGAACCGTCGTGCGGGAGTCAGAAGTCACCCTGATCAGGCCATAGTAAGTTACCCTTCTTACTTCTGTACTACGGTTCCATTGATCCTGTGGAGATCCAGCACCGATCAGGCGTGCCTCACTAGGGTATTAACGACCGCAACATTATAGCAGGCTGATCAATGTTCAGACTGCCGGATCAGAATTATATACGGCCTCTCAATCCGGCAGTATTCAAATCGCTATAACTTTGTAAATATTGAAAATTTCGAAATTTCCCTTTGAGAAAATATTCTTAAGAATCCATATTTTAAGAAAATGATAAATAAATCGATGTTTTCAAACTTCTAGACCAGAATACTGCCTTCATTTCCATACCGATGTGACTTCACCGCAGCTGAAAATGTGGCGCCGTCTTTCCCAATTCTTCAGGAATTGTCAGAAGCTTATCTAGTAAGTAGGACGAATCTAACTGGTATTTACATAGAAACTTAGGGGCCGAACTGAGGGCCGTAAAGTTGTCCTTGTTGGAAAGTGTTGAGACTGTGTAATGTTCCCTTATAATTAGTTACAGAGGAGGTGGCGAAGGTGTCATCCTGGTAAACGCGGGATTGCGATATAATTCATTGTTTAAGATTATGAAGGTAGTGTATGCGTTATGAAAGTTTCCCACATTTATTAAGCTCGCATCATCACAGTAGTGTTATAAATTCACCCTGATAATTCATGATTCGTGAATACTACAAATTGGCAAATTGCAAATACGACTACGCGAGTGATTCTCGTCGTATAAAATGAAGAGGGAGGAATAGAAAGCACTGGGGGATGAAGTAGGATTCGTACGCAACGTCGCGCCGATTAGTATCAATTCAGGTGAATAATCGGTTTTCCGCTTGAGTCGAGACCAGCCGCGCAATGTCGTCTTCGCCCCATGGGTCTGCTGAGACGTTTCCCCGACTTTCTCGTTCTCGCTTCCTATCTTTGATGCCCTTTCTCTCGTATTGTCTATCTGACTTATTCTCATTCTCGTCTCACCAGGAGTTCGCGACAACGGATGTAAATGAGTTCACCGAAATTAAGCAGTCGTTCGATCAGCCAATGCGATGAGACACGAAGAATAAAAAGATATATATATATATATACATATAAATGCAAATACCTTTGATGGAAAAGCGACATACCGGAAAAGCGGCGCAACCGGATCACTTTGTATATTTTTTAACTAATTCGTCGCTAGTTTTTCGTTCGAACCCGTGCAGAAATTTTCGTAGGTATCTAATTGGATTCCCATACTTATGTTATCTCTACGTTCTGATAGGAATCCAATCGATCATCGCATTAGATTCCTATACTGAAACGTCTAGCTTGTATATTGGATCCTAATCGGGATTCCCCATTGAAATTTAATGTACGAATCCAATTTAAATCCTAAAGGACTTCCAAATTATCAAACAAAATATGATACGATTGCTGACGCATCCCATCGCAATCTTTACGTTGAATTTTTCAAACAAAATATATAGATATACGAAATAAGTGGATCTTACAAAAGTATAAATCTAATCTTAAAAAGGGGATGTACTTCCAAAAAGTGGAAACTGAATTTCGATATAAATTTTGGCATACACCTTCATTTTAAGGCCTCAGGCCACTCTAGAGGCCAAAAAGGGCATATTTTATGATTTTTTTTTCAGCGAAACCATATGATAAATCGGAATTACAAAATAGGGATTTTATTATTCACGTAATTGACTATACAAAATTATTTTGTCACAGCGATACATGTGAAAATGGCGACTGTGTAGCATTTTTCCGATGACGCCTTTATTTCTGGACGGTCAACGGTCGGACCAACAGCTCCTATAATTTTTGAGTTATGATGAGACACTAAAGTTTTTTCGATTATATATAAGAATAGCTATAGAAGTACGTAGGATTTTTTGATATATTTTTTTTTTGTCAAAATGGCGCATTTCTAAAACAAAAAGTATAAATTGTCATGAGAAAAACATCAGAAAATTGTTTATAAAGAAGGATCTATGCAATATAATTAAAAAATCCTACGTAGTGCCTCAGAAAATGTAATTCTAAATATACAGTTAAAAAATTGGTTTGAGTTATGAGTCCAACCGACTTGAAAAATGTAGTTTTGAGATAAACGCGTTTAAAGTTAGTAGAAAGTCACGGCATGAATCGAGAGGGGTTGCGCTAGAATTCGAAAATCTAGTACTTAGGGATTTTTCACACCAATTTTATAGGTACTAAGGTACATTTTTTATAAAAAAAAATCGATTTTTGGAAAATCTAGGATGTTTTAAATTACGTGAAATTAAACGATTATTTTACTTAAATTATTTAAGAACGATTTTTCCTGGGGTAGGGGTGCCCACCCCAGCTTCCCTGGCCACGACAATAAAACCCACTTTCTTTTATGTGTACATATTGCTTGTCCTTGTTCGACACGAGTCAAAGTCCTGTAACAAACCATCAGCAATAGATGACTCGTTCGAACTAAGCAAGGAGAAGGTGAAGGCACGCTTCGTTGCATCGTACAATAAGATTAGAAGGATTATTCAACTTCTCTTTGCTCGGTATAACGAAATGTTGGAAATTCCAAGAGGCATTGAAAAGTTGCTGGGTTATCATGAGGGTCTCGTCTCTATCGTCTACCGCCGTATATTCTACTGTATTAACTACTGTTCTGTATGTTAGTCTCAGCGTCTATATTTAAAACATTCATACATGCACACTCGCGCAAGCGCTTGCGCGCGAATAACAGGGGTGAAAAATGAAGAGCGTCCAATATAGGGTAGACCACGAGTGGTCAACGTGTGGTTTTAATGCGATTAAGACGCGACGACGGTATTCCAGTTCTCTGGCATCAAATATATACATACATGCATACGCATACGTATGCCGGTGTATCTATATGAAGAGAGAGAGAGAGAGAGAGAGAGAGAGAGAGAGAGAGAGAGAGAGAGAGAGAGAGAGAGAGAGGGAGAAAGAGAGAGAGATACGAAGAAAGAGGGGAAAACAGGAAGCGAAATTGGTATGCCGCTGAGATAGAGAACACAAGGACAACGGCCATGTTTGAGGCAAGCTCCATGTCGAAGGACCAAAACCAACCGGTTGGACTGCAGCCTAATTCGTGGCGGTCTAGCGGTCCGTACCAGCTGGAGTGTATAACATTTGACAAGGGAAAACGATGGGGAAGAGGTGGATGATGGTTAGAGAAGACCTAGTAGACGAATTGGGTAGATTGCCGTGTCCTGCCGGATTGTGGATAACGTTGAACGTAACTGGAAGTCGTCGTCACGGTGGTTGTTGTAATTTTGGTTTACGGTAGAAGAGTCAATTTTATGTGCATGTGTATGCATGTATATATATATATATATATATATTCATGTAAACGCTCGCGTGCGCACGAGGTTCACAAGTAAGGGCGGAAATGTTTGTCGAAATCAAGCAATCAACCCTACCCGGTGGAGATGAGAGTGACTTCCGTATCCCAGCCTGGCCCTTCCTGGAAGCCTGGCAAGAGAAGCACCGAGAGATCGCGAATGTGAGCTTAGGAAGCCCGAGTGAGATGGTCAGAGGGAGCCAATTCGGAGAATAAGCATGTGGCGAGAGGGATAGAGAGGGTGAACACACTGTGAACAAAAATGAGCCAAAATACACCGGTGGGTTGTGGTCGCGAATCGTGGTCGAAAAAAAAAACGACGACACCGACACAGAGATAAAAAGTTTGTCACACCAATACTGCGAAAGATGGCGGGAAAAGAAAGGAAAATTATTTCTGGCAAGCGGAAATGGAGCACACAAATTGAACTATATCGAAGCGTTCAGGTGACCTGGCGACTTGTCCTGACTAAAGAACTATCCTTATTGTCTGAGTCTATAAATAATTGTATATATGGTTTATTCATCCCTTCTTCATCGTTCCGCCACCAATGTCTGGGCGAGATTAAGATGGAGGCATTGTATGTGGTTTGTATGGGTGGGTGAACTACCGGTGTGTGTATGTGTGTGTGTGTGTATAGGATATACAGGAGGCCATCACCACACACCCGCTTCAGGACATCCTCTTGCTGCTGGCTCTTCAACCGAGTTACCCAACAGTTTGCGTCACTGATGGAATAATGGTCCATTTGGGATGCACGTGCTGTCGCAGAATTTCTCTCTCCTTCACCCCCGGCCCTATTCGCTACTTCCTCTTCTATCTTCTCTCTTCATCCATGCTCTCCCCTTTCGTTCAGCAACATACACATGGAAGCATATACATATATATATATATTAACCGTAGTGATTCTGCTTCCTACGTTATGCTTCTCCGCCTCATCCACCCGTATTTACATGTAATTTCGGGCAATTAATATTTATGCCAGCTCCCGCGGAGCTTTCGTACGTGTGGCACACGGAAGAGAAAGAGAGAGAGAGAGAGAGAAAGAGGGGGAGAGAGCGAGTGAGGGAGAGATAGAAACCCCCGGAGGCGCATACTGTCTGTGTTCACCCCATCGCTACGATCCTCTCATAGGTTTAACCCTGCGATCCGTGAAACCCCTGACGATATACTTTGAGACTCCCAAGCACTCGCAATTTTTTTAACCATCATATAAAACCGCGAGATACGTATTCTCTGAAATAAGCTGTCATCTAAAGAAAAAAAGCTCACTTCATACTATTCGACAAGCATTTCGACACGCATTTCCACTCACGGCATATCTTTCTATGAGTTTGCGATGCGTTTTTATCTTTTCGGAAATAAAAAAGCCAAATGCATCGAAAATACACGTTTTTTCCTTCCATACAGCAGCTTCCTTCCTTTCCTTTCTTCCTTTCCTTCCTTCCAGCTTTCACTTAATATACGACACTTCGTATGATTGACGCATGTGTAAGCGGAGAAAAAACTGCGAACGACATCTGTCGGAATTTCGCTACGGAATTAGGCATAGACCCTAGGGTGGCTGCAATTTGGGTCAAATTTGAATTTTCAAAGTCCCCTTGTAGAAACATAATCAAGATATATATAAAAAAATTATGTACAAAGTTTTAAGGCGCTCGGAAAATTTTTAATGGTACCTGCGAGGGTTTGACTGTTCAGTACGAAAATACATGTGTTTTGCCAAGTTATTACTTAATTATTTCTCATGCTTAGGATATAGGTGGAAAAAATCTGAAACTTGGCACACATATTGTGCATATTATGAGGTATATGACCAAATTTCTACAGATTATTCCAGCAATAGTCTTTGATGCCTGAAACTCAAAAAAAAAATGAAAACGAGGTTGTCATTGTAAACCTAGTAATAATGACAATTATTACTGGAAAAATCTGTAAAAATTTGATCATATACCTCATAATGTGCACAATATGTGGGCCAAGTTTCAGATTTTTCCCACCAATATTATAAGCATGAGAAATAAACAAGTAATAACTTGGAAAAACACATGTATCTTTGTATTGAAAATTCAACCCATCACAGGCACTATTAAAAATTTTCCCAGCGCCTTATAACTTTGCACATAATTTTTTGTATATATCTTGATTATGTTTTTACAAGAGAACTATGAAAATTCAAATCCGACCCAAATTGCAGCCACCCTATAAGACCCTTTTCTTTTGGAGACCGTCCTTTGCTTTTCGACTTCGTCATTTACGTCGTCATCTAAACGTAATTTTTATAAATTTATCACAAGATGTAATATAAGCAACTACATGGCAACGGCTAGCTCTCGTGAGCTAATGGTTGGCGTAGGATAAAGCTTGAAGCGGATTGAGGTAGTTTTGTACGAACCATTCACGGCAAAAGGTTCGTTCGTTAATGTTTCGGCACGTGACAGCGACGATATCGTCAATGCCGTTCTATAGACTTTATATATACATATACATATATGCATCTAGACGAGTATATCGCGCAAAGTTGAGAAAGGTATAGAGCTGACGCGCTGCACGTCTCAGTAGGAAAGCTCGAAACGAGGCAGAAACGAGACCCGCTACCGAGCTTTTATGCGGCACGAGCCGTAAATACTTCAGCCTTGACGGTGGCAATATTAAAAGTGCGAGGTGTACCAACCAGGCCCATCATTTCATTGCGCCCTGTATGTAGTTTCCCTCTCCGACCACAGCTCTACCGTTACGACACACCGAGCCTGGACCGAAATTTATCTTGGTTATCTATGACTACTAGATGAAAAAGACCCACGAACGCTTACGAAACGTTTTCGTATGCGATACTATCTACGGCGTATCTTGCGTACCACTTAGTACGCAAGATTCACAGTTACTATCGTTTGTATGATGGGTAACCCATCTTACAAAAGAATTTATGAATAAACCGATGTTGGATTTTTCAATTGCCTGGAACTTTTCATGCAGGCATATTGATCGGGGACACATTTGGATACTCGATAAGCATTTTTCCTCCTCATTGTAGATTCACTTGATAAAGCGAATAGAGTTCTGGAGGTGAATTTAATACTTTTAATCATAAAACTCATGTATCATTTTTTTCGACTTTCCATCGCATGACTGGAGCAGATACCCAGCCCACGTGGTTCTTGTAGGCACAATCGGATCCATTGAGCAGTAGGGGAAGGTGGGGCACAATGTGTGACCTTTTTTTCAACGAATTTTTACCCTTACCAAAGTAGTTTGATTATAAAAATACAGGTCATATTTGTTACAGGTGTTAACAGGTGTTAACAAATACAGGTCATGTTTGTTACAGGTCATACAGGTGTTTTCAGCCCATGAAAACATTTTTTCGCTGATAAAAAAAATACCTTTTCAATATTTTTTAATGCTCTACTATATACATGAGTTTAAAAAAATCCAAGTCGGACGCCAAAGTGATGTTCTTTGGTAGAAAACCGTATCCATAAAAAAATATAGAACGAATAGTCCGGAAATTAGTGTATTTCATCGATAATAATCGATGTGTGGGTCTAAATTGTTGAAGGATAAAAAAACCATTCTATAAATTGCGATCTCTGAGTTCAACGTCGATTCCAAAAGACAAAGACCATAGAATGCCTAGCAGATAATGAACAAATCGGTTGAGTAAATGAGATTGGTTTAGCCTCGTTGGGGGATCGAAAGATATATACAAATCGTACGCACATGCTATCGCAACGAGGGTGGAAGGTGTGCGTTTCTTTTTCATACACCGTCGAGACAAAGACCAACAAATAGATAGAGAGAGAGAGAGGGGGGGGGGGGGAAGAGAGTGAGACGTATGTTTCTCGTCATCCAAGGGACCGTATCCTCTAACACGAAAAGAAAAGGAGAATGGAGAAAGTAAAGGGGGAGGAAAGAGAAAAAAAAACCAAGGAAAGTCGTGGGGGAGGAAAGAGAAAAAAAACGAAGAGTGGTGGGTAGTTAGCTTGATTAATCGCATATTTATGTATCGGACCACTTAGCCTGCTGCTCAGAGCTTTAGCCTGCTCTTGCCGGTGGACAGCGAGACGAAGTGGAGGCGGCGGAGGGAAGCTAGCTTTATCCTGAGCCTTGCAGTGTCGTAGAGTAGAGAGAACGAGGCAAAGGGATGGAGAGAGAGAGAGAGAGAGAGAGAGAGAGAGAGAGAGAGAGAGCAGGCGGCCTTTTTTATTTTCTTTCCCTCTCATTTTTCCCTGCTTCGTCTCATTTACTTTTTGTCTCACTCCAGTCACCGCAGTCACCCCTCATCCCTCGTTTCTCATTGCCTTCTCATTCTCCCTCCCTACTCTCTTATTCGGTCTCTCTTCCCCATTGCTTCATAGTTTTGCCTTTTTTTTTCTCTCCGTTTCTACTTTACCTCGTGCGCGTTTCACCCTCGTGTACGTACACTCTTCGTTTTTCCGTGACGGGCTCTCTCTCTGTCTCTCCCTCTCTCTCTCTCTCTCTATGTTTCGCACTCTTGCCTCAGCGTTGAAATAATGCAGGCGAAATAAGGTCGACTAAAATGTTTAGAGAACTAAGCACGTTGGCAGGCAGGCTTTTAAATCACCGCGTATACCGCCACCACTGCCCACCCCGCTCCCTCGCCGTCAAGCTTGGGTGTGGTTATATTCCCGAGGATTTCCCGCGTCGTATACCAAAAAGCCAGAACACCGAGACCAACATCTCTCGTACATTTATCAGCATTTTGTTCTCGCCATTAGGAACCGCCATAAAAAAAGAACCGAATGAAAAGCGGGTCAACTGAGATCTACGATGGACTATTCGTCATCAGCGAAACGAAGATCGATCGAAATCGAAAAGTGTTTATTACAAAAAAGTAGGAATATTCATGTTTGAACGAGACACGGCGCCAAGAAATCACGATAAGCGCCGTTTTTCCGATTGAAAATTTGAAAAATATTTCATAAAATAAGTTTTAAGGCAGTAGTCTCGACACAGTCACGTTGAAAAGTTTATTCTCCGCTTAATCGATGAAAGCTTCGAAATATTGCGAAATATCCTTATAATGTAGGTTGTACATCTTATCGGGATGTAAAAACTTATAAAGTAATGACGAAAACGCCTAATATAACGTTTACCTTACCATCAATTTTGTATCAGACTACCCATTTCGGCTACTAATACGTAGATATGTCTTCGTGTACGGATGTGCACACACTACTTTAATCTAGTTTTAGTCTGCTCCAGTCTAGAAACTAGACGGTAAAATTTCATGATTTTTTTTACCCACTTTGTCATATGTTACTATGTAATTGAGAATAAATAAAATCTGTAGAAAAGTTTCGAAGTTATTGCGTGAAATGTGAAATTTCCCACTGCTACCTATAAGAACACGTGTAAAACCGTGCAATCTTTGATTGCTAATATCTCGAATACGCAACGGTGAATTTTTTTGAAATTTTTCAGGTAATCACTCAATAGTGTCCTGAATGGGTCCTCAAAATAAATTTAAAAATCTATAGGAAAACGCCTTCGCAAGACTACTACCTTAAGGATTTAGGCCACTCTACAATTTTTTAAAACTCCAAAAAAATGTTCAGCTTTAAAGGTGCCCCCAAGGGCCTTTAAAACGATATACTAAAATAATATCGGCTGGCTAAATCTCTGAGTACTCCAAACAGCTATGACCTGTGGTTAGAGGCGGACGTGCAGGGCATCAAGCTTTCCGAACAATCGTTGCGTTATGCTGCAACAGAGGTACGGATCAACTTCAGAGAGCTGACGAAGAAAATAGAGGATCAGGACAGCAATGTGAAAGGCCAATTGGACGACGCAGGCGTCGCAGGTTACAGGTATATAATTTTCCATAACTTTATAATATTGAAAACAGTTTTAACGCGTTTTTCTCGAAATCACGTTTTTTTAACTAGGCTGAAAAATAACTCGAATCTTCACCAATCGCTTTGAAAATTTAACTGTACATTAAAAGCTAGATTCTCCACAGAGGTACGTAGAATTTCTTCATGGTATTGCATAGTTTTTTAGTTATAAGCAAATATCTGATAATTTTTTCCTTGAAATTTATAATCTTTTTTTTTCTAAAATGCGCCATTTTTGTAACAATCAATATATCGAATAAATCCTACGTACTTCTGTAGCTGTTCTTATATATAATCGAAAAAAAAATTGGTTTTCTGTTCCAGGTCAAAAATTGCACGACCTACGTTTCCGCCAGTTAACCCTTCCGAAAAAAAGGCGTCAACGGAGAAATGCTCTGCAGCCGCCACTTTGTTATTACTCACTGCGAAAAAATCATTCCGTACAGTTCATTAGTAATATAACAAAAACCTGTACACGAAATTTCGATTTATTTTACTATTTCGCTAGAAAAAATCTCAGAATATGCCTATTTTTGCATGCTCCAAAATAGGTATGGAAATGTGTATCATACAAATCAAACGAATAACACTACTGTATTCCAAGTAAATAGTAATTTATGCTACAAGTGCGGAAAACAACGAATTCCATCGCGCGTGAAGTTGCCGCATGAGCCGAAGGCTTATGGTGCATTTCACACGAGTACGAGTGAGAAATGCACCATAAGTCGAGGCGAATTCGGCAACTTACGCGCGATGTAATTCGTTTTTTTTCGCACATGTCCCATACATTATTTTTTGCAATGACTGTCTCGAAAGTGGGATTTGAGATTCAACAAAACCAATAACAATTATATTCAAATATATCACATCAGTTCAGATCATTTCCTTGTCAGAAAATACGATTGTGATAAGTTGACGTTTCATATGACATGAATTTCGCTACATTCAAGTTTGTTCAATCGGTCCAAAATCGTAGAATAAAAAACTATCAACTGTGAAAAAAAACCGTTTTTTCGCGAATCAATGTGGTAAAGTGAGCTATAAATAGATTTTTTTCCGCACTAGTGCGGGAAAGTCTCAAATTCCCGCACTAGTGCGGGAAAGTAAGCATCGTTGAGAAATAAGCCACTTTCCGCACGCTAAACACCAATCGAAAATCGCACTTTCGGGGCAGGCATTGCGAAAAAATAATTTCACATACGATGAAAAGTAAAAACGTTTTCCTGGACTAATCTCGTATTTACTGTTAGACAATAGTTATTTTTTTTATTTCATTCCATCATCGTTACCGATCAGAGCATACCGCTGATTGAAAATATAACATCCTCGGGCTGACAGGAAGCGTTGATGGAGCGAAGATACGAGCAATGACTAAAACGCGCGATTTATCGACGCTAAATGCCTCTTTTATTCGAACCTATGAACGAGGTTTGTTACAAACGGTAATAAGGTCGTTCGGGGGAAAAAAAGAACGGATCGTTCGCGAAGCTTGCCGGAGTAGCATGGGAGGGATCTCTCTGCAACTTTTACTCGGTATAATAAAGCGCGTCGAGTGGGTTTGTGAGCCGTGAAATTACTGGGCGAACATGCGCGTAAGAAAAACAATGAACGACCGTGCGGAGTAAGAGAGAGAGAGAGCGAGGAGAGGAGAGGAGAGGAGAGGGGAAGGGATGAGAATTGCATGGATCGAAAGCTTGGAAAATGGCAGATTTGCCACGCGAATGTATAGAAAGTCCCCCGTCACGCGGCTGTATGTGTTGAACAACCAAGCTGAAAGACAAAGAGGAGAACGCAATGTAGCACTCGAGAGAAAGAACAAGACGTCGAAGAAAGAAGCTACAGATAGGGTGGTCGAGAGGACACTGGAGAACGATTTACAAGCGAAATGTAAGGAAAGGAGGTGAGGGGAAGAGGATTGCTTCATCGTCCCTTACAAAAGTCTCCAGCGTACGTTTAAGTGTACATTTTCGTATAGGTGGTCCCGGGAAACCGTATAAATCTACTTAGATGTATCCATCTACCCCAATGCAATGGCACTAGCAGCCAAAGGAAGAGATAGGCGGGGCAAGGGTGGAGGGGATGGTGGAGAATGAGAAGGAAGTTACTTCTGAGGGTTTAAGGTACCGCACTATACCTTTAAAACTTCGAGACACAATGAAGAACGTTTCTTCGAATTGAATATTCCTTAGCCGCTTCGCGAATGTTTCTCCTTCTGTCTCCCTTTTCCCATGCACGACTGAGCTCAGATAATCGAGAGATCCATCCTCGTCTCGGAATAATCGACGACGATTCTTTGATTCTTGGAAAAACTGTCTGTCCTCATTCTACTTCCTGTCTATTTCTCTCTCTCTCTCTCTCTCTCTCTCTCTCTCTACATTTTTCTCTCTGTCTCCTTCTATCCCTGTTTTTGCGGCGATCGAGGATCCTATAGTGGATCAATCTGATGTCCAAAATGGTATGGTACTTTTATTTCCTCGTGTAAAAAAAAATATCCGATGCTTTAATGCTACCTTTTCTGGAATATTGAAGACAATCGGAATATCGTATTCGCACACGATGAATTTGTGATACATATTACACTCTCATTCCGTGGTTATGTCAATCATTAATGTTGTCACTGTGGGTCAGTTTGTTTTCATTGCGGGTCTAAATGATCCAGCTTTATTTGGTCCACCTTATTTGAGAACCTTATTTGGTCTACGATGGGTGATTTTTTTTTGCATGTTGCCATTTGATTTTTTATATAATAATTTTTGGTACATCTTATGCAAGATTTAAAGTATGTTCATGAATTTTTTCATGGTAATCCGACTGTTATGTTTCGTGCACGAAAAGTTTGAAAATGGACTGGGTCAAATTGATCCAGTGTGACAAGCATGCTCCACCAGGATAAGTGTGACAACGAAGGGTTAATGTCCAGTTCTAGAAGTAGGATGAGGGAAATGTTGGATGTTTTGTTTTAATGAAGAATGTTTTATTTCAATGTCGAACAATTCGGTAAAGAGATAATAAGTAATGTTAAGAATTTTCTGAAATTTATTGAAGATATTTGCAAACAGGTATTACGACTCCGTGCAAAATTTCAAGTCATTCGTCTGCATGATGAACGAGCAATTAATGATTGAAGTTAAGCTCTTATACACGGTCGACATAGCAAACGTTATGCGATAACTGCGATACGATTCTCGCAGCATAATAAAAGTGTTAAGAAGTGAATAAAAAATAGGCGGAAAAAATTCTTGACATTCTTATGAATAATTCCAACGAAGAGTGAAGCATTTGTTTTGCCTCGTTGTCGGAATATTCTTGAAATAAAACAGAATATTGAAGGTGATTTGCGTAAAACGATAAAGCGTGCTACAACACGTGGCAACGTTAGTTTCTGCGTTTCTAATTGTGGCGCCAATTCAACTTGGCCAATAACGTATTCACGAAGTAAATAAACAAAAAAAAAACGATTAATAACATTTCTGGACATGAAAATATCTGCATTCCACATATTTATTAGCTGAAATTTGTTTATTTTACGTAACCAAAAATTTGATTAATCGCAGTTAGCAGTTGTTACAGATGTTTAAGCATATGCGTTTCCCCCTTGCCCCGCAAAGACTCTGAGCAACCTCAGAGCAACCTTAAGCTCTCCCTTTCTGACTGCGTAAGAACAATTCCAATGTTAACAAATCGCCTCGCTTCTCGAACCTTCTCAACAAAGTATGATGTATTTTTTGTTGATCCCACATTAATTACAGAGACTATTACATCGCCGATTTACTATTACAACACATAAGACTGGTAGAAAGACTCTTCGCTCGTAAGATCGCATCCTTGCGCTGTGGTTTTTTTTTTTAATATGCACAGTACATTTTCACGAGACGTGAGCAGAGAACGTGGAATTTTGCGGTGCTTCTAACATTCGTATGTTCACGGTCGACTCATCTTGCTCAGCCTTTTCACCGAGTTTCTCGGCCTGCCATCACGAAGCACTCGGCTTGCTGGTGGGGACGCCTGTCACATTTTTATTTGTGACGTGCGGGAGATCTGCCAGGACCGCAGTTTCATAGCTACATATATACACGTACATATATATATATATATATATATATATATATATATATATGAGAATATGCGTGCGTCTGTGGCTATGTGTGCTCTCCTCTATACATCATCACATATAGTTGCAAACGGATCCACATACACGTACATCCGAATATGAATCCCTCGAAATGTTGGTTGATGGAAACCGTGAAGAGAGAGGGAGAGAGAGAGAGAGAGAGAGAGAGAGAGATAGGCGTCGAGTGAGAAGTTCAAATTCACGGGATGTAGCAAGAGGACAGGAAATCCGAGTGTGGTAGACCCTGACTCGCTGACTCGTTGAGTGTATCTCAATCGGGTGTAAGTGTGGGTGTATGGATGGGTGTGTCTGTGTAGGTAAATTATATCACAGTGGGAATGGCACGTCAATCGCGGACAACAACCGATTTTATCCAGACTCTCATCTGAAGCCGGCAACTTTTCAATGGCACGGAAGTACATGGTCCAAGGGCCATGGTTATAAAATGGTCACATGAGATACCAACTTTTCACTCGATGGTTAGGACTTGATGTGCCGTGGTAGCTTGTGAAATATTTTCTGCTTTGCTGTCCTGCAGTGAAGCGCAAGGGAGTCCAAACTACCTCTTGTTCAATCAAGCTTGTTTCTGATTCGAACCAATCGAAGCCCTTATGCGTACGTTAGATATTTTTTTTTTTTCTAAGCTTGGACAACCTGTGAGGGTTAACTAGACAGATTGAACAGTTCCGTGACTGACTGAATGACTGACTGATATATAGACAACGCACAGCCTGAATCACTGAAGATAGAAACATGAAATTTTGAAGATATATTCCTTGGAGGATGTAGAGGTGCACTAAGAAAGGATTTTTCGTAAATCAAATCCTGAGGGGGTGGAATGGGGTGTGATAATTTGTATGAGAAATTGCATTCTTTGGGTGTAACAACTGGAAATTGGTATAAATATTCTCCAAAACAAATAATAATAATACGCATGTTTTAGGATTTTATAAAACAATCCGTAATTAGGGGAACCACGGGGTGTTGAAGTTTATATGGGACAATCGAATTTCCGAATTCTCTTGAAATAAAAATTCCAACGGAATTCGGAAGATATGTTTCCTAAAGGGCGTTGGTGTGCACTAAGAAAGGATTTTTCGAAAATCAACCCCTAAAACCCGTGCAGAAATTTCTTCGGGATACCTAAACTCCGATCAGATCGAGATCTGATCTCGATCTGATCGGAGAGAAAATTATATTCCAAAAGATTATGGGTGTGAAAAATCTTTAAGTACTCGATTTTCGAATTCTAGCGCAACCCCCCTTGATTCATGCCGTACTTTTCTACTAACTTCAAACGCGTTTATCTCAAAATTACATTTCTCAAGTCGGCCGGATTCATAACTCAAACAAATTTCAACCGATTTACTTGAAACTTTAATTGTATATTTAGAATTACATTTTCTGAGGCACTACGTAGGATTTTTTTTAAATTATATTGCATAGTTCCTTTGTTATAAACAATTTTCTGACGATTTTCTCATGGCATTTTATACTTTTTGTTTTATAAATGCGCCATTTTGACAAAAAACAATATATCAAAAAAATCCTACGTACTTCTATAGCTATTCTTATATATAATCGAAAAAACTTTATTGTCTCATCATAACTCAAAAATTGTAGGAGCTGTTGGTCCGGCCGTTGGTCTTCCAGAAATAAAGGCGTCATCGGAAAAATGTTGCGCAGTCGCCATTTTGACATGTATCGCTGTGTAAAACCCCTATTTTGTAATTCCGATTTATTTTATGGTTTCGCTGAAAAAAAATCACAAAATATGCCTTTTTTTGCCTCTCGAGTGGTCTGAGGCCTTAAATCGATTTAATTATTTGTTATTTAATTAATTAATTATACAGTCGTCATGAACGCCAATTAAGGGGACGTCAAGTTCATCATTTAACATTGAATTCTCAGTTCTAATAGTACAGTTATCATTCAAATGACAGTGATATTCATTTCATTTTGGATCTCCAGAAAAAAAAAACGATTCCCATGACGTATCAATAGTGCTCTTGAATCAACACCAAATTCTTAGACTCATTGCATGCTATCATTTTTCCATAGAGAATGCCGTGAAAGTTTTGTGGTTTCGTATCGTTGTTGCACTTTGGCGAATTACGAAGAGTCGAGATAACGAAAAAGTGATAAACATTGGTACGAGCTTTCGTGTGACTTCTAATTAAAAATAAATCCCTTTACGCCCTTGGAAGAATGTGGCAGAATGAAGGAAGGGAAATGAACTATAACCGTTAGCTGCCGGTTAGCCTTGCGATCGCATTAAAATAAATTATTTAAGTCGTAGCAATTCCGTGGGTCCCCGTTGGCTAATATCCATATAATGGAAGGAGAGCACGAGCAAAGCAAAGAGAGAGAGAGAGAGAGAGAGAGAGAGAGAGAGAGAGAGAGAGAGAGGTTAGAGGTTTCGGTCTCACTGAAACGCGAGTGAAGCACCAAAACTGGAAAGCGAGATGAGTGTAGCTGAGATTGTAGAAAGGAGGGGATGGTAGGGAGAAGACGACGACGAGGAACATTCTCAGGGGTGAAGGGCTATAGAAAAGCTCCCGGGACGGAAACTGGGCGTGAAGCCTCTCGAATCGTGCGACGACGAACCGGGAGAGCATCTCTGGCGAACACAACGCGTACGAGAGATGGGGTAATTGATGAGGAGGAATAAAATAATTGAAAGATAAATTCACGCTTCGACAAATTAGGGGAACGATGTCGTCATGATAACTCTATTGATAATGGTACCACTCAATTCACATCTTCGTGAATACGACCAGTGATGTATATTTGAGAATTAAGTAGTTTGCAATTTGTACAACAATAAATGTATTGCTAAACGTTGGTTTCTTGATGTTTTCGAGAAATCTTATAAATCAGATAGAAAATTTCAAAATTATTTGTGCAATGTGAAGATTTTCTAAATTATGGTAGAACTATCGAGCAATTCATCTATGCGGAAATGATTTACATTTAAAAAAAAATGTAGCTTATCAAGATAATTTTAATACGGGTTGTATAAAGGGTGTTTCAAAATGACCTGACATATAAATTTATTAATAAAGCATATTATTCATTTGAAAAGTACGAATATTTTAATTTTAATATGAGATACAAATATGGAGGTTATGTGTGGAACACAATATCCGATAAATGGCCGCCTCGTTCCTGTTTGCAAACGTTCACTATTTTGACGAAACGTTTCAATAACATTTCGGCATAATTGCGGACTAATTTCATTAATGGTGCGTCCAATTTCTTCCTTGAGCTCCGGAATGGTCTGTGGTTCATTGGCATACACTTTTCCTTTCAGAAAACCCCCAAAGAAAGAACTTCAATGGCGTCAAATGGCATGATCTTGGTGGTCAATTCACATGGCTGCGGCGTGAGATGACACAACCATGAAACTTCGTTTGCAATAACTGTTGCGAGTGAATTGTGAATTATCACAATTTCTATGCGTTGCTCGATCGTGTAATTCTCCATGACTAAACCTCGATACTTCCTGATGCCAGTTGCCAAAGATTAGTACGCTATGTTCACGACAAAAAAAAATTGCGTGCAATAAAAAATGACAGGTCATTTTGAGACACCCTTTATGATAGACTTGTGACGGCAAATGAGGATATTGAAAATAACCGAGGGAAGAGTGTCCCTTGTATATTGGCTAGGATCTAACAGTTCCTCCAATATTATTTATTTTTTTGCAATTACTTCGAATATTTTCGTCTACTATCAGAATAGTATCTTTTGTTATCTATAGCAATTGAAAAAAATTGTTTTCATAATATTTTCATTTTACACTCTATCCGAATCCTACAGTGTCGTTATTCGTCCAAAGAATTTGTTCATTTTTACTTTCAGGCTTTTTTTTTGCTTTTTGCTTTCTCACAGAGGAAGCTTCGAAAACTTTCTTTCCTGAAAAAAAAACGTCGGAAAATGTAGCATGAGAAAATGTCGAAAAACCAGTACAAAATTAAAAGCGTGTATACGTCAATCACAAAAAAATACTGAATACATTATTTTTTAAGTAGTAGTCTCGCCACAGTCACCTTGAAAAGTTTATTCTCTGTTGGATCGATGAAAACTTCGAAATATTGCTAAATATCCTTATAATGTAGGTTGTACATCTTATCGGTATGTAAAAACTTATAAAGTAACGATGAAAACGCCTAATATAATGTTTAACTAACCCTCAATTTTGTATCAGACTATCCACTCCGGCTACCAATACGTAGATACTCTGCGTATACGGATATGCACACACTACTGTATTCTAGTTCTAGTCCGCTCCAGTCGCTTCGTGGCGCTAGCGTCGCTAGACATTGCTTTATTAAAATCGCTATATCTCTGAAACTAGACAGTCAAAATTCATGATTTTTTTTTACCCACTTAGTCATATGTTCGTCTGTAAATGAGATTTTTTATTTTTAATCTTGAGAAAAGTTTCGAAGTTATTGCGTGAAATGTGAAATTTTCGACTGCTCCCCATAAGAACACGTGTAAAACCGTAAAATCTTTGATTGCCAATATCTTGAAAACGGAACGGTGAATCCTTTTGAAATTTTGCAGGTAATCATTCAATAGTGTCCTGAATGGGTCGTCAAAATAAAAAAAAATCTATAAAAAAACGCCTTGGCGAGCTTAATAGAGCAGCATTCCATTGTAATTATGTTTGCGCTAATTTTGAAAATGTTCATTGGGATAGAACTTTCATTTTGTCGATAATATGACGATAATCAGACTGAAATCTCAGTTTAGTTTCGTATTGACGTGCTAACGGAAGGGCTGTGCTAACGGAAATCAAATTGGCTGAATCTGTTATATAGATGTCGCCTGTAGGCATGCGAAGGAACATTTTAGTGGAGGGAAGCACATACGGGAGTGCCTCGCGATTTTTGTAGTCCGTGTATTACAATGCCGTCTATAATGCCATAGACTTCGGGGCTTAGTTCTTATTCAGAACATTCCATCAGCGGGGTAGGAATTTCGAGCCATTAAGTTCTCGCTATCTTTCGACTCTCTGACTTCGGTGAGTGTGTATAAGCCTCGCCTATAACATACAATTTCTTTCTCTTTCTTTCTCTCTCTCTCTCTCTCTCTCTCTCTCTCTCTCTCTCTCTCTCTCTCTCTCTTTCTCTCTCTCTCTTTTGCTCCTTTTCGCGGTTCCTCTATCTTCGTTTTTGGCAACTCGCGAAATATATCTTCGAGTTTTCCTACCCCCTTAACCTCAAAAAGCAGTCAAGAGTTCGTCCAAAGAGGGCGCTAAAGAGCTTCGTGGGGGCGAGGGATGTGGGAAGGGGTAGCGAGAGAACACACCCGACTTCAGAATTATTTCGTATAATTATATTCGTTCTGCAACGACACCCCCAGGACTCGAAATTGAAATTGAGCTTCTCTAGACGAATATCTCTCGTCGTGCCTCGCGCCAACCGGCCGCTCCAATTTCTTCCTCTCCCCCGTCGATCTTTACGTGCAATTCCACGTAGCCGCGAGCCAGAACTCTTCCATAAGATTTCCATAGCGTACAATATAACCTCGACCCGTGCTGAAATTTGTTGGGGAGACCTCAGATCCTACCACATCCCTATAGGGATTTGATACGGACGTCGCGAGTAGGGAGTCCACATTGGAATCCAAGTCGTTTCAGTGACATTTCCCGATTGACGTCGTTTGAGAATTTTTTATCTGTAATCCTTAACCGGAATTTGTCTCCCAAAAAAAAAAAACAAAAATTCTTTCATGATCTCGTGCACAAATTTGTTGGTCCCACATCTCTATAGGGATTTGTTAGGGACACTGTACATAGGGAGTCCTCATTGGAATCCAATTGGATTCTGCACTGTTCCCCGATGAACTAGGCGTGTTGAAACATAACCATAACCACAACATGATATTATGTCAAAGTGCAGTAAAATAAATAACAACGAATAACGTAAATAACATTCAAATCGATGTTTAAGATATACTCTTTGAAGACGTTACACCACCTTGGTGCTCGGAAAAATAGGTATAAAAGGAAAAAAAGTTGATTCGAATGTTAAATATATAAAATAATTTTTATTTTTCACAAATATATTATAGTTTTTTGAACGAATAAAAAATAAACGAATACCATTTTTTTAATGGTGAAGGTATGTCCTCTAGTCGGACCCTCTTTTGAAAATCCTTGCCGATAGTGGAATTTTTTGTCTCTATCAGGCGTCGTCTGAAAAGTAAAAATAAACAATTCTTGTAAAAAGAGGTAAAAGCTAATGTGTGGCATAAGGAAAAAAACTTGTTTTTTGTAGAACTCACAGCTGTCTGATTTCTACTGAAGATTTGAGTTTTTTAAATTAATAAAAAATCTACGCGGCATCCAATGAAAAATCCTATGCTACATTCTAGATAATATTATGAAGAATATGTGGTATAAATTTCATCAAAATCGGTTGAGTAGATCTCGAGATATTTTGTTCACCAGTTTGACAAGAGAGTCATATCATTTTTAAGATCCATTCATTTTATATATCTATATATTTAGTTTAGAAAATTTAACGTACAGAATGCGATAGGATTCATCAAGAATCGTATCCGGCTCTGTTCGATAATGTGGGAATTCTTTAAGATCCAAATTGGATTCGTACATTCGAATGAGGGGGTTAGGGGGGAGGGGGATCTTGTGAAAAAATATATGAAGATACTTGAAGATATGTAGAATAAATTCCACTAAATGGAATTTCCGTTCTATCAACTGGGTATCCATCAAAAATTGTCGAAATTCACCTTTTTCCGGACTCTAGACTGGTAGTCTCCCTCAAATCATTTTCGAGCCAGTCTCAATGATGTCTATAGAGAGAAAATATGTAGAATAAAGGCGACTAAACGAAATTTTCAATCTATCAACTGGTTATCCATCAAAAATTGTCGAAATTAGCTTTCTTTCCAGACTCTAGACTGGTAGTCTCCTTCAACTCATTTTCAAGCCAATCTCAATAATGCCTATAGAGAAGTTAATTTGACGTCAGTTCTCCCTTCCAATTATAATACTTTCTGCATCTTGCACTCCATAAGTAAAAACATAAGTGTGGGTTACCCTCCTCTTGTGCGACGATATACTATCGATACAGAGTTCCGGTCAGTAAACTTGTTTTTCTTTTTCATTTATTTATTCACTTGTCCGTACATATATATATACGTACATATCCACCGGATAGATGAATCTTTTGCTTTTTGCATCGATTCTACTAATTTTCGTTCTCGCCACGACGAATCGAGCGTTTTTCAGTCATTCCATCAATTTTCCCTTCCGAGTGATACACGCATATAGATGCCGCGCTCCGTGACTGCAACGCGTGAGCCTATTAGTGTACAGCAAAGAGTGGAAGAGAGAGTGAGCGGGTGAGAGAGACAGAGAGAGAGAGAGAGAGAGAGAGAGAGAGAAAAAAACGGGCTGAGAGGGATCGATTTTTGCCGTGATTTCTTCCCCACCCATTCTCTCATACTCTTTGTCGACACGAGCCGTATATAGTTCATGCTCGCGGCACGCACGATGACCGGAGGCACTCACATTTTCGTTCGTCCTGTACGAGTTTTACGGTCCGCATCGAAACAGCGCGCCAGGAATAATGGCTCGTTCGCTATGCGTCCACAACCATTCCCCCAACATCCAGCACGCTTTACGATGATACAAGCACGCATTCGCATGACAGCGAAATTTCACGAGGAAACGAAATTTCGCCTCCATGGCAATTATGACCTCGGAAACGGGATGCTGTACCGGGCTACGAGATAGTAAAAAAAAAAATCTAGATGCAAACATAGGAAACATGTACCGAAGAGAGAAGAATACAGCCTCGATACCTCAATGAAGTTTCCGTGTACCTCGTTCGCTCGAGAGTGAACATTTTCGAGCGCCGTTCAACCCTCAAAATAAAAGCCACCTTCCCCGAGCAGAGTTCGGTGATAGTGGATTATCGGGGATCTAAACGAGGGTACAATGTTTGGAATATCAATACGTTTGGGCCTCCGATGAATCTCCCGAATGGCAGAAACTGGACATTGTCACTCAAAGAAGGCCAATGCAGAGCGCAACTGAACCCTGCGAAACCCCAGGTGGGCCAACCTTCTGCCCCCCCCCCCCTTTTTGCCTACCTTTGGATCCTCCATTCAGCCTAATGTAGGCGCACTGTAGACCCTCCGGACCCTCCATTCAGCGAAAACGTATTTATTTCGTCATCAAACGGGTTACCGATCAGGCCACAATGGAGTGTTGATGGAGGAGATATCGAATTTGGGCTCAAAGCGGTTAGGTGCGGTCGAGGCAATGGACTTGAGATCGAAAGCAGGTTAAGGAGGCCTGTGTTATGCACGTTTCACTGAAACTGGGGGTCGAAAGAATGTTTGGGAGGACTGACAGAGTCTACACTGGATCAAATGGAGTGCTTTCATGGTGGTGAACTCGACAAAAGTCGTTTGGTCAGTTCAACGAAGACTGGCAGCTTGTGCATTACAAAAGAAATGGGTCCTGCGAGGTTCAGAGGAGGCTCGGACTCCCTTTTTGTCTTTCTATGTCGATTTCTCTTCATCCAAGTGTTTCGAAATGAGCGAGTTTGTAGAAAAAAATCCAGTCAGATTTTTGCGTTGATCAGCAGAATTTCGCCAGGCCAATTTATATCCCACTCCTATAAATAACACGTACAGCGTTCTAATTTATGCGAGCATCCCCTAGATTCCTTGTCCCTTGCCTGAAAAGGACGATCAGGCAATGAGGTCGAGTCATGGTCGAAGAGAGCCACGAGCAGCCATCTCTTGTCGTATCCTCCCTATCGGCACTCTCTCTCTCCCTCGCCCTCTCTCGCACCTTCTCTCTCACACACCCTCTTTCTCGCTCCATTGTTCGATTTGTACCTATTGTACGATTTCATCACGAAATGAGCTTCATTCTGATCGAAAATCCATATAATCGGAAACTTCAATTATTATTACCTCGATGATACTGATTGGAATAATCAGTGAAATCCATAGAATGAGCGTTATTTGATATGCTCGTGTCACAATTGTTCACCGATGACAGATAATAGATACCGGTCACCGAGCTTTGTACATGCTCCGGAACAGCTCATCCTCTGGTCGGGCTGTTCGTACAGCAAGAAATTTATAGGCCTGAGATCAGAACGATTCTGAACCCATTGTCGGTGTGGAAACGGAGCTGTTTGCTAAAGCCACTCGTGTCTTCTGTCATTCCTTGTACCTTCGATCCTTCAATCGATCGAAGGCCTGTCTTAAATCCACATATCATTCGTAAATGTAAATGCACGTTCACTGCAAATCAAATTGCGTTGCTTTAACACAGCTACATGTGTTATTGAATTGTGGTCACTTTTTACACGCTTCCAAGTGTATCATTTCGGAATTCCCTTCATGCGTTTCGAATTAAACATTTGAGTTTATTATTTCTATGCATATTTTGTGGGTTATTTGTTTATTTTTTATACACTGCATGCGTGTTGGTTGAAGGTGTCTCAGCCCGTCTACTGAATGCATAGAATATTTCATAAATACAAAATAAAATGAAATACTCAACTCAGAATTCTAGATAAATGATTTTTCATTATAATTCGTCATTTCCAAACGTCTGGAAATGATTTTTTTTTTCGAAGAAAACATTTTGCCTACACATGGAGTCGAACACAAGTCTTCGAAGGGTTTTATACGTGAAATAAGGAGGAAGGGTGGGGGGGTGGGGGGGGGGGGGGGGGGGGGGGGGTGGGATGCCAGATAGAGAGAGAGAAAGTGAGAGATGTTAACACGATAATGTATTTTTAAGGATGTAGCCTGATTTTCAGGCCGGTTTCGGAAGCTTATTTCAGAATGTTGTTTTATAAAAAAATAAAATACAATCATTTTAATTTTTTTACATATCTTTATTAACATCGTAAACTATTCAACATTTTTTTTTTACTTTATTTTACACAATTTTATAATTGTTCTTTTAAGTTAAAGTAGACACCTTCAAATAAAAGTAGGTGGGTGGCGCGGCTGATTACGGCACTTAGAGTCATCTGAAACGAAAAAAATAAATTGATTATTGTTCTATATGCTTGTGGCTCTGTCCCGTACGAGATATACACATTTTTATTAATAAATAACAAAATGGCGGAATGTAAAAAAAAATTTAATCGTGATTTTTTTTTTCGTTAAAATTCGGTGAAAAAAAGAAATTATTATTATAAGTAAGTAATTTTAGTACCCAACGGAGCCATTGTTGTGTACAATAACATGTGCAAAAATAAAAGCAATCGGTTGGATAGATTTTTTTTAATCACCCGCGCCGCTTACAAAAATGTTGTTTCGAAAAAAACGCGTTTAAAGTTTTCATTTCAGATTTCTTATAAAAAAAATGTATACTTACACTAATCAGCTATGCCTGATGCATAGAATAAACCCTCCGTTTCTTCAAAGACATTGTTTCCAGCCGAAAACGATTTTTCGAAGTCCGACCACCAGACTACATCCTTAATCGACATATTCCGATTAACAAGCCCTGCCCGATTAATTTTATTTCAACAAGTATTAAGAATCTGAAAATTGACATGTCATGTTAGCATCAAGTACACAAAAATTGACACATGATTCTAAATAAATTTAATGCAAATCCACTGTTTACACAGGCGCACAAAATATGTTTAATTTCACTGTAACACACATAAATGCATTGTTCAAGACACGTTTGATATCTAAACGCGTTGCATGTATGTATTCACACGTGTTGCATCTTTTGAATAAACCAGGAATAACGTGTTAAAATTTAATGCGGTTCAAGTGTTTGAAAATACACATTAAATGTCTATGAATTTTCCATAACACGCATAAGTGCGTTGTTTTCAGTTGTGTGTGGCATTTAAACGTGTCAAATCCTAAAATGACACACTTGACCTGTAACGAATATCACTCATGGATTTGCAGTGTTCTTTCCTCATTACAATTAGGTAATGGAGATTCGACAAATCGCGATAGAATTCTTTGCTCCTATCTACATTCTGTTACAACCTCGCCGTACTCGTAATCGATGCGTTTGCACTCTGTTTCGTTCAGACTTGTCGACGTATGCGATGCGTATGACGTTTGCTAACGCGAATTCCACATTTGCACGCACGTCATTATATATATGTATGGGTTTCACTCTCTGTATATATATATATATATATATGTGTGTGTGTGTGTGTGTGTGTGTGAAAAGCAGAGAGAGAAAGCAACGTTGCTCGTGGCACACGAGGCAACGAATCGAGCCCTCCACCACGTACGAGTGGAATAGGTCCGTACGATATGCAGCCATTTGCATACATATAGGGTCATTATAAATATACCGTCCGGAGAGTTTGTACGGGAGGTTGTACAGGAGGGATGAAGAGCGAGAAGAAAGAGGGGGTTGAGAGAGGACGGTACACATAGTCTTTCGAACGTCCCGGGCCCATCACTGGGAGGGGTCGAGAGAGAGAAAGAGAGAGAGAGAGAGAGAGAGAGAGAGAGAGAGCCAATGTGCAGGCGAGCTTTCGTGCGGGTTCGTCTACTCAACGTGGTGCGTCCACCTCCCTCGATCCGAGAGGAGATCTCTCTCGCGCCCGGTTTGTAGATAACTGTAGGATGAAGCTAGCCGCTTATCCGTTATTGCGGCTCAACCGTTTGAGACTCATCGCCTTTTCCCTGCGGATACGGCGGAGCTGTGGAGTGAAGCAAATGCAGAAATTTCTGGACTTAAAATTTGAATGAATAAAATCGAAAGGAGAAGAGAGGGCGAGACCGGAACGGAGAAAGAGACAGGGAACTTTCGACAGTCGAATAATTTTCATCGAGGTTCGAAGCAGGCAATTAACGAACACACGAATCAAATGGAGACTGGAAAGAAGTGAAGGACGGAGGAACTAATTCTCCAGCGACACGAGGTGATAAGGAAATCATATGTGCTCATAATTCGCATCCGTTATTGGAAGCTTTATAAATTAAACATATCTGAATGGTAAACGATGGCAGGTTTTTCAACGCGGCGTCTCAACTTTCTCAAATATTTCGATGAATACGCGATGGCGAGCGATAAAGCTATACCGACCACGAGTTACCGCACAACAATTGATGCGATTTTTACAAGATATATTGGAAAAATACAATTTTGACACTTATTCACTTATTTCAGTGATCGGGAATTAGTGATTTCATTTATATACTGCACAACTCAAAGTGAAGACGAAATTAAAATGAAATTGAACGACGTAATTACCCTATATTATAAATAATATCTCATGAATTTTAGCTAATGTGTATTTGTTTATAATTATCATTATTAAAGTTAAGAAATAAAAAAAAACATTTGTACCTGCATTTACTTTCTTTTGTATCGACTATTAATAATAAACGATTTGACCAAAACGACGGAAAGAAAAGTACTATGAACAATGAAAACAAAAGTACTTTTGTACTTTCGTATTTTGTTACAAGAAAAAAAAAACGAAAATACTTTTGTCGATTTCGGGATAAAATCATTTAGTGTTATGGCAAAAAATGTTTCACTTGCACCGTGGTTTCGTAAAATCACATACGAGATTTTTTTTTACCATTTCGTGGTCATCCAGGGTAGAATCGACCGGTCGATCAATTTTTGGCGTAAATATATAATAGTTCCCGGCTCCGAATGGGATTGTATTCACCATCTTACCTGGAGTTTAAAGTATCCTCATACCATAAAATTTACTCCCTTCAGATGTCGGAATAAATACCTTTTTTGGAACGCGCACTATGCTACTATTTTTTCCCAAAAGTAGCATATCTAAGGAGCATCACGTCTAAATTTTAGATAAAAATGTTGAAAATTCACAGAAGTATAATTTTTTTTTTAGCGAAAAAGTATCTTTTTTGCTTTTTCACCACTTTATGAATTTTTTTTAACAAGTCGCCATTTTGTTTCTTATAAATAAATTTTTCGTACATGATCTAGAAAGTTCAAAGCCTGTCCCGTAATTTTTTGAACCACTTCGGACGGATAGTTTGGCCACAATACTTTTGTGAAAACTGACTGGGTAGAATCGACCCAAGTGTGGCCACCGCTATTGAATTTGGATGTGTGACCACGACGGGTTAACAGAACGAATGATAATCAATTAAAATAACTGTACTTAAAAAAAAAAGAGGAGAAAACGTTGCGCGCTCACTTCGTCATTCGGTGGGGTCGTAAGGATGGAAGAATAGCCCGCGTATGTGTACGAGATATTCGGAAAAATATTTAATTTATATTACAGATGCCAATGAATATCGATCAAGTGGGCACATCCTAATAGACGGCGAAAACAATAGGTGAATTTTGGGACTTATTATCTCAAAAACTACTTGTCTGATTTCATCCAAGTTTTTTTCTTTCGAAACCACAAATATTGAGGTATATTGACAAATTTTTTAAATAAATATTTATTGATGGGAGTATTGTTATTGTGGCCGGCGTAAAACCTGTCCTTCGCTGGCACGGTCTGCAGCCCCCATGATTGCATGTAGTTGGTTGCACTGAAACAAAAAATTCGAAACGATTCTCAAAATGTAATGTACAAAGCGGTTCGCATCGTAGGGTAAAAAAAAATTCTACTAAATTGCGCCTGATAGAAATTAAAATTCATTTTTCAACGTAAATTTTCGACCTATCTGTAAAAAAAAGTCCTCTGATGCGAAGGGCTTTATACATGACATGTCGAGAATCATTTCGAAATTTTTGTTTCAGATCAACCGACTGCATGCAATCATGGGGACCGACAGCCATCATGTTTTATGCCGGCCACCAAATCAGCGTTCCAGTCCATATTAATAAAAAATGTTGTGAATTTACCTCAATATTTATACTTTCGCATAAAATAAACTTGGATGAAATCAAACAAATAGTTTTTGAGATAATAATTCCCAAAATTCACCTATTTTTTCCGCAGTCTACTTAGGTGTGTCCGTTTAAAAAGAAAGAGCAACTAACGTAGCGCATTCACTCCGTCATTCGCTGGAGTCTTATGGATGGAAGAGTATGGAAGGAAGCCCGTATATGTGTACGAGATATTTGGAAAAATATTTAATTTATATTACAGACGTCTATGAATATCGATTGATGAAAGCGACAATAAGGATGTAGCTCAAATTGCTCTGTGATCGCGAGGGCTATGGCCTTTTGTTTGCTAGCAATCTATATACGGCGCGAAGAGGAAACCAAAGGCGACAGAGTGGAAGGTGCTTGCGGCACCAATGGATGGAGGCTCATCGCAGATTCAATTATCGGGTAGGCTACGGACCTTTTACCAATAGCCACCTCCACCAATCGTTATAACGAGACCCCCTTCCTACTCGCATCCCCAACCCGCTCCCTCCCCCCCCCCCCCCCACTCTCTCTCTCTCTCTCTCTCTCTCTCTCTCTCTCACGTTCCACGTCTCTTATATGTTTCAAGACCGCGAGCAATTTTTAATTAACATGCTCGTCCCCCGTTTGACGCGCATACGAAGGAAGGCCAGGGGATGAGGATACAGTGGGAGTAAAAGGGTTGAAAGGGCAACACTTGGTAGTCCATAAACTTTATTCGCGGAACTGATGTTAACGATGTGAATAAAGTTTTCTCTCTTAACGAGCGAGAATGCGCAAGGTTTGAAAAAGCCCGTGGATCCAACTAAGATGAAAGGATCGTAAGGAAGAAGAAATAAAAAGGCAATTTGGATTACATTTCGAAGGGAGCGCAGATTCGTTATGGGTTCTTTTTCGTGTGGAAGAAATGCAACGAAATAAATAAGAGACGTAACGTCAGCGAAGTACTCGATCGACGAATTGTCAAAATGTTTTATGAAGCTTGAAGTAGTATAAAGCAGATTTGAAATGCCTGACAACTTCTCAAGAAGGAAAAAAATCTCCTCGATGCCTGTCATTAGGGGTGGTATTCAAAAGGAACGGTTGGAAAATGAATCTATGGCAAATACACTACAAATCCAAGTGCGTTGTTGTAATACAGCTAGTCCACCAGGACAACGCTAGAATACACGTTTCTTTGATGACACGTCAAAAGTTATAGTGGCTTGGGTGGGATGAATCCAAATTTTGGTGCACCCACCGTATAGTCCAGACCTTGTACCTTCGGTCTATTACTTGTTCCAAGCGCTACATAACATTTCGAATAATAAAACCTACAGTTGCCTGGATGTTGTCGAAAACTACTTGGATGACTTCTTTGCCCAAAGATCTTAGGACTTCTGTGAAGGAGGGATGTTAAAGCTTGTGGAGAGATGGCAGACAGTCGTTGAACAGAATGGAACATATTTAGTTGATTAAAATGGTTTTTTTTTTTGGTAAATGTTTAGCGTTTGGAATTTACTCGATTTTTGCCACGGAATTATGCATAGACAAAATATATTAATTAGTTAATGTCATTGTGTTAGAGAGTTTTGTCAAATATCATTAAATAGATTTTTTTAAACCTAACCTATATATATATATGACAGTAGACATCTTCGAAGCGTTTTATACGGTAAATAGGGAGGGGGAGATGAGAGAGAACATTCGTTTATTTCGTACTCTGAGGCTAGAGCTGCAGAGACAGAGACAGAGACAGAGACAGAGACAGACAGAGACAGAGACAGAGACAGAGACAGAGACAGAGACAGAGAGAGAGAGAGATATATTAACACGATAATATATTTTCTATCATCATACTTCAATTAACACGCCCTGTTCGATTAATTTCATTTAAAGAGGTATTAAGTACTTTACAATTGACATGTTATATTAGTATCAAGTACAATAAAATTGACAGGAAAATTTCAATATACTTAATTACGGATCCACTGTTTACAAATACACATACGATGTGCTTAATTTTACTGTTACATACATCAATGCATTGTTTAAGATACGTTTGATATCCAAACGTGTAAATGTCTGTATTCACACGCGTTGCATGCTTCGAATAAGACAGCAATGTCGTATAAAAAATTGATGCGGTTCAAGTGTTTAAAAATACACATGAAATGAGTTTGAATTCTCTATAACACACATATT
Organism: Ophion ventricosus; assembly: GCA_963932345.1. Lineage (NCBI taxonomy): Eukaryota > Metazoa > Arthropoda > Insecta > Hymenoptera > Ichneumonidae > Ophion > Ophion ventricosus. The sequence continues at coordinate 5,383,918 of OZ010719.1, read as the reverse complement.
ACACACCTTACTTGTAGCAATTAACACGCATGGATTTGCAGCGATAGGTACGCAGTAACTCAGGAGAGTTTTCTCTAATAGGTATAAGTTGTGAATTACGTAGATACCTTTAAATGTGGTGGACTTTCCAGAAGTAGATACAGTTGGTAGCCCCAAAAAGAGTTCGCATAACAATTGAATATAAATCTCGAAACAAATCACCGCTTTTCTATCGAACACGAATCGAGGAAACATCGATGATGTTACGTTTGCGCGAACAGCCGACGTGAAGATTCTTCGCGAAGGTTAATATATACGTAAAACTATGCGTGGCTCGTGTCCCTCGAGCGAGAAGTTGGGAGGGCAAAGCGCGGGAAAGCTTTTCGGCGCGACGCCTCGTCGGCCCTCTTGGATCTTCCAACGAGGGCAAGGGAAGTGGAATTCGCCCCCTCTACTTGACGGAGGGCCAAAAAGTGTGAGAGCCAGCTGTAACCTAGCGCTACAAGGGCTTGTTTCAGCCTCCGTAGTACGTCCATTGGTAACGGAGAAAGAGAAACAGCCCCATCGTGAATAAGAGAGAGGGACGTTGAGAGAGAGATAGACAGACAGACAGACAGAGAGAGAGAGAGAGAGAGAAGAAGTGTTCTTCCAAACCCCGCTCGAGCCTTTCCTCCACATCCCCCTCCACTTTACCCCAACGCCGGCGACGAAGCTTCTGGGCCGCCGACGCGGACGCCGACGCCGACGCCGTCGCTTCATCCCTCTGGAGCTCTCCTCTCCAGCCGTTTTGCTGCTGCGCTCCCGCGATACATTCCGATACACACGGTGTGGTTCAACGTCTCCGCGTTTATCTTACAAATCGCGCCCGGCTTTCGCGACCCTACATCCGTTTCGTCTTCAAGGTCTTGCGAACGGCTCTACCGAGGATCCGGATATTTCTGCTCGTTTGATGACAAACACACATTCGTTTCAAATTGCAACTGTCTCTCCCCGAGCTCGTTACCTCTGAGTACTGCCGGCGTAATTGATGAGATTTAAAAAAGAACGAAACGTCGCGGCAAAGTGATCGGGACGTTCGTAAATTCGTGCTTGCGGAAGAGCCCGATTCGTCGCCGATCGCGCGCGGGGGAAAGTCAGTGTCGAGAAATTGGGGAAAAAGCCGGTCAACCGTCGGGCAAAATAAACGACAGAGACTCGCCGTAAGCGCCGGTTTGGCGGGGGCAAAAGGCGAGAAGGGTGTCGCAGAGATTGCGTAAAGTAGAGATTAAAGGGCAAGAGAGAGAGAGAAGAGAGAGAGAGAGAGAGAGAGAGAGAGAGAGAGAGAGAGAGAGAGAGAGAGAGAGAGGGTTTAAAGAGATACATCGACACACAGAGACACAACAACGTGATAACACAAACACGCAAGCGCGCCGACGGCGAAACGAACGCGTAAACCACCTTCACCCCTGGACCCCACTTTTACCCCACGCCGTTCTACCCAGACCGATACAACGATACAACACGTTTTTGCCACCATGCATATAGATATATCACAAACGAGCTCACCCTTCTCTCGAATCCATGCTTTGTCTCCCTCCCCTCCATCTACGCCTCTTTCTCGTACTCAAACTTTCTCTATCGTCGGCTTACAAACGACCACGTCTTTGTCAGTGAGACCCACACATGCAAGGGATAACGTAGATGTTAAATAGAGAGAGAGAGAGAGAGAGAGAGAGAGAGAGAGAGAGAGAGAGAGAGAGATAGAGAGAGAGGGAGAGAGAGAGAGAGAGAGAGAGAGAGGGAGAGAGAGAGAAAGAGCAAACAACGTGTCTGTAGCCGAGTGCGTACGCAACCCCGTTTCGTGACCTACCCTCGTTTTGCTCCCCCGCTCCCTCTCGCTCCGACGGGTCTTCTTTTGCGAGCCTGGTTTTTATCCGCGTTGTTTCTCTATTTATTATACTATACTCCCACGTAGCATTATTTCTTTCATTGTTTTTCTCTCTTTATCTCTAGACGTACAATTCTTCTATTCTCACGGACTTTCCGCTTAAGGAGGTCTGGGGTACAACTGAAAATCATAATAAACTGTTCAAAATTTTACATATTCAAAAATACAAGCTGAGTTTACGTGCAAAATTTAACACTTCGTCTGTAATTATTTCGTTATTTCGTATTTCGGTATTTCGTGTCCGAGCTAAAACTTCTTTCCTACCGAGTTGCTTCATTTATTGAACAAAAAAAATAAACGAAAAAAATTATTTTCCTACAATCTTATGATTGGTATATTAAATTGAATGTTTCGAACACTCGCATGATTTTTTAAATAAATTTCGAATTTATTAACTCGGCGAAAAAACGGCAGGACTTGAAATACCCAGGTTTACAGACAAAAGGTACCGGAAGAATGTTTACAGACGAAGTGTTAAAGACGATTGACCAAACACATCAAAAGTTATACAATAATGAAATTTAACAAACGAAATTATGACAAATAGCACTTTCTTCGATATTTATACTATGAAAATATAGATAAAATCACAGGAAAGAGTTGTTAATTTTTCCACGTGTTTAGAATACATTCAAGAATCTATTCTCACAATTTTGCATGCGTGGTTAAAGTAATTTCGGTGATATTTAATTAAAACCCGGTTGAAAATTATCAATATCTGAAAACGACACATCAGACCTGGTAACCACGCGATACATACACATACACTTTTTTAACAAATAACTTCAGGTGTAATTCGCGTCCAAAAGTATTTTTTTCTGGCTCCGGCGAAATATTACGATTTTTTGAGGAAAATTTAATTTTTTCATCGAAATAAATGTCTAGGCGTTAATGCATTTTCTACTATATATAATTATATGAAAGCAGTTTCCATAAAATTATCATGGTTAAAAGTGATCAAATTGATTTCACAATAATTTTAGCAGTGGCGTTATCTACCATACATCCTTAAGATTTTTCGCGCCAACGCGAGATCCTCGTATCGGTCGGCCATTAAATAATTGAAAGGTAGATGAAAAATGGAGGAAGCGAAAGACGAGAGAACACTGGGAGAAAGCTTAGATGCGCTCCACTCTCTCTCTCTCTCTCTCTCTCTCTCTCTCTCTCTCTCTCTCTCTCTATTGTCCTTCATCGGCTCTACATCGCGGATATTTACGTGTTGTTTTTTCAAGTTGTGAGTAACTCAAAGTTTAAAACCGCAGACCTTCGTTCGTTGTGGGAAAAAGTAAAAAAACAAAACGAAGTACCAAGTAAACGTGTGTCACGTGGCTGTGTCGAAGTGACGAAAGTATCGTCCAGCATAGACAAATAGACGAGACCCGTTGGGTAATTATACTATAAAAAAAGAACGAGTACTCCGTAAAGAATTTCGTCATATACAAGAGTAAAGCATTCGCACGTCGTGTGAGCAACCATCGCCATATAGGCAGGGACGCGTGGGACATTGAGTAAGGAAGGAGAGAGAGGGAGAGGGAGAGAGAGAGAGAGAGAGAGAGAGAGAGACAGAGAGAGAGAGAGAGAGAGAGAGAGAGGGAGAGAGAGAGAGAGAGAGAGAGACAAAGGTCTCGCCCCGGGAGCGATGAAATCTCCAATAGCTTGACTATCCCCATTGACGCCCGTCTGACCACACGGCGCTTTTTCTACTTGGACCCTCCCTAGTTCACGGCGATATAACTGCGAAGAAGATCGTAAAAAAAGCTGAGAGTTCATAGGGAAGGATCTCTCGTTCAATTATCGAAATACCGTGGGTTGCCTTCTCACGAAGAAATCCACACCACTTGGATCTCATTGAGAAAAGTGAAGAAAAACGTCTTCAAAAGAAATTCATTGATACTTTATTTGGCGGAGTAACGAGAAAACTTCGTGCAGCCTTTTTTTTTGTTCATCATTGGTGCATAAAGAAATGAATTCAAAGTATCGTCTAACAAGCAAGTAACAAAAGCAAAAGAAGTACAGATGTTGAGCTATCCACTTACGTTTTGTCGTGGCGATTGTTTCGGAGCGCAGATTTTCACGAAAGAACGTTGATCCATCGAGATAGGAGCAACGGAGAGCTTGCTTAGACGCAATATCAACGAAACAGAAACGAAGGCAAGCCCCGCGGGTTTTCCCGCGTTCAACCCTTGCGACCACGAGACAGAGAGAGAGAGGAAGAGAGAGAGAGAGAGAGAGAGAAAGAGAACGCGTCATTCCCCTAGCCGCCGTTTGCCGCTAGCGTTGCCACCAACCGCCGCCACCGTCGCGAGCAACCTCTCTTATAGCACACAACAACCCAACGAGGCATCCCCCCCACTCTCTCTCTCTCAATCGCACAACAGCAAGAGCGGAAGTGCTAGTCAGTCGGCGAGCGACCTTCCGACATAACGGTTTAGCTTCATCCCCCGATCTCGTTTCATCGTCGTTTCTTCACCGACCGGCATTTACGATTGTCGCGAGCGCGCGCGCGCGCCCTTCAGACATACGAAGAAGCCCGAGAGAACAAAAAAACCAACAACAATTGGATGAGAGATACATTGCAATATCGTGACAAACGGAAGATCGAAGCAACGTAATTGCTTGGCAATCGCGATCATTGATGAGATCGAATATGCCGGTTTGACATATTATCCAAGGAACGATAAACACGCGAGTATCGTTACGTACGAAACTGACAAAGCCAATTAGCCACGAGTAGATTCTTTATTCTTTTTCTCACGATCTACGAACACTGATCACGTGTCACGGAGGACACTTGAACGACGTGACGCCTCGTGCTCTCTTGTCATCAGTCCTGAACACTTTGGATATAAATAAACCTTCCAACGATTTATAAACAAATACAAACATGTATGCCGGGTGATCGAGAAAACTTGGTGATATTTATTACAAAAGAATGACGAATGGTCAAATGTGCTACTGAAATTTTGTTGTGGAATTGTTAACGTTTTTTTTTTTAATTTTCGTGTTCAACTCTACGCGAATCGACGATGCGACATACAGTGTAATTGTTTTTCCTTCATTCCGGAGTCATCACGTTGCGAAAGTGTTAATTTTTTTTCTAAACGTCATCTCGTTTCATCGATAAATCTGTGTATCTTCGATTCTACGAATATCACTACGTGTTTTTTCATCATCGGACAACGGACAATGTGAAACGTCTTTGTTGAATCAGTGATAAAACGATCAACTTTCGTACATTTCTTGATTAACCGAGAAATCGTGCAATAATCGTGAGGAAAATTATTATTCACGCGTGTATTGTTGCTGCTCGATGAGTTCGAGATTCGTTGGCCGATAAAATTACGGTAAACAGGCTTACGATAACACTGTGGGAAACTTTAAATCCAAGAGAAAAAGAGAGAGAGAGAGAGAGAGAGAGAGAGCCCAAAAGGAATTTGGGAAAAGATTTGCTTGATCGTGTATATTCGGTGTTTTTTTTTGGTGGGGGGTTGAAAAGGTCACGAGTGGGGTGTACAACACGTGAGACGATTGTGTCATACGTGTGTGGACAATCGGACGATTGGACGACAAAGGAATTGTACCGATCGTGAGATCTTCGTGTCTTTATGTACCAAATACTCACTCGTCGCAATTCATCGCTGTGACACTCCTGTGCACCTCTCTCTCTCTCTCTCTCTGCCTTTCTCTCTCTTTCTTTTTGTCGGTGGTAGGTAAAAGGATCGCGATCGACAAGAGATGAGAGTTTGGGTAGACCGCGATCCGCCGGTATACAAAAGCTTTCGAGGAAAAGCGTTGGAAAGGCTGATGCAGCAACGAAAAACCAACGTCTCGGTGTCGAACCAACTGTAACCTTCACGGACCCCTCGCCCATACTCTTGTATACTTGTTGAGCCTGAGCGCTTATCGGTCTTATTCTCCCTCTATTCGACGGTCAACGAGAGAGAGAGAGAGAGAGAGAGAGAGAGAGAGAGAGAGAGAGAGAGAGAGAGAGAGAGAGAGAGAGAGAGAGAGAGAGAGAGAGAGAGAGGGAAGGAGAGAAAGATAAGGTGAAAGAGGGTGAGAGAGAGAGAAACAACCCCTAAATCATACCGGCGAAACGCGATCGAAATTACGTAAAGTGAGATATACGAACGATACATATCCTTTCGTTTGGAAGAATTTAAGGTTCACCTTACCGTCCGACGGAATATCCGGAAGCTTTGGGCTCTTGTATGTCGTCAAGTGAGTAAGGACCGATCGAGTATACCCTAGAGCCAACTGGTACTTGCCTAACCGTAAAACGAGAATACACCCTATCAAGGGTCCACCTTGATAGGCGGTCCTTCCAAAGTTCATTCACAGTAAACCGTTTAAAAGAGCTTTCAATCTACTCACTTCTTTTCCTTACAGACTTCCGATTTCTCTCTCTTTGTTCGCTTTACTTCCACTCGTGAGGATCGAGCGACAGGATTCTTTGTAGGACACTCGAAAATCTTCCGAGCTACTTCCTTTGCCATATATGCGCGAATCTAAAAGCACCCTCTTTAAAACGTCCGACAGCGTCTCCAACGAGCTATCACCACGGTTTCGTGCACTCCAGCAGGTCCAGTTTGTCCTCTTGACATTCATCGGGTTCGACGTTAGTTCTTTCCTGTGACTCATCGCCACCTAGAGGAAAATCAGTGAAAAATCAACCTGAAATTCTTCATTTGTACGGATTTTTCGATATCAAAGATTCGCATTCATTGAAATCTCAATCCTGAATTTACTTTTTACGCGTTAACGGTCCGACGCTGGATTGCCCATCTCGCGTATAAAGTTTTACCTCGTACTTTATTCCGCGGATGATAACGCATCAGCAAGAAAAGAAGAAAGCTGTGAAACCGTGAAGCGAGAAGTGCATAAAAAAACGACTGTAAGCAACTCAGTTGCAAATTCCTAGACAAGCAATAAAGCGAAAGCTACAAATAACGAAAAAAAAGTGTAATCAGTGAGAAGAAGGTCTTCTTTAAATCCTCGTGAAGTAACACTGCAATCTACGAAGCTAAGGAAAAAGTGTGAAACAACAAGTCGAGAAAAAAAAGAAAGAGGTTAAGTCGGTGACGAGTTTGCGAAAAGTAAATAAGAAACTAGGCAAAATCCCGCCCGTAGGAAATCTCGCCCAAGGCAACGAGGTACCAGGCGCTTTGGAGACAATCGTACATCGTCTCGTGCGCCGTGACGATTTAATAGGTCAAGCAAACGATCGGCCTCACGTGACGTGCGAGAATCCTTATAGCAATAACCAACCGGTGCTCAATAATAGTAGCATCATAAGCGCTAACTGTAACAACATCAATCGAAACAACAGAAGCGAAAATAATCCTGAGTGGGTGAATTGGTGTAGCGGTTGCACTAGGAATCAGGAGTTTGGGGTGGCCCCTCCAAGCACCTTGGCTCGTAGCGCACAAGGCCCCGGGGCTGCGGTGGTGGGTTGCCTTGTTGGGGTGTACCCGTGCTCCTCAACGGGGCCCAGGGGCCCCACATCGCATATACTACAGCCGTCAATATCGAATCAGCATCAGCATCCAGGCTGCCGCGCCTGTTGCTGCGTGCATAGCAACCATCAACCGGCTGCTTCGGTTCAGCTCACGAGCCAACGGGCCGCTCTATCGCTGAGGGTAGCGAGGGTGGCGTCCACCACCTCCGTCCGAGCCGCCCCCTACGCCCATCCCCAGCACCAGGGGCTGGGGCAGGAGTGCAGGTAATAACAATTAATCGAAAAACAAAAATATAACTCCCACATGTGCAGTTTTCAAATATATTAACGGTAAAGTGGCTGCCAATGATGCGAGATACATAATGAAGTCTCTCATTGACGTCGTGTGAATATGTGAGTTCGACATTTTAAAAACGAACAAACAAATTAGCCAAATCGTTGTTCTCGTGTTAGAGTGATCTTAATATCTGCAGCGAATTTTTTTTTCTTCCTCTCCGATAAGTTTAAAGCTTGCCAAAACTGATTGTCGAGGAGAAAGAGTCCAACAGAGTCATGTTGCATCAATAATAATGCTGTAGTTTATAGTTTCGCATTGAAAACGTTAAAACCCCATGCATTCAGATACATAGAAAGGTCGTAAAGGTTATTAAAAAGAGAGCCACCATCAACAAGAAAGATAATAATAATAATAATATAGCGAGAAAGCTTGAGGCCGAGACAAAGTTAAATACAAAGCAAAAAACATCCACGAAAGGTGCAGGGAGGAGACGGGCGCAGTGGGTGGAGGTGGTGCGCACATCCTCGGCAGCCCGATGCTGTTCGTCCCGTTCCCGGTGCCCACCTTCCCTGCGGCTCATCAGACATCCCATCCCGCTCAACATCAGACGCATCATCAGCAGCTGGCCAACACTGTGCAGAATCCCGTACAACAACCGCCACAGCTAAGCCAATTGAGCCAAATCAATCAGCTGAATCATCTTAATCATCAGGACATTGTTACCGCTGCGTCGAATCCTGTTCACAGTACTAGCTGCTCACCGCACCAGCAACAACAGCAGCAACAGGCGACTACACCAAACAAGGTAAAGTCAACAAGTTCTTCATCCACTTCGAGACTGTTTCAAATTTAATTGCCCACTCAAGAAAGTCTCCGGTCGTCTTATGATCATCGCGAACGAACAACCTTCCTGTGGGTTGGTTACGAAAGAACAAAAACAGAGAAAAAAAAGAAACGTAGTCAAATGAGAATATTATAATAAGCATCTCTCACGTTCGAATCACAGTAATGTCCTTGATTCATAATTCAATTACGATCCCAGCTTTCTCAAGATCCCTTCAGCCTGCTAGAGATTGGATTATATACAACGTGTATTAATCTTGCGAGGACAAAAACAAAAACTATTCATGACCATTGTCTCGGCGATCTCGCGGACGTGACGAAACGAGAATCCGACCAAGAAACTTTTGTCCGGGTAAGAAAAGCCTCCGCGTGAAAAAAGGGAACAAGACAGCGACGAATGATTTGCCCCATCACTGAACTGTATCGTGGCAGTGTCCTCGTCTCCCTATTTTCGGTACACCCTTACGCGTGGCTTCGCTCCGACGAAATACCCTTTTTTTTTCATCTCGTCTCGTTCCTCATCCACCAACTATTTCGATATCCTATTTTTATATACAGGGTGAGGCATTTCAAGTGTTACAGAGCAACAGCCATCAAGCTATTGGTCATGTGGCAAAAAGTTTCCGATGAATGCTTTTTTTCGCTGGAGGCACCAAAGCTAAGTCAAGGTCAACTCCACTTTTTTCAATCGAACCTGTGTATTTTTTTTTTCATGACATCATTATGAATTTTAAGTCGAGTTCAGTGCTCTACAGTACAAGGTCATTACCCAACAATAAAGTTCTGGAATAAATGGAATTGTTTACTTGAACAAGTAAACACGCCTGACGATATGAAGGGAAAATTGAGCTGAGCGTGTGCCCAAATTATACCACAAATGTCGGTTGAAATAAGATGATCTTTTTATTACAGAATAAACAAGTATTCAAGTCGAGGGTTATCATTCCGAGCAGTAGGTTGACCCAAACCAAGGTTTATAAATCGTTTGAAAGTGATTGTTCCGATTTTATTCGATCTTTCGACCATTTTCATACTTCGCGTGACTAGGGTGACCTTGTATTTTAGGTCACTGAACTCGTCTCAGCGGCAGTAATGATGTCATGAAAAAAAATACATGGTTGGATTGAAAAAAGTAGAGTTGACCTTGACGTTGCCCTGATGTCTCCACCGAAAAAAATCTCGAATGATAGAACTTTTATCTGAAGCTTTTTTTCTGATATCACCAATAGTTTGAGTGCTATCCTTCTGTAAGACTTCAAATGCTCCACCCTGTATGTACACCCACACACGTATGTAGGTATACATATTTGATATACATACGTACAGATATTCGTTGTCTCGTATTCGGTCATGGAATAACGGTCCAAGCTGTTGATTTTAGCCTCCAACTCCACCAAACCCTTCTTCGCGATCTTTTTCCGGCCACTGGCATTCACCGTTTCATTTTTCTCGCCTCGGCTCCACGCACGGGCGGCTCGCTCTGGAGAAAAAACGAAAAAGAGAGAGAGAGAGAGATAGAGAGCTAGCAAGGGAGAGGTATGGAGACGGAGAATAGCGGGAGGCGACTACGGTGTGTGATTTTTATTATCCTGGCGTGGATTCAAGTCAATTTTCTTCAGCGGGCCATAACCAAGCCAGAGTATACGAAGAACACGCGGAGCAAGCATGGAAGGAATGCGTATACACGTTATAGCAGAAGTCGATCGTCGCGTTTCGCGATCACGATACAGCTATGGTGTGCCGACGAGAAAAAGGGGATGCGTTTTGTTAGAACCAAGGGAAACAGGAAGAGAGAGAGAGAGAGAGAAAAAAAGAGAATGATGAGGGGTTGAAGCGACGAGGGATCTTGGTCTTAATTCCGAGATAGTCTGCTGGCAAAGACCTAGGGTCCAAGGTACGAGACAGCTCGATTCCTTCCTCTCATCCTCTCCGCTACTCATCCGCGGTCTCTATTTTCTTCACTTTTTTATTTTCGGTTGTATATGCTACATTCATATGTATGTAGGTAGTCCGTATCGTATACAAACCCCTTTCCACTATTTCTGCCCTTTTCTAGTCGCGTCCATCCTGGGCTGCGGCCGTTGGCGCCGACTCGTCCCAGCCAAAAACTTCCCTACCAACATCTAGCAACATCATCGAGAGTCTTGATGCCTCTCTCATTCACTCGTACCGTTCCGAGCACGTGAACTTCTTTCACATGCCACAAAACAATAATCGGTCACGGAAAAGTTTCTAGTGAAACTAGACGAGTTAACTTTGAAGTTAAATCGTCATAAGGCCATCAAACATATTCAACTTCTAGATTTAATTACCCAATTGGTTAATCGTAATCTTCTGTGAAGCGTGAGGCCCATCATCCATCAAAGCAGAGATGAGCGGAGCCAGGAAAAACGAGCCAATAGAATCGCTCTGCTTAACTTTGATGGACGTGAATTCGGCAGTTGATTGGTTGCTTTTTCCCACCTTCACTTATCTCTATCATACGGATTTACTAGAAGATTATGATATGATACGGATTACCTAGAAGAGGTATCCGCATCAGAATCCAGATGGCGCCCACTACGTAGCACAAGACGGAGACGTGGTGGCGAGAATTTGAAACACGTATTTCAAATACATATTAAATACATTTTTCTTAGAAAATTAAATACATTTGTTCTCAATTCGGGCGATCTCCATTTAATTTAAATATAATTACTTAGAATAAATAACCTATATCACTTTTCTCTAGGAAATATAAGTCTTTTAAGGTTTTTTTCGCAATTTTTTAATTAAATGTAAAGAATTTTGTTCGAAATTCTGTTATTAGAATATATAATTTTTGATAGTTATACTATAGCACCAATTTTTACCCAATCTTTTTCAGATCCTTGAATAAATGATTTCCGAAAATATCCAGCGTCTACAGCTGATACGGATCAGTATCTCCTGGTGATTTTTACATTCATCCCTGGGATCCGATTCGATACCGAACTAGATCTTGTTCCAGAAGTTCGGGATTCTAGCCTGGATCCTATGCAAAGTTTCTATTTGGATTCTGACTAGAGTCCTTAATAGTTCCGGATTATGATCCTGGCTGGAATCCGATTCTTCAGGGGAAGGAGTCGAAGTTTTATCATTGTATTATGGTACTTTGGTCACGCGAAGCGTTTCGCCTGAAGCCACCTGACGGATTCTTGGCGAAATACATTCAGGTAATGTCTTCCCGGCCAGAACATTGATATTTCCTTATAGGGCGACCTCGATTATAAATACGAACCGACAGCTTTGCTTTTTTGTCTGATTAAATAATTTGGTTTTTCGTTATGTTTAAATTAATATTTGTTCTAATACTATTGTTTATGATGAGCATTTTTATTCTCGTAGATCATTATTGAAGAAATACAATTACAACTGATGTATTAGTTTCATTCCAACCAATTAAAAATATCTTCAATGGGGTAATAAGCAAAGCAGCTTTACATAGATTTTTAAATCGGCCTCTATTTTTCAGGAAATGTCAATGTTCGAGCCGGGTACACATTACGTGAAAGTGTACTTGTTCGCAATGTATTCCGATCAGAATATTTTAATTTCCAAAGGTAGAGTGTAAGCCGTAAAAAGCCGGTCACATTACTGCATGGGAACAGTGGAGAGAAAGAAAGAGATGCGTATGTGAGCTCGTACTAAAACTTTCTTCGCTACTTTGTGACGGAAAGCAAAGCCATGCAGGGTCTTCTTTGATAAATGCCTGAATTTTCCGGTGCAGAGCACGGCGCAAGAGCATCTATCAGTGGAGTCACGGCTCGGAGACTCATAATTAGGAAATTGCACCTCCGGTCTGCACCGACGAAATCCACAGGGCCATTGTAAAACCTGGCAACATCAGGGTGCTTGATATCCGAGCTAGAAATCGACAAAAAAAAACGGTGAAGTAAACGCACCTAGTTTTTGCGAGAGTGATACATTGAAATTTTTTTATTGCTATTTTGCAGTAGGTATACATATGTACATTCATAGCCACAGACTTGATGCATGCTCATGCCCAAAATTTGGAGACGGCGTGTTATAAGCTATCAAAGAGTTCGCGGTGAGTTATTATGTGTTGAGCTTATATGGGGGGGGGGGGGGGGGGAGCAAGAAAGACAGAGAATTCGAACATGCTGGTTGCACACTGAAGAAGGGATGCGGAAGGAAACGATGTTCGGCGGCAGAGTAAGAGGGATAGAGAGAGAGAGAGAGAGAGAGAGAGGGTGAAAGAGGAAGCGAGGAAGATCAAAGCGCGGGGGATGATTTCATTACGTCACGCCACCCGTCTGCTCTGTTGAAATATCAAAAGAGTGTGCAGACCCCACACGAGTATGGCGGTGATGGGCGTCGTCGAGCGAGGTATTAGACTCCATATACTTCATACATAGTATATCTTCTTCCTATTTTATCAAGTATAATAGAATACGAGATATTCTAGATCTAATTGGCAGACACCTCAATGTGCGATGTTATGCGATCCAAGAGAATGTTTTCTATGAATCGTTAGAAGTTTGGCAAAATTTGTTTTTTTTTCATTATCAACATAAAAGCTCGGAACATACTGTCGAATGGTAAATTTGTTTGTTAAGAAATGTAGGTGAAGATTTTTTACAGAAATAACTTTGCTAATAATAGTTTGCTTCGAGTTGTACTGTCTATTTCCTAATTGAAAGTACAGCAATTGAAAGTAGGGTAGGGAGGGATATGTTGAGCAGTTGGGTAAGTTGGGCAATCGAAATATCAGGAAAACCAAGCACCGCACACGGGTGCATCAAATGGCGGGACGAGAGGTATGAAGGAGGGGAACACATCACGCCGTCGCCCATTGCAATGCGGCGCACGAGACGGTAACACGGGACGTTTAATTATTTTTGCACTCAAAAGTAAAAGAAAAACGTGATTGAAAGATTTTCTTCTACCATTGTATGAGAAAAAATCTTTCAAAGTTCATTGCAATTAATGTTAATGTTTCAAAATTTAACTAATTAACAAGCAACTGTTGGTTTATTACTGCATTGTACCAAATCATGTTGCATTCGTCTGATTTTTTAAAATGCAATTCTTTCTTTGCCCAGCTTACCTCATATTCATACCCTTCTATCGGGGCAGGCTGAGCAAATATGGCCTTAGTCATTTGAGAGCGATTATCTATGAAACATTAAGGATAACAGGAATTTTGTCAGCAGGTTTTTTTTCCCAGATAAATTTCCTATTGACCAAAGTGGGTTTCATTTTTATACGGCAGACTGTTAAGGAATTACAGGGCGATAATTTCAAACTTGCTCAACATGCTCCTCCCTTCGCTACAATTAGACTGTAGCCTTTTAATTTATCTTCAGCGTGCTCGTGATATTACCCGTGTATAGATTACGAAGGACTTAAAAAATGGACGCAATTATGAAGAGCTCAAATCATCTCCCTACCGTGAAAATAAAAACTCTCGAAAGGCTTTTGGCGAAGAGGCACTGTCCACCTCCGCACTACCTCTAAAGTTCAAACACTCTTTTCGTTATATATTTTTTTTAATATTTAATTAAAGAAAATTGTTTCAAATGAAAAATTGTAGAGCTTCACGAAAAAAAATCTTGAGATGCACATTTTTAACCAATACATAGAACATTAAGTGTTAAATTGAACAAAGTTATTTTTCCATGTACCACTGTTTTTTTGTGGATCCAATACCTGCACCATATTTCTTCGTCTTTCTGCTGTCGACAATATTTTCCGTTAATTCAACAATTTTTTTGTTATTTTCGAATGAAAAAAAAATTGTTACAGATGATATAAGCGCAGAATAATTTCGTAAAAAATTTTCTTTCTCACTCAATACCTGCGAAGCCATCATGAAATTCTACAAACGAGTATCCTCTTCTCCTCGTTTGCTTTCGTTTTCATTCGTTGGTATTTGTATTCTTAGTTAGTATACCTCACGCGTTGCTAGCCGCCTGCGAAATACGTAAAACACCGATGAGAGGGAAGGAGAGGGTTCGCCGCGGCTGAAGGGGCAAAATGTCAAGAAAGAAAAGAAAATGGAACAACAGTGAAAATAAATAAAAACATAAGCGTGCAAACGAGATGGAACAATGAGTAGGAGTGGTAAAACAGAAAAACGAAATGAAAAATAGAGGAGAAATATCAACAGGGCAAAGGGAAAACTGCCCCGAGGGTAGATATAGATAGATAGATAGATATATTAGGCTAGAGGGTGAGGTCGAGAGCCACGTTTCACCCCATCATTCCGACTCTACGTTCCTCTATTCCACTGTCTCTCTCCCTCTCACCCTCTTTCGTTTCCTCTCTCTATGAGAATGCCTCCGTGCTGGTCGCGAATACAAACAAACAGAGGGTGGGTCATACACGCGAAGTAACAAATGTTGGACATTTACATTCAGCAGCAAGAGCAACGAGGGTTATGGTATATAGAGTTACGTAGGTATAAATATTATATATGTATATGCGTGTAGATACCACACTTGCTCTCTTGCTTGCTCGCCCTCTTGCCTTTTAACCCTCTCGTTGCTCCATTCAACCCTCCCCCGCTCTTTTATATGCTCATCCTATATGTTATTCCATTTATTTAACTTCAATTTGACATGCGCAGCATTGGAACATTTTTTACGCCGATGAAATCATGGAAAATATAATTGCAAATATAAATACGCTTCGTCAGGATATATAACGATTATAGACAATCGTGCTGAAGTCACCGGTGACCTCCCACATACGTTCTTAAGTTCGAAAAATGAAGGCAATGGACCGTATTGAAAAGAGAATTCTTACGCTTCGTTGTGTATGCAATGTTGATATTATTGAACTATATCTTACTAGAAAGTACAGTGTCATATTTTTCAGACACGGTGATGGACTGACTGACTGAAGCAAGGGTTGATAATTAATGAAATAGTAGTATAAAAGTGCCAACCTTCAAGGCCAGTATCATGAAATGTGATTGTTGCCTACAGAATTGTATGGCTTTGCGATATAGTTCTGTAGACAACATTGTATGACTTATGGTCTTCGACAAACACATCCAAGTTTTGGGCACTCGATACTCTCGAACAGCTCACATATATAGTTGATCATGCGAGAAGCTAATCCTTTCTTAGTGCACCTCTACGCCCTTTAAGGAATATATCGTCCGGATTTCATTGCGATAAAAGCAGGCAATTCGATTTTTCCATACAAACTTCAACACCCCGTTGCACCCCTATTCAGAGGTTGTTTAACCCTCCGTGGTCGACCAGGGTCAAAATGACCCCGAGGGCAACTTTAAGCCAAAAGTACTATAAGTTGGTGGCCACTTTTTATAAGAAATTGCTCATTTTTCATGATTATCGTTCTTTATTTTACTCCGAAATGCCTCTTCAGGTATAAGAATATATACCTTTTTTGAAACGTCCACAATGGAGCTATTTTTTTTCCTTAAACTATTATATCTCAAGAGTATCACCCTAAAATTTTATGAAAAGAAATTGAAAATAGCAATATTTAGGATTTTTTCAAGTACAAAAGGGCTTTTTTACGCATTGACCCCGTGCTGATTTCTTTTCGCTATTTTAAAATTTGATTAAAATATAATACCGTGAATGCTACATTCTAGAATGTTCAAACTAATATCCTGAATTTTTATGAGTTATTCGGAATGATATGGTCAATTATATTCTACTTTTTAGTATATTCAATAAAAGCTTGTATTGTTTAAATATATTTTTTACATATAAATTATTTTCGACTTTTCAGTCGTTAATTGATTTTAGTAGAGCTCTATAATTTTTGCGAAGAGAGATTAATCCTTCCAAACGAACCGGTGTTATTATTGGTTGATTGTCAGGAGAAATCCTTAAGAACTGTGATAGTTGGTATCTATCATAGATGTTGGCCCACCACCCATTGGACCTTATCCTTGAACGTGAGATCCGAGAGTACTTAGAGCCATTCATTAGATATCACTAATTTTACATGAAAAGTTGAAAATGTTATGGAAATTGTTTTTTATTATTTTTTTAAAGTTGAATCATGCATTGTCACCTCTTAGATGCATGTTTGCAAAATTTCTGAGCTCTAAGTAGTCGGGACGTCGTTGAAAAGCTTGCAAAAACCCACAGACAAAACAGAGAAGCCTTTAGTTACGTTTTGAGACAAGACACTTCATTTAGGACCATCATTTTTCCCGGTATCACCAAAAGTACAACTGCCGGTGAAGGCATGACGCTTAATATTATCACGAGATTTCAAAACGTCTAATTTCCCCGTAGTTTCCCAACAGGAGAGAGAAATGTGTACGGTTGTGGCTGAATGCAGCAAACATTCGACCTTTAACATTGTGTCCTGACATACGGTTCTCTACGTTCTTCCGTTACCACTGTTAATATGTATAACTTAGCTCGCACGCGTTCGAGGCTTGTCGTAAAGTTTCGTTCATTGCTATATACCTGCACTCCCTGTATAAACCTGTTTCATCGAAACACGATGTATGTGTCCTTCTCGCGTTCGTGGCTGACCAGAATCGGACCGTCACCACTCGCTCTCTCGAGTTTACCTACGGCGAACTCGTCACTAGTGACTTGCGACCGTCCACGGTTAACCGTCACTCTTATGGCTTTAGAGCAACCTCGAATGTACATGCACACACGTGTATGCGTGTTTATTTACTGTCGTTACGCTCTTCACTCGTAGTAAACCCTTTCTACGTCGTGATACCGTCATCCACTTCGACCTAACAGAACTCTTTGACTGTAACAAATTGTCCATTCAAAATTATATAACTTATATATGTATTATATACGGTGACTGCGTTGAAACCCGCTATTCGGCTATAGGCATCTCCAGTCATCTTGGAGGGTGGCTCTGTGCCATTTCCATCCAAAAAACCAGACGTATTGTTGAGACAGGTGCCTCAAATGAGCAAGACAAAAATGAACCGTGAAGTTTATTAATAAGTTTATTAATAAATTAAAATGTCAGGTCATTTTGATACACACATAGCTGCAATAGTTTTGACGAGGCACCGTTGAGGCAATTATAAAGGCTATGAATAGTTTGCTTTCAATGGTCCACGATAACTAAGTGTGACCAGCCATTGATGGTCCAAGTGAGGCTTCAAGACTAGGGCCCAATAAAGCTAGGGAACATTAAGATGGGCCCGATCAAAGGTCTAACTCACTTTCCACATGGGTTAATTTGAAAAAAAGAGTAGCTGAAACTCACTGATTGCTTACACAGACTTATGGTGAGTCCCCATCATCTGAAACTATGTATGGAGATTTGTTTCGACGACTCAAAAGTGGCAATTGTGACCCTTGTGAGAAGCAACGACTAAATCAGCCGAAAAAATTGAAGATGCCGAATTGCAATGTTCGCTGGGTGAGAAGTCTTCTCAAACATTTGAAGAAATTGGTTAAACAGGTACATATTGACTAGTCTGCAGTATCTCGATGTTTGCAAGCCATATGGAAGATATAGAAATAAGGAAAATATCTCCCACACGAGCTGAGCAAGAATGCCATTGCGAATTAACTAATAATCATATTTTCTATGCTTGCGAGGCACAGAATAAAAAGTTTCTCGTAACGCATTGTAACTGGGATGAAAAACTGATTTATTTCGACAAGACTAAATGCAGAAAATCATAGGTTGATCCTGGCCAACCATCGACATCGACACCAGAATAGAATATCCATGGCCATAAATGCTGCATATCTGGTGGGATATAGAGGGGCTAGTTTTTTATGAGCTCTTGAAACCGTCGGAAACAGTCACCGCCGAACGTTACCAACAACAGCTGGAGAATATCAACGATAATTTAATTGAAAAAAAGGCTCTCAGTAGCATCAAACCGCCGAGGGGTGATTTGGCTGCTGTACAACAACGCTCAGACCCCCGATGCATTGGCGGTGAAAAAAAAAACACTGATGGAACTGGAATAGGAGGTCCTCCCTCATCTAGGGTATTCTCTGGATATTGCTCGAAGTGATTATCATTTGTCTCGGTTGATGCAACACCCCTTGGAAGATACACACTTCCGTAATTACTAGGGAGTCCAAAAGTGGACAGATGACTGGATAGCGTCAAAAGACAGGGCATTCCTTCGACTTGGGATTTCGTTTCTGCCAGAGCGGTGGAAGAAAGTAATAACATTCGAGGAACGATACCATTGTTAATGTAATTCAACAAAAGATTACAAAAAATGCTCACAAACCGAAAAATCAGCTAGTTCTACTGCAACCACGTAAGAAGTATATAAGTGTCCACCCTCTTGTATTTCCTCCTCATCCGGTTGCAGAGCAACATCGTCGACTCGGGCTATTTATTTCCTGAGTTAATCTCGATGTTTCAACGATTTTCCGGATAAATGTCATCACTGATGATATTGTATGTATGTTACCAGCAATCTGTATAATCCGGAATTCTATAGAATACCTAGACATTCTGTAGACTGCCTAAAACGTTCAGGCAATGTATAAAATATCGTTTATTCCATACTTTACTTAGGCATTCTATACGATATCAAATGTTCAGTCGGGCAAAGTGTTTAATAGATATAGGTAACTGGCTCACTTCTAGCTATACCTATATATGTTATCACGCTCTCCGTTTTCTGCGAATGGTGGGGTGCGTGGAAGATTGGTGTGGGCGTAGGGCACCGCGAATGTGCGCGTGCGAACGTGGGGTGTGTAGAACACTAGTATCGGCGCAGGACACCTCGGATGTGTGCGTGTGGAATGATGGGTTGCGTGGAACACTTCGACCGCCCAAACTTGACGAAGATCAACACAAAGCGGAGAGCGCGAAAACAGATATAGGTAGGGCAGGGAGGGGCATGTTGAGCAAGTTTGAAATTATCGCCCTATAATTCCTTAACAGTTTGCCGTATAAAAATGAAAACTACTTTGGTCAATAGGAAATTTATCTGGGAAAAAAGTCTGTAGACGAAATTTCCTGTTATTCTCATTGTTTCACAGATAATCGATCTCAAATGACTAAAGCCATATTTGCTTAACCTGCCCCGATAGTGGAATAAGTTGAAGCATGAGTATGAGGTAAGTTGAGCAAAGTAAGAATTGCATAAAAAAATTAGACGTATGCAACATGATTTGGTACAATGCAATAATAAACCAACAGTTGCTTGTTAATTAGTTAGGTTTGGAAACATTAACATTAATTGCAATGAACTTTGAAATATTTGCTCCCATACAATGGTAGAAGAAAATCTTTCAATCTCGTTTTTTTTTACTTTTGGGTGCAAAAATAATGAAACCGTCCCGTGTTACCGTTTCGTGCGCCGCATGGCAGCGGGCGATGGCGTGATGTGTTCCCCTCCCCCATACTTCTCTTACCGCTATTTGATGCATCCGCGTACGATGCTTAGTTTTCCAAATATTTTGATTGGCCAACTTACCCGACTGCTCAACAAGCCCCTCCTTACCTTATAGCCAGAGTTGAGCCCGTCATAGCAATGTTCTACGCACCCTACCATTCCACACGTACATCCGAGTTACCGTAGGTCCACACCAGTGTTCTGCGCATCCCATGATTGCACACGCACATCCGAGGTGCCCTACACCCACACCAGTATTCCACGCACCCCACCTTTTATTTGTCCATCATTTTATACTTTATCTGATCTCCTAAAGATATTCTATATAATTTCTAGGTATTGCATACATTACCTAGGTACAGTATGTAATGGTTAACGATAGGTAAATATTTGATACATTGCCTTGACGAACCTGGTATTGTATAGAATGAAAATAGGTATTCTATATAATGCCTGCATTATACACATTGCCGTTAACATATACATATTACACGTAAATCCAGTTTTTTCTGTATTAGATACGTACAATGGCTTTCTACATTTGCCATGCGGGATTGCCCTCTCGCTCTATACGTCTTTGCATACCGTTCGGTCTCTTTTTGCGAGCACCCTCTTTCCTACGTTGTTATTCTTATCCGGTAGTGAAATTTTTTGGCAAGATATTGCACAAAACATTTGTGCTCCTTCGCAACTATTAATATCCGGCTTGGCCAAATGAGTTCAAGTTTTCAGATGCCGAGAAAAAAAAATGGGGGACATTTATATGCATGCGGCATATCAAAATGAGAAAAAGAAATGATATGTAACATGGGGTACAAAAGGCGACTAGAGAGCGAGCCTTCACCAATGACGTGACAATTTGTTTTGCCTTGATGCCAGAGGGAAGAAATGGGGGATGAACGGTTGCGGGCTCTGGGGATGAACGATTTCTCTCTCTCTCTCTCTCTCTCTCTCTCTCTCTCTCTCTCGTTCTTTCCGTCTCTTTCGTATGCCGAATTGTCGTGGTAATTTCGGAATTTCGTGAAGCGTCCATCTGCGAGTATGATGGGTGATGGCTGTCGAAATGGAAGAAAAGAAAATTACGAGGCGCAGCGGTTCCGAGAGGTAGATGAGAATAAAAGAGGTTGGTAGAGGAGCGCCGTTAAGGGTGGAAAAAAGGGGGGCGAACGCGCAGCAGACACCACGAGCGTATATTGAGCGGCGGCGGGTGGTCTGATACACGAAAGGAGGAGAGTGAAAAAAAACGCGTTAGACTGGATGAAAAAAAAAAACGAAGAGGAGGGCTTAGTGGCCCGAGCACCGGGTCAGAGGGTTGTGGACCCCGCGGCTCGTTATGCACGAAACGCATTACTTTTATCTCGCGGACTCTGGGCTGTACAACTGAGAGTGGTGCCGAATTGCAATCAATTTTTTTTCCTCTCCCCCAGTCCGGCTCGATCCTACGTGCGGCGATGGTGGCTATGCACAGAGAAAAAGAAAATGAGAGAAAAAAGATAAAGGGCCGAGTGAGAGATCGAGATGTGGAAAATACTCTCTGCTGTGGGCAGGCTATTCTCTCTCCCTCGTTCTCGTAAATACACACACACACACACACACATACACACACGCACACACACCCACACACATATATATTCTCTTACACGCATATATAGTTATATACAAAAGTGTATCACAAAACGCGTGGCTAGCTTTATCCATGCAGTCGGGCAATCCACTCTGGCGTTCCAGTCCGTTCCGTTCCTTTTCGGTTCCGTTCTATCTCGAAATGATCCAGGCGTACATACTACACGGTACACCTATACCATTGCTCCCTTTCCCTTTATACATCAATATATACATATATATGTGTATGCGTACATACCCACCTACACTTCTCATATATATATATATATATATGTATATATCGTAGTGAAGAGAGGGTTAGTGGGTAAGGGATAAAATGAGAGGGGAGAGGGAGAGAAGCTAGCCTCGTTCTCTCCGGTCATAGTGGCGCTGGAGAACAGCAGCAGAGCCTCTCTCTCTCTCTCTCTCTCTCTCTCTCTCTCTCTCTCTCTCTCTTTCGACGGTTTCTCGGTCATCCGGCCTGGCTGGCTGGCGTTAACCCATGCAACGAGATTTGCATCCCGGATCCGCGATTTGCATTTCAATTCCGCGAGACTTCGCCACCGCTCGCTCAGCCACTATGCACTAACTGTGGTGCTGTGTTGGTGTCTTTCTGTATTCCTGCCCCTCCACCCTCTCTCTTTCTCTCTCTCTCTGCCTCCATCCTACACTCCCTTCCACCCTTATGAGAGGGCTTCTACGTTGACGATACTTCTCTCGTGCCGCCGATGTAACGGGTTGCCTCACCAACGATCCAAAAGTCGTCGCTGTTGCCAAACGACGAATACAAACGTAAATACGATTTTCAAGGGTCCGACGAACTGTACCAACCGCGCGTATAAGCATTCGCAATGACCATCCCAAAAGCATCTCGTGTCCTTGGGACGACTCCCTGTTTTTCTCGCTCTTACGACGACGACGACGACGACGACGATGAGGACGATCGTCACTACTACTCTTGGAATGAAACGATCTCGCGATATAAAACGAAAAAAACAAGACGAAGAAGACCCAATGGGATCTAACATTTTCGCGAAACCTTTATTGTGACCATCCACTTCATTCAATTCTATATTCTTCGTTTCACTTGACTTTTTTGCATTATCTTTTGTCTACTTTGCTTATACGCAATGCATACAGACTCACTGCGGATCTTGGGTCATAGACGTAATACTGAATACACTGAGTGCCACATACCCTTCGGGAAATTGCAGTACACTTTATTACCTAGTGTCTGCCAACAATTATTAGAATATGAATATAGCTGAGATTTTGGGAAGAGAAAACGAAATTGCATGTCTTTACGATGCTTCAGTTTGTGAGTCTATGGAAGTCGACGGAATTTTATTACGTATGATGTATATTTGCAGACACACACATGCAGACATACATATTTGCAGTACTTTCATATGAATGAACGAAAGTCGCCCAATCTGTAGGATAGATACAAGTTCTTCATGCTTAGTAAGAAGTTGAAATTTTCATGTTTAACCCTTCGTGGTGACCCTGGGTAGAATCGACTCGTCGATCAATTTTTTGCGTAAATATACAATAGTTCCCGACTTCGAAAGGGACTATATTCACCATCTTACGTGGAGTTTGAAGTATCCTCATACCATCAAATTTGCCCTCTTCACATGTCGGAAGAAATACTTCTTTTTTTTTGGAACGCGCACTATGCTACTATTTTTTCCCAAATATAGCATATCTAAGGAGTATCACGTCCAAATTTTAGGTAAAAATCTTGAAAATTCACGGAACTATGATTTTTTTTAGCGAGAAAGTGTCTTTTTTGCATTTTGACCGCTTTATGAATTTTTTTAAACATGTCGCCATTTTATTTCTTATAATTAAATTTTTCGTACATCATCTGGAAAGTTCAAAGCATGTTCCGTAATTTTTTAAACCACTTCGGTCGGATATTTCGGTCACAATACTTTTTTGAAATCTGACTGGGTAGAATCGATCCAAGTGTGATCACGCGATTGAATTTGGAAGTGTGACCACGAAGGGTTAAAATTCTGAAGATGTCGTTTAGTTTATAAACCTAATTTTATGCTGTTGTTTTGTTCATGTCTTTGATTTATGACGTAAAAACAACGATTTATTAAGGAGAGAGGGAGAGAGGGATTTTTAACCCAGTATCTGTAAGTCGTTTTGGCTTTCAGCACATATGGTTGTCTTAAGGACGGTCCTCAGTTACTTATAGTAGTAGTCTCACCACAGTCACGTTGAAAAGTGTATTCTCCGTTCAATCGATTAAAGCTTCGAAATATTGCGGAATATCCTCATAATGTAGGTTGTACTTCTTATCGGAATGTAAACACTTATGAAGTAATGATGAAAACGCCTAATATAATGTTTAGAGTTCCAAAAATCACAACGTTTCCTCCATCACCTAACCCTCACTTTTGTATCAGACTATCCATTCCGGCTACTAATGCGTAGATACTCTAAGTATATGGATATGTACACACTACTGTAGTCTAGCGAGCGCGGAGATCGTGGCAACGTCTCAAGCCCAACGAATTTTTGTCGTGATATTTGGCGCTAGCGTGGCTAGACATTGCTTCATTTAAATCGCTATATCTATGAAACTAGACTGTCAAAATTCATGATTTTTTTTACCCACTTCGTTATATGTTTCTCTGTAATTGAGAATAAAAAAAAATCTGTATAAAAGTTTAGAAGTTATTGCGTGAAATGTGAAATTTTCCACTGCTCCCCATTAGAACACGTGTTAAACCGTGCATTTTTTTATTGCCAATATCTCGAATACACAATCACTTAATAATTTCTTGAATGAGTCCTCAAAATAAAAATCTATGGAAAAACGTCTTGGCGAGACTACTACCTTAAGACAAAGTAGAAGCTGTACCACACGGCATGTGTCTAGAAGAGGGAGGGCTGACATTTTTACGGAGCGATTTCTCAGCGATTAATATTTTTGCCAAAACCATCAGACTGTGTATAATTCTCTCACACAAAGCCTGACGATTCGATTTTGTTTTACGATTTTGCATATTTATCATAGAGAATATCAACTCCATAAATATACACATAGAGAATACTAACGCCATAAGTATACACTTACAATTAGACAAAAATACGACCACGGTGGCACAATTGCGTAGCACTTTTATTTATCAATTTCCAATTTTCATCCCCCAGTGAATCTTTTCCGCAGACTTTAGCGCAAGATGTAAAAATAATCATTAGATAAATCAAAAACTCACAGTCTGCTTCCTCAAAGTTTTATTTCGCTTACAATTATTTCTTTATAATAAATCAGTCATTTTTCTTATCGTAGCTTCCTTACAAAAAAAACTCTGCGAGCGAAATAGAATGATACGGAAACAATGTAAAAGTTTCTAATTTCTATGAGCTTTCTTAAATTACGAGGTCTTTCCGAAAAGTATCCGATCCACTTTCGGAAACACCCCTTGTATTCAGCTTTCAGAATAGTTAACAACGTCTCGTCACATTTTTTTTCCTCCACAGCATCGAATCTTCTTCCTTTGAGGGGATGTTCCAATTTAGGGAACAGCAAGAAGAGACAGAGAGAGAGAGAGAGAGAGAGAGGCCATCACGGTAAGGGGCTGACGAAGCTGCGCAATGGCGGGTTTCATGAGAAATTTCTCAATAAGTTGCGATGAATGGGCAGATGAGTTGTCGTGGTAAAGCACTCCCCACTTTTCCACCAATCTGGCGGTTTCATTTTTACTGCATCACCTCATCGTTTAAAAACTTCTTGGCAATACTCTTCATTCACCTTTCAACCTTTTTAAGCGTTTTTATAGTGAATAACTCTTTCCTGATTGAAAAAAAATCAGTGAGCACTGTCATGACGTTGCGCCGATTCTGCCGTGCCTCTTTGGGTCGTTGCTGTTTAGGCGTCTTCCACTGCAACGATTGAAATCTCAGGATCATGTTTGATGAAGATCTCTCAAGTTTACTACTAGAGGATTATTGGACTGAATTTCATGAGTATCAGCGAAACATTACAGATTTCATAACTTTTAGAACATGGAAATTAAAATAGTTATAAAACCTCGAGTGTTTTGCTGGTGAACACAAAATTCACTCCGATAGTCGTTTAGGGGAAAACTAGAGAGAGAGAGACTAAAAAATATCTTTCGATCTCTATCTGGACCATCTTTAGAATCAATTCAATGAGGTAATTTAATCTCCGAGGGACATAAGTCTATCTTGCAACAATTTTTCTCTAACCCTCCATTTTTTTTTCTACCATGGATCAGAAAAGGCCTTGGAGTCTTTTTCCTAAGAACTTACGTTCTTCCGGAAATGGCTTGACACGTTGAAAATTTATCTTCCACATCCAGTCGTTTCTCCACCGTCAGTTGCGACGTTCTGTGCAAGATTTCTGCCCTTCAAAAATTTGACGCCATAATGCGCTGTACTTTTTTCCCCTCTCGATACGATCTCTATCTTCCCCTTTCGCCCCCTTTTCCTCTCTCGCTTTGAAACTTTAATTTTACCTGAGTGAAAATAGAACAAAAAAGGAAATAATGGGGGTAAGGACTCGAGAGGAAATGCGCTGTGACCACCGAGAAAAATAATGAGAGATACGAGGAAGAAAAAAAAACGATTCGCACCCGCGTTGAGGAGACAAAGGTAAAGAGAAGAGAATGCGAGAGTCAATCTATATATGGCATGCGACATATACATACATGCATACATATATATATATACAAATTTGTACTATGAAAAAAGTAGAAGAGATGGGGTCCGCAGAGCCCGCACGTGGAGAGAGAAGGTTGCAAATGAGGGCTTTCGTAGCGGCAATATTTCTTGCCGAGGTTTTTAATCTCTCGCGTAACGTGATACCGACCCAGTATCCAGAGGCGGCAAGAGCTTGCTTTTCTTTCTCTCTTCTTCTCTATATCTCTGATTCCTCTGGCTCGCAACCGCCCTTTTGCACTTCACGCATCGCACACGCTCTTTTCCAACATACACGGTAAAGGACACATATATATATATATATGTATACTAGCTTCCGCCCGCATGGAATTTGGCCCATTGAAACTTTGATGCTAGTTGCACTTCTAATTAGGAGTTGATTTGAAAAATCCTAAAATATGTATTTTATTATTTATTTTGAAGAATATTTGTACCGACTTTCAAGCTGATACACGGAAGGATCATTTTCCATAACTTTTACATCACATTTCATCCTTTTAGGAGTTGATTTCCGAAAAATCCTTTCCAAGTGCAACCTCGACGCCTTTTGAGGAATATGTCTTGCGAATTTCATTGAGATAAAAGCAGTGAATTCGATTTGACCAAACTTCAACAACCCGATGCACCCCTAATTAGAGATTGTTTTACAAAATTCTAAAATATGCGTTTTATTATTTATTTTGAAGAATATTTACATGGACTTTCAAGTTGATAAACGCAAGAAATACAATTTTCCACACAATTTTACACTCCATTTCACCCCCTTGAGCGGTGATTTTCGAAAAATCCTTTCTTACAAAGAACATCACAAGTATCCGTCTTCGATTTTGATATATTGGAGCGACAAATCTAAGGGGGGGTTTTGAAAAGGATTTTGGTAGATTTTAAGAATGCCGCTTGATTCATTCAGATATCTCAATTAGATTTCCTGGAAAGTCCGCTTGAAAAACGATCGAAATAGAGGCAAAGGGAAAAAAAGTGTATGGGAAAATTCGCGAAAATGAACGGTCCAACTTGAAAATTCTGCTAAAAATCGAAAAATATTCGGAGTTCGAGAAATAAAATGGTATTTCAAAGAGCACACGATAACGAAGAGAACGAGCACAGCATGGAGTTCCAAATCTAAGCAGAAAATAAATTATCGACTATTTAGTAAAACCATTTATTTTTGGTCGAGATCGGAAATACTTTGGAGTTTAAATATTATTCTTACAAATTCATATCAATGTATTTTTACGCCCCCGCCCCCCCCCCCTCCCGAATACGAATTCACCATTAATTCTCCCTAAAGCGCTCATTTTTCATTAAAATCGTCGAAAATGTACGGAATGTGATTAAAATGCAAAAATACGTAGACTTTAATGTTGTCCACCCTTCAGAGTGTTACCCGTTACGTTCAATTCAATGCACCCCTTTCAGATGTTGGGTGAAGGAAAGAAAAATGAGGGGGTGTTTCAACCCTTAATTTTCGTTTCTCTTCAATGTACCCATAGTGGATTTCTGATCTTTTGCATTAGAAGAATTTTCGTTTCTTTATTACTAAAATCGGTGGACTGCTTATGGGTTGAAACTGCAAAACCAGCCCTTTACATGCTTCACTCCAAGGGGTGGTTTTATACCTTGAACATTTTTTACTACCGATAAAAAAATACGTATCTAATCGTTTTTGATGCTCTGTGGTGTTTCTTGTGAGTAAATCGGCATTATGTTTCTTTGTTAACGATTTCTTGGATTCATCGTGAAATAAATTGCTTGGAAAAAGGCAAATGCGTATGCTAGGTATTTCGATAGTCGACATTTCTATACGAATATAATTTTCTCGCTACCAGTGATATGAGTATTCGCATAAACCCACGCATGTTTATGATCTTTCCTGATTTTCTCGCTCCCCGAGCTTTGATATCGCTACGGTTTCAATCGTAATTCTTTCTCGAGTTTCATGTATCATGTTACGAACAAACGCAGTTGAGCGTTCTCTGCACGGCGCTTCCACGTTCGAGTTACGTGTATTAGTCACGATGCTCAACAATTTTCGAACAGCCTGCAGTTGTCCGCATAGCCCTCTTCATATGTAAAGCATTTATTGTATTTCTGCCAGAATGCTTTCATTAACTTCATGACCGATACATCGAATTCAAAATTCGTTCAATCTTTTCCGCCAGTCATCGAGATATCGTCATCTCGTGAAGCGATTCATCACAACAATGTTGCGATTTTGATATAATATAAAAAGAAAACAATCAAATAAATTGGAAAATTGTAAGGTTAAGTTTACCCATAAATCCAGAGGTGCGTGAAAGAAATTGGTGGATGGAAAAATGTAGGAGGAAAAAGTGTAGAGCGGGGCAAAGGGTACGAAGGGTCGGAAGAAGAACTAGAAAGCTTAAGGGGATCATTCCACAATGATTCGTCAACATTGTAGTCCAAAAAGAAAAACAACAATAGCATCAGGTGAAAATAATTGCTTCGCAATATATGCATGAAATCCAATGCGTGAGGAAGAATCATCGATCTACACTACAATGCAAAAAAAAATATTCAATTTAAATAGGATCTATTTAAATCAAATAGGTTTTTTCGTTGTCTTACAGCCTACTACTATTCTATTTGTTTCAATTTTTATTTATTTGTTCAGGCTATTCTTTTTAAATAATACATATGTACAAATTAAATAAATAAGGATTAGATTCAAATTAAATAAATAGAGATGAAGCACGATATATTGCATGAATATGAGAAGGAAATACAAGTTCATGACATAAAAGTGCGGTGAAAAAAAGTTAAATCATTTTTCGGTTTTTTTTTCACTAACAGGGCTGTTATTCGAAAAAAAAGAAAGGTATCGTCGTGCTTTTTATTAATGGGTATGACTATTTATTTATAGAAAGACTAACCATTTTCCTCAACTACAGAATGTTACAACAGTCTTGTAATGAAAACAAAGCCATGAGATTTTTAAGAGACTGAATCGTTTACCATTTTTCCGTCTGTCTCTTTTGTCTTATACTACCAGATAAAACCAAATCACAGATATCTTAGGAATAAATAAGATATTTAGTTATTAGATGATATTAAATAGATCTTGATTTTAATAAATAAATATATTTAAAATCAATCATTTCAATAGTGGAATGCAATAGGAAAAATTTGATTTCACGAAAAATCTAGTTGATTCAAATTTAAAAAAATCAAACAGACGCATCTAGTTAATATCAAAAGAATTTTTCTGTCAGTGCAGTTAAAATAATTCTTGACACTTTTTACATAAATTACTGTAATGTTTTTATTTTAATATATAATGCTTCTAGTTGATATTTGCACATGATCAGTCGTGTAAATGTTTAAATTTTTAAATAAAAAATTACAAAGTACGAATTTACAAAATTATTCAAAGTGTCCAGAATTAATTTCACTAGTTTATTTTCCTACGTAAACTGTCATTCCGATCTATCTTTTCTTTCGATTAAAGAAGACTAAACGATACACAGAAGGGGATGTATAAATCGGCTGTACTTCTGAATAGTTGTTACCTCCGATTCAGCTGACATTTTGCCCAGATCTTCATTTTGATAATATAAGTCACTGTCTAAATGGATTTTCAAGCGCATCCCAATAGTTTTCGAAATATCGAATTTGAAAATTGATAAATTAACGCATGCGTACATCTGTATCCATCAGAGTACGGTTTATTTGGGATTGTTTGGGTTTAATTGTATTTGTTTGTGCTTTGTAGGGTAGGCTTGATTTTGGTTGTGTTAGTTTGGGTTTTGTTCGAGATTGTTTAGGCTTGGTTGTAATCGTTTGGATTTTGTGGGTATGTTGGGTCGATAATGTCGATTGGGTAAGGATATCAATAGCGCGCTATGATAGATATAGATATACACGCTCGTTAATTTATTCATTTTTAAATGCCAATATTTGGAAAAACAATCGCGATGTTCCGCCCAATCTTTTAGGCAAAGGCTCAATATTGTTAAAAAAGAAAGTCTGTGCAAAATTCGACCTAAATCGAAGGTAACTGCGATTTGGAAGTTTATCGTATAAAACAAATATAGGGTGGTGCTAGATCCCTTTCAATATATATATATATATATATCTACAAAAATAGTGTTGTTTATATTCCGAAAATGTTATATATACAGTTCGAGGTATTTGACGCTTGTCGAGCTAATCGAGGCATTCCTTGTAGCGCTGTACGGTGGCCGTACAAACACGCGCGCTAACATTTTTGGCACCTTTGTCGGGCCGGGTGTGCATCAGGAGCGAAAAAAGAGGCCGAGGACCGAACAAAAACTACGATCAAAATTGAAGCCGCACAAAGTGCGTTGACCGGGCTTTCCAGCGTGTATATATGAAAAAGCTTGCGAAGTGAGAAACGGAGAGAGAGAGAGAGAGAGAGAGAGAGAGAGAGAGGGAGAGAAATGGAGATACGAGTGGTACAGAGAATGGTGGGAACCAGGGGGAGAGCGATAAACGAATCAACGATGTCGTTTGTCGATGAACTTTTACCTATGTAACGTGCATGCTCCATCCGTATAGACGCACACACACCCACACACATACACTCGGAGTCCCTTTATAGCCAGCGAAAAATTGAAAATGGAAATGTTTAATTGCCTGAAAACGCTACCAAAGGTAAAACGCTTTCGTCGTATATATGTATATGTATGGACAAAAAGTACGCATGAAAACGTATAGATGCCGAATGGTGTCAGGAATTTCGTTTTGAAAGCCTCTTCTATCTCGTGGAAACTATCGAAGTAAAAATAAAAGAGAATCTCGCGCGTTGATAGATTGATGTATCGAACAATGTCTACACCGTTGTATCTGTATTGTACCTTCCGATCAATCGTTACCATGTTACGCGATGTAGTCCGTACCAACAAGCGTAGGTGTGGGTACATCTATTTATATATATATATATATATATATATATATATATATAGAAGAGCGATTCTCTATCCGAAATTCCCACGAGATCGTCTCGCGACTGTTTGTCGGGTATAAATAATCCAAGTGGGCACGATGGAGGGTGAACGAGATAGGGCAAGCAATATAGGTAGAAGAGAGGGCGGGTCAGGGGATGTATGTTGGGGCTTGCACATACATGCACGCCGTGCTGAAACACCGAGGGACCTCGTGTGGAATCGATCAGGTCGCGAGGATTGAGAAGGCGGGGTCGGTCGTGTCCCGGGCTTCGGGTCTCGCAGTTTCTTAGTCTTCATCCCATTCACTCTCTCTCTCTCTCTCTCTCTCTCTCTCTCTCTCTCTCTCTCTCTCTCTCTCTCTCTCTCTCTCTTTCTCTCTCTTGAGTTCTCGAAAGTCCGAGAAGGACACCGATCTGATACGTTGAAAGTTCGGTCAACGAGAGGGAATAAGATCTCTGGATCTATGAGAATTTGTAGTACTCGCTTGGCCTAGTAAAGAAGGATAGAGAGGAGCTTGATTGATTCATTGATACAGTTTATTGTGTCTTAGTGAACTTCTGGGTAAACGAGATAGGTAAGAATTATTGGATAATGAAATTAGACAGAAGGAGAATAAAGTTACTCCGTTTTGGACAAGATAACATTGAATGAAGTAACTCAATGTAAGCAGAATCAAGTCAAATATGAGGAATTTATGTAAAGCGAGTCTTGAAAAAAAATGAGAAGCAGGGAACAGATAAAAGAGACGGAGGATCAAATGATTCATAAGATTATTAAGCCCTCCCGAGCGGAAATTAAGTTCGGGCTTTGATCGAGCCCATCTTAATTTTTCTTAACTTTATTGAGGCCCTAGTCTGGAAGCCTAATATGGGTCATCAGTGGCCCACACACTTTGCTACCGAGGGCTATTGAAGGCAAAGTAACCAGGGCCTTTAAACGCGCTTACTTGGTCTTCGTACTCGGACCATAGTTTTAGTCAACCTACCTACCCTACCATTCCCTAATAGGGGCCTGGTCCGGCTCTTTTACAGAAAACCCTACTATGGAATCCACAAACAATGCCTTGAAGGCCCCGAATTGTATTACGGATGCCCTGCCAATTTTCCGCACGGGCTAGTAAGCTATGGGGCTATTTATGAACGTCATAATTAACGGGTGGGTTGTTTTTACGTAGTAGGCTCGCGTGGATACAAATAACCGCAAAACCGCATTTAACGAAGCTGCGTTAAAGGAAGAAAAGGACAATTATAATGTACATCATAATCCTACCAACAAAGTTCGGAGTTTAAAAAAATAAAGAGAAACGAAATAAAATATAGGGAAAAATAACTCATGGCCGCAATATCACCTCATAAAATAAATTGAAAGCGTAATGGATAAAGAAACTGCCGTCGCAAATAGAAAATCATAACAAAAAGCAAATATGAATTCTAAAAATATAACTGCATATAAAAAACCATAGCAAAACATAATGAATCAAATAAATAACTCGGACGTGTCCAAAATATCCATGTGAAATCATCCAATGTATCCAAGGTTGTAGTAATACATAGCTCTTCAATTATATTTCGTGAATGTCTCTGCATAATCACCTATAATACGCGTATGGCGAGAACGTAAGCGGAGATAACAACAAGAGATAGAAGGTCACCGCGTGTGGCACGAGAATTAGAGGGAGTGACCGATTTCAAACGAGTCGCGAAAATATCGCATACAGAAGAAGGTTTCCTGTAAAAGGTCCATAGATCCAGGAGGTTGGTGACCCACCTACGAGAACTTGTACATACATTCACTTTTTTTAACCGAATGATATAAATAATTAACTCTTTAGTATGAAAAATACTGAAATTATGGCATTGCCAAATTTTGACTGACTGGATGTATTAACATTACCTAGGACATACCAGTCTGGTCCAGCATCATTCGGACTCTAGTCATAGAAGAAATGTGAATGCGTGTAATAAATCTTCTTTTAATGGCACAGCTAGATAAAAAAAACAACAACCCCCGAATGTGACATCCAGAAGTCCCAAGTGCCTGCCTGGCATCATCAAGTTTATAAATGTATAGAAGACTTCAGTTGATTGTCATCGTTCATTGGAAAGATAAGTACCTATAACGCAAGGACAGACCAACACGTGAATGTGTCATATGTCGGAAAATCTGCTGAGCGATTGTCCGTAGGCAATTTACGAAGTAAAAAGTTGATTGAAAGCGGAGTACGGAAGATCAGAATGTAACCTTGTTCACCAGAAGAAAAAGAGAGAGACGGAGCGAGTGTATGTGTGTGTGTGTGTATGTGTGTGTGTGTGTGTGTGTATGTGTGTATGTGTGTGTGTGTGAGAGAGAGAGAGAGAGAGAGAGAGAACAAAAGGAAAAGCGGGAATGCTGTGGATACAAATAGAGCGGAGTTGTGTGTAAGTGGTGGTAGAAGGTATCATGCCAAACTGTCAGGCAGTCACTCCTCAAAGCTATACATGTTGAGCTGAAAGCGGGGACGAGAGCTTTGTAGCCCCATTGGTATGCCGATACCATATCCTTGCCTCGACTATTTTCCTCTGTCTTGTGCCTGCCTGCCTCTCGCTCTATCTGTCTATTTCTGCCTAGCTTTCCAGACCCTGTTTTCGATCCCTCTACGGTTAATCTGTCTGATAACCCTTTACCGTCACTGTGACCTACTAGGCTGCGTTTGCACGCACGCAAATCCCTCGCAATCGCCTTACATTACTTCCCTGGCCAGCCCCAGCCTTCCAAGCAGCAAGTCGGCAAGCAAGCACCGTGTGCTCTATAGAACTAACAAGCAAGGGAAAAAGCGTGAGTTAACCAATCCAGTCTTAATCGCTGTCTTGCTCCCTCGTCCTCGGTACAACGAGGCACCATCAGCCTTTGTGCGCCGTGGGGTTTCTCTTCCTTCCCTGCGACAACGTCCATTTAGTCGACAATAACTGAGTCGACCATTGTAATGCTCGATGTAAGATTCTGAATCGATTAGTACTTCACATTTAGAATGTCCATCTGTTCAACAAGATCATTCGCGCATTAATCAGTTCGTTTCATCATTCATCAATCATTCCTTCTTAGTAACTTCCTAACGTGAAAAACGGACAATGGGCAGGGAGGGGCATGTTGAGCAGTCGGGTAAGTTGGGCAATCGAAATATTTGGAAAACTAAGCACCGGACGCGGGTGCATCAAATGGCGGAAAGAGAGGTATGGAGGAAGGGAACACATCACACCATCGCCCGTTGCTATGCGGCGCACGAGACGGTAATACCGGACGTTTCATTATTTTTGCATCCAAAAGTAAAAAAACAACGTGATGGAAAGATTTTCTTCTACCATTAAATGAAAAAAAAAAAATTCAAAATTCATTGCAATTAATGTTAATATTTCAAAACCTAAGTAATTAACAAGCAACTGTTGGTACTTACCCCACTATCGGGGCAGGTTGAGCAAATATGGCCTTTGTAATTTGCGAGCGATTATCTGTGAAACAATAAGGATAACAGGAGTTTCGTCTACAGACGTTTTTTCTCAGATAAATTACCTATTGATCAAAGTAGGTTTCATTTTTACACGGCAGACTGTTAAGGAATTACAGGGCGATAATTCCAAACTTGCTCAACATGCCCCTTACTCTACCCTACGTTTCCAGATGAAGCATGTTTAGTGCGATTGTTTGCCTTTTCGAAGCAATGAACGTTTCTTTGAACTCAACATTTCTCACTTAGAAGAGAAAGCTGAGAAGTCAAAGAGAAACTGCAGTACAGCAATGTGTGTTCTTACGGACTTCAGAAGGCAATACCGCATAGCCATATAACTTGATAACGGTCGATGGAGTTAACAGTAGCCGACTAGTGTTCGAGGAGTTGACTCGACTCAACCCGCTCCTTTCTTACTCTATCTTTCTCGTTTGAGAGAGAATAGATAAAGAGAGAGAGAGAGAGAGAGAGAGAGAGAGAGAGAGAGAGAGAGAGAGAGAGGGAGAGAGAGAGAGAAAGAGAGAGAGAGGGATAGGGGGATGAGGTGACTAGGTTACTAAAGCTGCTACACTCTCCGTACAGGCTACGAGAGTGGGTGCGGTTGGTTGAGAGAGCGAAGGGTCGCATAGTTATTGCCATGCATATGGTGTTCGTCCCGGACAATAAAACGGAATAGTTGCGGTGCGAGGGTTAAGGTGCGCCTATATACCGAAGCCGCCGCTACTATTAAACACTAAAAGCCAGGATGAAGATGCGCAGAAGGGTCGCTGGAACGACAGTAGGAGATTTTAGAGTCGGTTGTAAGCGGACTATTGGGTGCAGAATCGGACAGAAGATGGAGACAGGAGCCAAACGTGGCAAAGCGAATTGCGTTGTTCGCCTTGGCACAGGTAATGTTTATTCTCGAATGTCTCTTTATCGACAGTTTCGTCGTTTCCTCGTCTGCCGCCAAAGAGCGCTGTAGATGCAAGTTTAAACCACCTAGTATTTCTGTCCACAGGCAGCAATTCCACCATTGATAATTGTTGTCACTACGAGCATCCTGGTAAAACGTCCAACACGAAAGACGAGATCGTCTATCCTCCTGTACACTGAAATAGCCGAACAAGGAAACTTACTCAACTACTTATTTTTGGCGTTATACTAATGCTGCCTTTCTTTCTGGACCAACTGAAATCTCCAGTGTATGGAAGGAGCTGACGAGGCTAGGACCAGGCAAACCTAGTCCAGGTTCTACTTTGAGCTTCTTTTCTTCGAGTAAGTTGTATTGTATCGTCATTGATCCATGCAATACTCATCCCCATGTGTCTTTCCTCGTATCCCAAACTTCACATATCCTACACCACCGAGCCGGCTCCTATTCGAATTTGCCGAAGATACCTCTGATGTCGTTTCGGAGCTTATCCCAACCACCACCTCTTCGTCATTCATTGCGACCCAGATGGTATCCTACTCTTTGCTATACATGGTATTGAAATATTATTAGCTCATCCAGCTACCCTATTTGATAACTGCCGCAGACTTTAACACCTATCGTCAGGAGCATGTGTCCGCTCCTGAAGTCGAATCACCATCTCCCAATCTGCTGACCAATAGCCAATTCGTGTGAATTGTCCAAGATTTTCTAGACGATTCTTCATAGGCAAATCAATTCGTTTCTTACGTCGAGTAAGATTCTCGATTCACAGCAATCTGGTTACCGGAGCGGCTTCAGCAGGCAGACGGCTCTTCTGCGAAACGAGTAGTTGTTCAGGGGTAGCTCATACTCTGAGGATTATTTAAGGTTTTCCTTTCGCAGATGGTTGTGAGCGCATAAGCCAGAACTCTTTTGAATAATTAGTAGATTACAGTGGTGTTTAATGAAAATAAACTACAATCAATTATTATACCCAATAATGAAGTGGAATGAAAACTTTCGCATAAGTTTAGTATATTTAGACAATTTTACATGTTCTTTGAGAAGTCACGGTTACGAAAATTCTTCCGCTAGTCACATTTTTCTAAGTTTTATCATTATCAGCTTATCTCAGACATCTAGAGTTATTTAGAGTAAAAATTATCAGATAGAAATGTGGCCAGCATGTCATCTTCATAAAGTGCTGCATAAATTAGAAGATATTTAAAGACGTACTTCTTTAAAAGTTCGGTAACTTGGCTTGAAATTTTACGAGTATACTGGGATATATATTTACTTAATTGTCGATGAAAATCAGTTAATTGTTTAATATTCGGGTTCTTGAAACTAATACCTTAAGGAGTTTCGGGACAATTGGTGAAGTGCTCCCATTTGATTCAAATTTATACAGTAAATCCTTTCTCATATATTGAATGCACCTTCCAAATTTTAAATCGATGGTCTACGCCGTTCCTATAAAATTAACCTATAAAATTGCCGACGCGCTTCGCTGAATGGCAATTTTACGCACGAAATAGTATGAAAAAAATGTCTAAAATCTTATGAAAAACTGTCAAATCACTTAGTACGTTACGACAAATGCGTCATCAGTCTCATAATGTTGAATGCTCTACGTTAAACAGTGTTTCTTCAACTGTAAATTTTATAGAAACGGTGTAGACGATCGATTTAAAATTTGGAAGGTACATTCAGTATATGACAAAGATGACAGTATATGACTGTATAAATTTGAATCCAATGATAGCATTTCTCCTTAACTCTGCCAAAGCCTTTAATACTTTTGATCATTGCAAGCTCCATACCAAGTTTTTGGGTTTGTATCACTGCACCTTTCGTTCTAATATCGAATCTACTGGAGCATGACTTGACGATTGACATCTAATGACAGTGTGAAACTACTGTACAGGAAGTGACACAGGAGAGATCAAATCCGTTTTACTTCGCGCGGTAAAGTTTGCGCTGAACATACGATACAAAAAGTGAAAATTCGGGTTGGCATGCGTGGGTATATGCTTGTACAGGAATTCAGTAAGTAATATGATGCCTTCCTCCAGGATTCACTTGGCCAGTTCTCAATGAGAGCAGAGCACTCGTACGAGAAGAAGATATAATAGGTATTCCAATCTTCTTCCTGAATACAGAAACGCTTCAACCGCCTCCATATTAAAGAAGTTTCATAATGTTAGCGGATGATACTCAACCTCAAGCTTGCCAAGGCTCATTTCCGCCCGGTGTTGAGTGAATAACAAAGAAAACAGAAAAGTCCTTACCAGAAGAAAATAGAAAGCAAAAATAAAAAATGTTTAAGCTGCAAGTCGAGAACGTTGCCATAAAGGACAAGGGCCGCAAAAGGATACAAAAAAGTTTCGGAAAATTGGGAAAAAGCACGCTGCGATATAACAAAGAAAGTACTTGCGATTTTATGATCATCCCCTCGTCGGGGTGTAACAAACGAAGATCTGTAAAAGGGTGGACGATACAGAAACGAAAGCGGAATGAAGAGGGTGCGCAATTTTCGGTATATACGAACGCGCAATGTACGATGATGGAAGTGAGGTGGGAAGAGGATCGTGGCTCACGGGGAACGCAAATTAAAAATACAAAGAATCATCCGCCGCCGAGAAAATATAAGGGAGCCTGTACTTTCACTTTTCTTTGCAATGCGACGACGAAAGAGATAACAATTTCTATCACGATCGTCGAAAGGGAAGAAAAGGTAGAGAAGTTATGCGGCCCCAGGAGAAAGGGTAAGAGAGAGAGAGAGAGAGAGAGAGAGAGAGAGAGAGAGAGAGAGAGAGAGAGAGAGAGAGAGAGAGAGAGAGGCAGTTGAGGGAGACCCAAAGGATCGCGAGCAAGTGGGAGCGAGAGAGTGAGGGAGGGAGAGGTGAGAAGAAAGAACGTTGTTCTCTGGAGTCCAGCAAGAGGACCCATGGATGTCTAGAATTCAGACAAAGGGTGCCGACAGCGCACAATGGAGCTTGTAATCTCCAGCCTCTGCAATAGACGTGATGGCGGTAGTGGAGTTCAGAGGGTTCTGTATTCCCGAAATCCGTACCCGTTGTTACGATTTCCGTTCGGGCCTGGTACATCGCGGTACGTGAACCTAAAGCTGGATACCAGAGCCTTTTTTGTTACCGTCGGCCGTTGAGCTGTTCACCCGCACTCATATCTCGTGGTGAATCTGGCTCGCGAAACGACCAACACGAAGGCTCAACCCTCGGACGAAGGAAGGAAAGGAGAGTCCAATCAAGAATGTCCACCTTTCGGGCCTGCCGAGCCACTTCCGGCTGAAGCCTCGTCTCGTATCAAACGAAATCGCATAATGAGCCAGGTAAACGAATCAATTTTTGCTTCAAGCGGTGATTCCACTCGGAAATTCTATTTCCCGTGGTGGTATAACACGGATAGAAGACGCGAGGGTGGACACGAAACAGAAACGTTATCTACGGTGACGAACGCGATGGGCTGTTTCGTGGTGTTGAGACGAGAGGAAATTGACCGTAAGACTGGGTCGGAAGTGACAGTGGGATGGAAGAGCAGACGGAAAATGTGGGAAATGGTTGTGGAGTGAAATAAGAAGATTTGGAATGTACCGTTTACAATAATTTCAGTAAATCTTTAAACATGTTGAAAGTTATACAACTATTTGAAAAGCAATATCGACAAATTATTCATACATATAAAATAGTTCCGACGGACCGATATATAGATAACCTACAGCCCTAACCGCTGAAGATAGAAACATGATATTTGGAAGATAAGTTCCTTAGAAGGTGTAGGTGTGCACTAAGAAATGATTTTACGAAAATCAACTCCTAAGGGGATGAAACGGGGTGTAAAAGATTGTATGGAAAATTGTATTCCTTGCGTGTATCAACTTGAAACTTGGTATAAATATTCTTCAAAACAAATAACAAAATGCATATTTCATGTTTTTTTTAAACGAACCACAATTAGGGGTGCAACGGGCTATTGGAGTTTTTATGGGAAAATCGAAGTCCTGGCTTCCCGTGCAGCAATTTCTTCGGGATACCTAAGTTCCGATCGGATCCCGATCGGGATATGATACGGATTCCCTAGAAGGGGTATCCTCATCGGAATCCAGATAGCACCTGGATCCTGGCTGGAATCCGATTTGCGAGCGTTACATTTTGCTCCCGGATCGGATGCGATACCCGACTGGATTCCGATTGAGAAACCAGGATCCTAGTCCGAATCGGACTGTATCTACGACAATATTTCTGCGCGGGTTTTATCTCAATGAAAATCAGAAGATGTATTCCTTAAAGGGCGTAGAGGTGCAGTAAGAAAGGATTAGCTTCTCGCATGGTCAATTATATGTGGGCCGTTCGAGAGTATCAAGAGCCCAAAAATTGAATGTGCTTGCCGAAGATCATAAATCATAAAATGTTGTCTCCAGAACTGTACGACTCTGCCATGTAGTTCTGTAGATAAAATACTGGAGTTGAAGGTTTGCAATTTTATACTACTATTTCATTAATTACCAACCCCTACCTTAGTCAGTCAGTCTACCACCGTGTCTGAGAAATATGACACTCTGCCTTCTTTATTTCTAACTTTTTGCTCTTTTTGTTTATCTCCTCTCCGGATCAAATCTTAAAGTCCACGTGGTCGAAATCGCGGGCAAGAACTAGTAAGATATAATTCTATCCTCTATAAACAAATAACAAAAAGCATATTACAGGATTTTTTATTGTAAAACATCCCCTAATTAGCGGTGCAATGGGGCGTTAAGGTGCAGAACCCAAACACCAAATAGTTTGAAGCCAAATTCTATGCGTGTAAAGCCACGGGCGGAAGCTAGTCGTAGCGTGTGTCTTCCTAAAATACTATTATATTGACTTTTTTCCGCTGGCTTTTATTAATGGATAAAATTAATCGAACGAAGGAATTCCCCGATCGCAATCATGGTCCCTCGTATTATATCGGATAAAAAAGATCACAAACAAATTCAAATCCGATCAACTCAGGTTTCTTCAAGCTCAGCTTTCTCCATACATAGTATCGCACAAGAGGTGTCTATAAAAAAACATTCCGCGAAACGAATATCGAGGGAGATTTTCAATTCATCTTTGCCAAGGCAGCGACACAACGCGAACGAAAAGAAGAGTAGGAAGAAAATATTTCTACGAGCCCACGAGGTGAAATTGGACACGTATTTGCCGGGTCGGAGGGTCGCGCGATAAAAATTTCCGGAAGCGGTACTCATCAGCTTTCCTATAGTGTTAGCCGCGACGAGTTCGGGTCGCGGCTGTTTCTCTTTCTCTACGGTTGACGCGAGGAAAGCCTCTCGTCGACGCTCACCGAGCTCCGCAAGCCGAAGAAAGAGGATTAAAAAATAATTTACATTGCCAAGTTTTCATTCTACGGTTCTTCGCCCCCGAGTACCCGAATAGGGTGAGGGATGTGGCCAGGTATCTCTGTGCATAGCTTCATATATACTTGAGAGGTCTTTTTTTTTGCTTCTTCTCTTCTGCCACCCTCGGTTTTTCCACGCTTTTTGTCTTTTCGTCTTGCTTTCGCGGGATATTGTGTCGTCAGTCGCTCGTTTCCACGGCATTTATACACTCGACGAAAGAGAAAGAAAGACGGAGAGTTTGGCTCTCAATTTTCTCGCGAGCTCTGTCTCTCTCGCTCTCTCCCTCCCTACCCACTCCTCTCTCTCTCTCTCTCTCTCTCTCTCTCTCTCTCTCTCTCTCTGTCACTCTGTCTCTCTCTCCCTTTAACTCTCGTTGAGAGAAGAACTTCCGTGGATTACCATCTCGCCGCGCGGTTCGCGTTAATATTTATTAGCAGAGCACCCTCTCTCTCTCTCTCTCTCTCTCTCTCTCTCTCTCTCTCTCTCTCTCCCTCCTCGCAACTACCCTTCGCTCTTTCACCCTCGCTCCGCTCTGTTTTACCCGTTCTCTTTATTTCTGTCTTGTTCGCCTATACAAGTCCTGGACAGGAGAAACTTTCACCCTCAATTTTGCACCCGGATGCCGAGACTCTCTCAACTCCGATGCTTTTCACACCGGTGAAGAATAAAAATAGCAGATACGAAGAAAAAAAAATGAAAGATACCATGGAAAAGAAAGGAAGATGAGAGGCAAGTTTTCAACTGGCCGCGGTCCGAAAAGACGCTCGAATAACCACACCCAACACCATCTACTCTTCGAACTAACTCTGCATTCATATGAGTTAGTTTTTAACGCCTCATGCCTCATTTCTTTTTTTCGCTATCCGTCTTTCTCTATTCCTTTCTTTCACGGTTTCTCTTCTCCGACCTGTAAATTTCTCTCTGCAAAGCTCTCAGATTATTCATTGCTTTCCAAGACAAATATTTCATAGCCTTTCATTAACCAATGATCGCTCACTCCCGAGGGAAAGCCACGAAGAAAATCCCTAAAAATGAATCCGTTGCTCTGCAACCAATTGCCAGACGAGCCCGTTCGCTTCGGAGAAATATTTTGGCACTTTGGGATAATGTCCGATAATATGGATGAGTCTAGCCAATGTCATCTGAAATGAGTTAAAACTATTACGGTGTCGCCATAATGTATCTTCTGGTGAGTTTGCATCCAACTTGAAAAAATACACGTGGCTTTAACTTCACTCTTAAAACAACACACTTGGTATTGCAGTGTACACTTCCAAAAAAAAAAATATATATTTAAATAGGACCTATTTAAATAAAATAGGTTTTTTCCTTGTCTCACAGCCTACTCCGACCCTATTTGTTTCAAATAATTTAAAAAATGTTGAGAGACTGAATTGTGTACCATTTTTCCGTCTGTCTCTTTTGTCTTATACTGCCAGATGAAACCAAATCACAAATTTATTAGGAATAAATAAAATATTTAGTTATTAGGTGATATCAAATACATCTCGATTTAAATAAATAAATATATCTAAAATAAATAATTTTAATAATGGAATGCAATAAGAAAAAATTGATTTTACGAAAAATCTAGTTAATTCAAATTTTAAAAAATCACATACCTGCATCTATTTAACCCTTCCTGGTTACACTTCCAAATTCAATCGCGGTGGTCACACTTGGGTCGATTCTACCCAGTCAGTTTTCAAAAACGTATTGTGACCAAACTATCCGTGCGAATTGGTTCAAAAAATTACGGAACATGCTTTGAACTTTCTAGATGATGTACGAAAAATTTATTTATGAAAAATAAAATGACGGCACGTTAAAAAAATTCATGAAGAGGTAAAAACGCAAAAACCCACTTTTTCGCTCAAAAAATCCTAGTTCCGTGAATTTTCAATATTTTTACCTAAAATTTAGACGTGTTACTCCTTAGGTATGCTACTTTTGGGAAAAAAATAGTAGCATAGTGCGCGTTCCAAAAAAGGTATTTATTCCGACATGTGAAGAGGGTGAATTTGATGGTATGAGGATACTTCAAACTCCAGGTAAGATGATGAATACAGTCCCATTCGAAAACGGGAATTATTCTATATTTACGCCAAAAATTGATCGACGGGTCGATTCTACCCAGGGTGACCACGAAGGGTTAATATCAAAAGAATTTTTCTGTCAGTGCACGAATCAACTATTTCATACGCGTCCATAGTTATATCAACGTACTCTAGTTACTTTACGGCCGACCTAAAATTACATACATAAATGATACCATCACACCCACGCATATCTGTACAAACTAGTTCATCTTATCGTAGATCCTTATGTAGAAGGATACGACGTAGATATATTTCGCATATATTATAATACAGGTAGCTAGACAACGAGCCGGTTATAATATCGCTTATCTTGTAGTACAACAACCGTACCCTCCTGTGCTTTTCCGTCCCGTCCCGCTTACGACAGGCAACAGAGCGAGATACGTGCACACGAACAAACCGCAGGTACGCGTATAACACGGATACATCCTTCTTCCTCTCGCTCTCTCTCTCTCTCTTGATCTCTCTCTATGACAATGCCCGTACGTCCCGATTAAATTTGGGTCTTCGCTTTACCTCTCCCTCTTGTCCTCTCTCACACACATGATGTCAGGCTATCTCTGCATTCGAACGTCCTTCCAATCTGCGTCCGTATTAATTCCGGTACTCATTAAGATATCCCGTAATTCGTGGCGTGGGCAAACGCGCCAGTTCTCTGTATATAGGTCGAAGAGGGGGTGCGTGGGGGTGGAATAGGAGCAGACGGGAGAGAGAGAGAGAGAGAGAGAGAGAGAGAGAGAGAGAAAGAGATAGAGAGAACTGTACATTGACGAGCTGCAGCACGGTGTGGTCTTATGTGCAACGTGGATCGCGCTTTCAGCTCCGAAATGCCGGTATTAATTTACCAACGGTGTAATTTCGGTTAATTAATTGATAGATTGTCAACCAAGATAGGCAGTCAGGTACAAACGCATTCGCTTTGCATACGGAGGATACTCGAGCAATCAATTCGATCAGCCAGGAATCAAGGGATGAGACACTACCGCAAGCAAGTGAAAGAATAAGACTCACTGATCTTTGTACACCCGGACTGTAGATTGGACATTCCATAAGTTACTCCAGATCAGAGCACGAACATGCCACGATAAAGTAATGCATACTGTCATCGATGTCATTCATCACTTCAGTTTCATCTCAAAGTTTATTTCTAAGCTTAAAGTTTTACGTAATTTCAATTGTACTTCATTCAGATTCGCCCCGACTGTAGTTCATTCAGACACCCCCGAATGGGGTATTCTGTGGAGGTCTACTTGCCTAGCACATTCGTACTAGTCTGTAAAAAAGTTTGGTGTGAGTGTAGTTCGCTGTTATAGGCCCATCGTGATCGATTAGTTTAGCTATGGCTGGCAAGACGTCAACATCTGTC
This sequence comes from Ophion ventricosus, assembly GCA_963932345.1. NCBI lineage: Eukaryota > Metazoa > Arthropoda > Insecta > Hymenoptera > Ichneumonidae > Ophion > Ophion ventricosus. Next base: position 5,339,635 of record OZ010719.1, on the reverse strand, counting down.
GCCAATGATCCATGTATACTGGAAACGTATGTTAAATATTACTTTAGGAGAATTTTTTTTCCTCCATAATTCTGTTTTTTTTTTAAATCGGAATATGAACTTTCATGAAGGTGTTGAGTGAATAAAAGCAAAAATGGCTACAGAATGGCTATAGTGTAGAATATCATACTATCGTAATTTCGTTTAGTTTTTTTCTAAATACATTGAATTTATTTATGATAAATAAATTTGAAGATTTTTGGACTTCAACATGAAGTTTTTAAATTTATTCATCAATATTTTATATTTATCATCAATTTTATCATCTCATAAGAGTCCGTACTAAATAGAAATACTCAAACCTTAAAATAAAGACCCTTTTTTAATTCCCAAAGCCTTCAATATTTTTTTTCTGAAAGTACGTAATCTCAAATAAAAATACCTGAAAGGATTTTTACAGATAAGTTACTCGATAAAAGTGATGAATTTTCAACATTAAGGTGCATTTTCTGAATTTTTTTAACGATTAAATAAAGAATTCCAAAATTAATGTTATAATATTATTATTAATTAAGACGTCATATGCATTTAGACGGGAAAAAAATTCTGCAATTTTGAGGGATTTTTTAGACTAAGAAATAATTATTCTACATTTATCGAACTGTAGGTATAATAGTATATTAATAGTATATTTAAGTATACAACATAATTTTTTTAAATTCATTTATCATCATAATGGTAGAGCTGTGGCAGAGTTGCCGCGGGAGTTGCGAATTGGGGTGCAGTCTAGCTTCCCGTAGACTTTGATCTGCCAAAAAGTACAATTTTTTTCAATTTTAACGTGTATAGTTTCTATTTGACAGTAATTAAAATTTAAAAAATGCAAATTGTAAAGAATGGCACGCATTAAAAAGAAAATCAAAGTTTGACGTAAAATTTCTGTAAAATTTGGATTAAAGAAGTCGTTTTTTTTTCTAATTTTTTGAAAACAATTCTCGTCAACTAGGTTATAATTTTATCAATATTTCTCCAAAGTTTTAACTCATTTGGCTTAATAGTTTTTGAGTAATCCAGCACGCCAATTTCGAAAATGGACTTTTAAGAAAAATGCGTTTAAAGTTACGACACGTAAAACAAACAAATGATTAAAATTAGTTACGGATTTGTCAGCGTAAGTGTTACTTAACCCTTCCCAATCGAATCCTTTGCCAACACTCAGAAGGACCAAGGGCTCAGAAGTATTGGCCTTGCGCAGACTGATTGATGCGCCAGCCGGTGCACGGCTAAGCGGTCACCGCTCCGAGTATCGGTCGTTCACAACGCCTCTTAACGAAAAGTACCTTCAAAATTGAATCCCAACCGTCAATCCACCAATGTCTGCAGCCTCGAATCGATATCAAACGTTATATGGTGGACGTTTTGACAAAATATACTTTCGCCATGTGTATATGGTAGGGTTGAACCGTATTCTTGAATTACATGAACTAGAGAATGTAAAATCGTTGGGTCTTCGTACACGGTATAACAACGAGAGCAGGTTCTCTCAACTCTCGGCTGCTACCCCACTTAAATTCATAAGAGCCGCGAAATGTGGTGCGAATTTTCGACTTGCCAAAGTTAATTCCCGTTTTCCCCAGGATTACTCGGTGGCGATCCTTCCTACGGCCCACTCACACCAGCGATGGTCTAGTCCGTGTACGACTCTCTCTCTCTCTCACTCTGGCTCTTTTGCTCTCTATATATACGAGGCATTACACACAAGTCCATTGTCGCTTTCGCCCTCAGAAAATTGTTTTATCTCTCTCGTGCCGCATACATCCCAGTTACACCTCGTTCTCTTTTCGCCGGTATACTCTCGACCACTTTGACCCCTCTCAAGAAAGGTCGCGCGGTCACTTCGCGTCTCTGCAATAACGCTTGCCCGCGCTCAGCAGGAACTTTATGGATATTCGTAATGGAGAGGAGAAAAATTAAGAGATAAATTCAATGTTGGAAAATTTGATAATGGCTGAAAGCACGATATCAAGCATAAATATACTTTCGCTGTGCAACATACGTATTAAAGTTGATGTTCGCTATTGTTGGCTATATTGTTGTGAATAAAAAAAAAACAAAATGTATAGTAGAAAGAGTATCGGAAATTTCGTGTGGAATTTATAATTTTTATCGAATCTATGTGAATCAAATTGATGGTCATTTTTGCGGTAATTGTTTGATTCGGGGAAATGGACCAGCGATAATTAGACAACGACGAACAATTTTGCTTTCTGCTTCAACCCTTCTTTTCTTTTTCTTTATTTGTCGCAACACTTAATTCTACTCCCTCTCTTTCTCTCTCTATCTCTTTCTCTCCGCGCATTACCATTATCCGGATAGTTAACTCTTCAGGTTCAACCGCATGCTGAATCTCTTACGCTATCTTGGTCTATGCATACTTTCGTCTAAACATAATGCCTCGACAAATCCAACAAATCGTCAGAATACTCATTACGCCTGTATTCTTCACTTTGTTAAAGTCTTGAAAGTATTTTTCGAAAAACCAATACACAGGTGCGCACAACAAATGGAACGAGTCGAGGAAATGTACAATTCTAGAGCCGTCATAGGTATCTGTATAGGCATATGTTTGACGCTTCAATGTCTATCAGGCTCCTGCAAGTCGCGAAGCGGTCGCTGCTGCGATGCGAAAATCGCGTGACATAGTCAATTAGATTGTTCAGCTATTGTCCCACACTATGCGGATTATAGGTTAAAAAAGTAATGGTTCGATATGGATTAACGGAAAAAAAAGAATAAATAGTAAAAATATTTCTTCGGGTTATTTTTTAAATCAAAGAAACGATTCATATGCATCATATTGGATATTTGTGCAACTGTCATGTATGCGCTGTAATTTATAAACTTTCATGTGTGAACTGTCAACTATGAACTGCCATTACAAACTGTCATGTATGAACTGCCATGTATAAACGGTCATGTACGAACTCTCATGTATGAACTGTCATGTATAAACTGTCATGTACGAATTGTCATGTATGAACTATCAAGTATGAGCTGTCATGTATATGGACATGTATGAACCACTGCCATTTAGGAAAATGTGTGTTCAACTCTAATGTACGAACTGCCATGTATAAACATTCAACTATAAACTGTCATGGACGAATTGTCATGTGTGAACTATCAAGTATGAAATGTCATCTAGGAGCATGTATGAACAACTGTGATCTAGGCACATGCATGAACAATGTCATCTAGGAACATATATGAACGACTATTATGTAGAAACATGTATGGGCAGCTGTCATATAGAGACATGTGTGAACAACTGTCATCTAGGAATGAATTATGGATATATAAAATAATTATCTTCACCGAGGTTTGCCATTAGCGTACACGTTGTTGGATATTCAGTTACAACGTTTTGCCATTGGTATGATATAAATTCAGATTTTGCGTGGATTGATCAGTGAGAAACGTCAGTAAAAGTGGGTACGCTTTTTCTCCTTTGGCAAGATTGCGACAAGAGCGAAGAAGTAGATTAGGGGATGTCGAGTAAACTGCGGAAAAAGGATACGGTGTGTGGCACGAACAAGAGATGAAAGATGTTAGCTGAAATAGTGAAATTGCGACGGGATGCGATGGTCGTAAGACATAAAAACACGCCAAGTTTGTGGGTGAGAGAAATCGTCGAATAACCATGGCATACACACCGGAAGTCGGTGCTTTCGGCTCGAGAGAGGATGTTAATCATGGAAAGTGGGACGGTTGGGCTTGGGTGGTAGGTAACGTGTACAACCCTTAAGATTTACGAACCGAGTTGTACACCTCCGGTTGCCTCCGATGCTGCTGGATGACCGTCCTATAATCCCCTCCCCCACTCTCTCGTCCCGCCCCCTGCTGTGTGATATCCGTGCGATCGTTAGGGGTATGTATTTCCTTCTCGTACCGGTCTGCTTCTCTCGCCCACGACACTCCACTGTGGTCTATAGTTCTAGGTGAAAACTAGGTCGTTGCTCTTGTCGTTATCCTCGTAGCTCACAGCGGGGTCTTGTCCGGTTCACACCTTGGAAATTTCAATGTCTCACTCGTAAAATTCAAAGCTACTGGATACCGATACACGACCCCTGCGCATATCGCATGTACACTCAAGTAGGATCACCCGTGCTGTCACTTGGGGCGAAGTGAAAATAGGGCTAAGAACATTTCGGATAGCACAGTAAGAGAACGACTAAGTGGTGATGGGAGAAGATTGCGCGATTCAATAGCCAACTATCAGCGAGCAGAGAAGCTCAAAATAATAGAGTTCCTGCACCTTTGAGACCCTTATCGCTCTTCTCTTCTCTAACGTTCTTTTCCTCCTCTTACCTTGATCTTTCATCGAGCGGCTCGTTGATGGCACAAAAGCCACTCCATTGAGAGTACAAGTAGGAGCCTTGGGATCTTCATGAGGAAGTCCGCGCCGTGAAAACTGGACGAATTATTTCCGTTACAGATAAAGGTATACGTTGGGCTTGTCTTCAACGGTGGTCAGACTTCCAGTGGAAAATATCTGGTATTTCCAACCGTCGTTAAGAAGTATATCGGCCTCTACGAGTGTCCTTTTTTTTCTTTTCGTGGCTTCTTCGACTACCCGTCTAGTCGCGAAGGGTTGAAAGATGACAATTCAGTTGGCCTTCTCAACTCGGGAGTCTTGACATCGCCGCAGGGAATGACATTAAGAGTGGAATAGGGAGATGCACGGGAGTGGAAGAGAGAAAGAGAAGAAGCAGCAGACTCTCGGAGTGACGGCGTAGGGTAGCCACGCCACGAAGACTTATTGACCAAGCTCCTGTAAAAACACGACCCTCCCATGACGGTCGAGTTGTTTCAGCCTGTTTTGTCAGGCACCCTCTATCCTCTCATTCTTCACCGTCGCGAACCGCTTATATTCCAACTTATCTATTCTCTTCTCGTCAGGCCTGGGCTTTCACGTCTTGTGACTCAAGTACGTGATTAAGGTTTTTTTACGTTTTAAGTAAAATTGATTGGAATCATGGGATAATCTTTAAGTTATCTAGACATACAAAACAGTTCCGTGACTGACTGACATGTAGGCAACGCACAGCCTAAACTGCTGAAGATAGAAACATGAAATTTGAAAGATATGTTCCTTAGAAGGTGTAGAAGTGCACTAAGATAGGGTTAGCTTTTCGGATGGTCAACTATTTGTGAGCTGTTCGAGAGTGTGGAGTGCCCAAAACTTGAATGTGCTTGCCGAAGACCATAAATCATACAAGGTTGTCCACAGAACTATATTTCAAAGCCAAATAGTTCTGTGAACAACAATGACGTATGATATTGGAGTTGAAGGTTCGTACTTCTATACTACTATTTCATTAATGATCAACTCTCACCTTAGTCAGTCAGTCTGCCGTCGTGCCTGAAAAGTACAATACTCTACCTTCTTCCTTTATTTCTTCAGGGTGTCTACCGACCTGAAAAGTTATGAAAAGTCTTAAATGTCATGAAAAATTACCAGTCTACCTTCTTTTTTTAAAGATCTCTGCAGCGCCCATTGTCATGGCCGATTTTTGTATTAATTTATCCAAAATAATTTCAAATTTTTTGCGTGTTTACGACAATTTACGATATTATAAAAAAAGGTAGTAGAAAAAAAATGATTCGTTATCTCAACATATTAGTTTTTTTTAATACTTGTAAAGCGACTAGATGATATTACTCAAAGTTCCTAAATGTATGTAACATTTTTTCAGGTGTTTCCACAATATATTTCTCTACAGCAAACTTGAAATGATGTTTGTCTCACATTTTTTACTACACATGGAATTGTACAGTTTGGTGGCTTTTCGTTTATTTCGTATACTTTTTTATTGGCATACAACACACATTTATTTCAAAGAGCAGAATATAAATATTAAAATTTAGAAAATTAGTTGCACTAAAGAATTATAAAGTATACTTTTATACCAGAAAGTAATACTAAAAGTCGTGAAAAATCCCTATTCATTGCCTTAAAAATCCTTAAATGTCAGGAAATTTCAGTTCTCGTCAAAATTAGAGACCCTGTTCTTACTTTTTTCTCTCTTTGTTTATCGCCTCTCTGAATCAAATCCTAAAGTGCACGTGAATGAAGTCGTGGACAAAAGCTAGTCGATTATAAAGAGCCTCGACAATAATTTGATCAAGAATTCAAGACCTCAATTCGAAAGTAGAAGTACCTAATATTGCGAGCAACAGGGAGATATTATTGCGACCGATTCAGGTTTAAATCATACGAAAGAGTCGAAAATCGAGTGTTGAATGGGGTTGCGGCATCCCACGGGAAAGTCATCCCCGAAGGGTCGTTTTCGCCCAGGCTCAGCGATATTGTGAGCCACGTGATATCTCCATATACGACATATAGAAAGGCGAACGTTGTCACGAGAGGACGATTCCACCTATTCATACTAACGTGTTTTCTCGCGATGCCCGTTTTCCCCAAAGCTCCCTTGAGATGGCGCCGAGGAGAGCGAAATGGGGAAGAATCTGGTATGAACAAAGAAAAGAATCGTAGCAGAGCGTTTGACTCCTTCTCGAATGCGACAATCACCCACAGGATTCAGTTTCCAAACATGTCTCGTGCCCTGGATAACCTTTATTTTACTGTATGTGCAATACGAATGCAAATTACGACGACCGGGAAAAACAGAGGTTTGAAAGGGAAGCAGCGATATCCTATCGTTTGAACGACGAGTACAGGTGAGGTGGAAGACATTTCGAAAGAAAAATCCATAGACGTCGTAATAAAAAGGGTCGATGGAAGAGTGTAAATGGCTGAAAAATATAGCTCTATGAAATCGCAGAATAGGAACTCTCCGTTAGTTTAATAGCTAGTGGAAAAACGCTCCTTGAAAGCGGACTTTCGATACGTGCAGTGAGTTTTAACTTTGCGAACTTTGTTGCTTAATTATAATTCCACTAGCTTTTGCCCGCGACTTGTGGACTTTAGGATTTGATCCAGAGAGGAGATAAACAAAGAGAGAAAAGAGTAATAAATACAGAAAAAAAGGTAGTGTCATATTTCTCAGGCACGGTGGTAGACTGACTGACTGAGGTAAGAGTTGGCAATTAATGAAAAAGTAGTATAAAAATGCCAACCTTAAACTCCAGTGTCATACAATGCCATAGTTGTCTACAGAACTGTATGACTTTGCAATATAGTTATGTAAATAATATTTTATGATTTATGGTCTCAGGCAAGCACATTCAAGTTTTTGGCACTCTAAACTCTCGAACAGCCCACATATATGAGTAGTTGACCATGTGAGGAGATAATTCTTTTTTAGTGCACGTCTACGCCCTTTTACTGTATGGACCGTTGGGCAAAAAGTTAGTCCAAAATTGGCGAATCGTGGATTTACAAGTCTAGATAATGACGTACATGTTTAGCCATATAAATAGCTAATTCAATAATAAATTAGCACTTAAAAGTGTTAATTTTCCACTTTTAATAATAATTGAAGTTAAATTCGACGATATTGGCGTGTGCTTGACTGAGGTTTTGTCAATGACTGTACATCTGTTTCAACTGTCCAATAAACAAAATCTCAATTTTTAAATTAAATTAATACGTTCAGATCATCTTGTTATTATCAATAATTATCCAAAAACTTAATATATATTGAATTTTCCAATGATTTCTATTAATCCATCGTTAAAAGAGGCGATACTCCTCATTACTTTAATTAATTTCTCGACAATTACTCAATCGATTTATTTGAAACTTAGCATAATCAATCGCTTGATCTTAAATCTTGATGATATAATATTTTCAGAATTTACAATGATTTCGTTCCATTCGTTTTGCAACCATCAACGTCTGCAGAAGATGTTTTTCCATAAGCGACCGTGTTAAATTCATATGTTTATAACTACTATATTATTTAACGAAAAATTCTAAAATAATTCATGTATTATTATTCTATCAAGAACTATTCCTAATTCCTAATCTTCAAGAGTTTTGGCGATTTTTAAATATCCATCCAGTAATACCTCAAAGAACGTATCTTCCGAATTTCATTGAGATAAATGCAGGAAATTCGATTTTCCAATACAAATGTCAACACCCCGTTGCACCTCTAATTAGGGGTTGTTTAAAAAATCCTAAAATATGCGTTTGATTATTTGTTTTGAAGAATCTTCATACCAAGTTTCAAGTTGATATACGCAAGGTATACAATGTTCAATACAAATTTTGGCACGCCACCACCTTAAGTGTTGATTTTCGAAAAATTCTTTCTTAGTGCACTTCTACACTTTCTGAAAAACATATTTTCCTAATCTCCTGTTTCTATCTTCAGCGGTTTAGGCTGTGAGTTGTCTATAAGATCAGTCAGTCAGTCAGTCACGGAACTGTCTTATATATATAAATTAAGTTTTGAGCATTGATTATTCGTTAATACTATATGTATGCCATCCACTAGCCAGTAACTAAATCCTGGGGTTGAAATTCAACATGGCGGACGTCCGCAGTCTTTGCGTAAAGGTTGGGTCAAGGATGAAAAAAGCCAGGGATACGGTAATAGCTGTGGTTTTGGTCAGTACGAGATAGATAGAAAGAAAAAGAGGCAGCAAGGTAGCGGAAGGGACGAAGGGAAACAGAAAAGAGACAAGTAGAGGAAAATTCGTGCGGGCAAGTGTGAGGCAACGGCAAGTTGTAAATTCAGCGTAGCGTAGAATGCTCCACTGCAGTCTCAGCCTTTGCTATGCCACAAACGTTTCTCCGTGCAGACCATTCGGAGTATCCAGAAAATATTGCGAGGCAGTTGAAGGCGCGCATGCACATGGCCCGTGGCGGTCAACGTACCATAACATTATATCCATCTCATATCCTGTGTGCGGCCCCTATTTCTTTTAGACGCACGAGAGCATCGAGCTAAACCGAGTCTCTTACTCCTTGGTAACTTTTTTCTCCCTCATAGATGTTCCGAAGCGAATGACGAAGATCCTTCGGACAGCGAGGGAGAAAAAAAATGTTGGAGGCAACTGAGGAGAGGCAACTGCCTTGACCTCCTTGCCACAAAAGGTCCTTTTTTTTGTCCTATTTCTTTCGCCTGTGTGTGCTCACACGCGAAAGAGGATGGCAAGAATGAGTATGTGGGATCGACCTCTTGGCAAGGAAATCTTTTCCACTGAATTTAACATAGTCCATTGCATTATTCAAAACGGGGCAAGATTGTCTGCTCACACTGATACACTGTAATATACCCTTGTCAAAGAAACCTCGGCACATCCACTTTTTGAATTTGTAGCAAATTTTGAGCAGTATAGTGAGATATCAGAACATTACGGAAGACGGTAATAATTTTGGGCCCAGACTGAAGATACACATGAGAATGTTGCTCGAATCCGATTACCCCGCAGAGTGCAGATCTTTTAACTTCCCGCGCTTGGACTTTTTCGGAGCTGACGATAAACTCGGCCAACATGGATACGGGTTAAGGGCATCACCAAGGAGGGGGGGGGGGGGGCAGAGAAGTGCAGCTGTACATAAGGGAACGTCAATTAATCGAGTAGGAAAGGTGGTATCGGAGCCGTACCCTACCCTACTCTATTTTTTTTAAACTAAATAACACTAAATTAAAGCCGTTATAGTGCACCGTATCATGCCGTTATAGTGCAGGTCGTATCATGATTCTTCTCTTCTTTCACAGAAAAAAATGTATTTGATAGAACACTCTATCAGTGAGTCTTTATTAGTGGTATGAAGCAAAATACATGAACATATCGAACAATTGTAATCATTTAAAAATTATGGGGAAAATCTCACGTGCGGGGGTGGGGGGTGCCTTCACATCTCATCAATCTCGCCACGGGGGAGGGGTGCCCAAATTGATTTGGGCACCCCATGATTTTTTGAGCGAAAATCAGTATTTTTTGCGTTTTCACCTCTTTATGAATTTTTTTTAACATGTCGCCATTTTATTTCTTATAAATAAATTTTTCGTACATCATCTAGAAAGTTCATAGCATGTTCTTTAATTTTTTTAACCACTTTCGACGGATAGTTTGGTCACAATACTTTTTTGAAAACTGACTGGTTAGAATCGACCCAAGTGTGACCACCACGATGGAATTTGGAAGTGTGACCACGAAGGGTTAAACACTTTTTTTAAAATAAAAATTGAAATCAATGTACCTATTTATAACTACAATTCATATTTGCCCCATCCTCTCTCTCATCTTGCCCCCGCCCCCCTTCGCCCATTAGCTGGCGATGCCCTTGATACGGGTATACCCCAAAGAGCCCATTTGCAATGGAAGTAGATGAACGGGCCAACGACAAGAGGGGGAAGGACGGGGGAGAGTTTATTAAGAGCTTTACATTTCCCGGTCATTCCTTCTTTCGCGAATAGGTCTTTTTCAGAGGAGTCGGGTGTTACCCGAACGGTCCCTACTGTGTTCCAACGCCTCGGCTTAATCCTGTATTGTAAACTAGGCGGCAGACAACAACATCCAAGTTTTCCACATCACGGGCCTGATTCCCTTGTGCCATTTTCTATTCTCTCTCGAGTGCTGAACGCTCTTCCTTTCTCTCTCTCTCTCTCTCTCTCTCTCTCTCTCTCTCTCTCTCGCTCACTCTCTGTGTCAGTTTCATTCCTTCGAACGGTACTGGCTAATCTATCCCCGGAGAACAACTTGAAACATGAAACAAAAGGCAGCCTTTCGTCTCTGTTCCGTCTTCTTCCTCCGTCTATCGCCTCTCCAATTCTATTCCACGTTCTCTCAGCGCTGAGTATATTCACTATACCGTATGCCAAAGAGCAACCAGTGCTCAGTAACCACTATAGAATAAAGCGCATTTCCCCCTTTCGTGCTTTTTTTTCCTTCTCTTGTATCTTGTCTTTCAGGGGTGTTACTCGAAACTCACGATTTTTTTTTTTTGGCGTTCTCTTTCCGTCTACTGCGGAGACACCTAAGTCATCGTACTTTACATTTTTCTCACTTTCTCCCTCACGTAGATCTTTCTCACCCTCTCTCACTCCTTTTCCTTACGCCTGGCTTAACTTGTTTCTCCCCGTGGAAAAAAAACATGCTACGAAAAGCTTGCCCCCCCCCTTCCCCCGAGATTTCATCCACGAAATTGTATCCTCGAGTTTTTCTTCCACTTTGTTCGATCGTGTGTACTTGGATTTTCATGATTGCCCACGATTTTCAACTGGAGTATACAATCTTCGTGTAATTCTTCGATCGTTGAGGGAGCTCCGGGAAAAGTATGATAACACCAACAAAAAGGTTCTCCAGCGGGATACGACATCGGTGTAGTCGTCAAAACATGTCATGATTACGTCGTGCTTAATGATTAGACGTACGCCCGTGCGGAAATAGAGTTCGGGCTTTGATCGGGCTCAGCTTAATTTCCCTTAACTTTATTAAGGCCCTAGTCTGGAAGCGTCACATGGGCCATCAGTGGCCGATGACACTTTGCTACCGAGGGCCATTGGAGGCAAAATAATAAGGGCCTTTAGAATTGCCTCGACGGTGCCTCATAACAATTATTACAGCCATATGCGTACGTGCGTGTATGTGCACTGTAAAAAAGAAATGTGTTATTTCAATACATTTGAGACTTAGAATTCTGTCGTATTTTTTGACACGTTTGATCCCGCGTTGTTCCAATAAACGCACCTTATGCGTGTTGGTTCAAGGCATCATAGCTCGTCTACTAAACGCATAGTTTAATTATTATATTTAATTGATCTCGATAATTATGATGCCACGAATTCTTTAATCAAGATTAAAATGTGAAAACCTAACACGAGTTAAGTCGATCTCCTAAAAAAAAAACATAATGCTTCTGCTTCTTGCCGCTTTCACCTGGTCATAAGCGTTTTTGTATTGCATCAGGTTGATCTGCCCCCTTTTCGTAGTGCGCTGTCTCGGCATTCTAAAAAGACGAAAAAAGCAAAAAGGGTGTTTCAACAGTGTCCACAAAAATCGTTTCAATCGTACGCATCCCCTATTTTGGCAGAAATAAAATCGTAGCAAAAAAGCAAACTGCCTTAGATTAAAACTAATAACGCTATTATTGTCTCCCAAGTTCACTTGAAATATATGAAAACCCCTCATCAATCCAATTATAATAATAAAAAAGTAATTACAAAAGGAATGCGATAAAAAATATTTACTTTCAGTTTCGAAAAACAATAGGGCCTTCTGCAAACAACTCTATCGCTCCGCGGCTAGCGCACTACTTGAAAACATTTGCGGACATGTCAGTCGCTTCTTTCCACCCTTGTACACTTTACTCTATCGCCAACGGTTGGCGACATGTCCACGCTGTTACAACCGTACCCTGTTTCAAACGTATGCAGTTTACCCTATTTCGTACTTCTCTGCGATTCGATAAAACTTCTATCAAATTAGATTAATCGATTTTTGTTGTTGTGCAGAATATATCTTCAGGGTGTTTCCAGAAATGAACCACAAACAGAGGGCGTGAGAAAGTCAAAGTTCATACTCTACAATAGTGGAGGATGTATTTGTACATGCATACATATACACAAGTATATATATATCTGTATATATGTTGAGATGTGTTCCGAGCTGAGATCTTCTTCAAAGTTCGAGAGGCTCGACGACGAGAACGAAAACGACGACATCGTTTATCTCCTCGTCTCCTCCTTGTATACTTTGACTTTACTCTTTCCCTCATCCTCTTGACAAAAGGGACGCGTTGTCTTTCCTCCCCATGTACGCCCCGTAAGAGTAGAAAGGGAGAGAGAGAGAGAGAGAGAGAGAGAGAGAGAGAGAGAGAGAGAGAGAGAGAGAGAGAGAGAGAGAGAGAGAGGAGAGAGAGAGAGAGAGAGTGAGAGGGAGAGAGAAACAAGGGGCGCATGAAGGGTAGGGCAACTTTTCCACTTCAAAACTGATAAAGAGTATATGAGAGCGCCGAGGCTGATTCGGCAAGGGAGGAAAAAAATACCCACACGAATGTGTCTCTCGTTATCTCATATTCTCACGATTTCGTATATTCGTTGCTGTATCATTTCATTTGGCTATATGCTATTCTTCATATCGTATTCTGTTTTTAAAATGTTACACCCAACTTCATTTTTTGTCAATCTGTGACAGTTGAGGATAAGCTTTTCATTCTTACGTCAATTGGGTAAATGATGATGGCAAAGGTCCACACGGAACATCGCATTGGAAAATACTATAAGGATTATATTTTCGACGCATATGAAAGAATATTATAGCAATGTATTGGGTCATCCCATAAATTATGCGGTTTTTTCAATTTACTTTTTCTGCACGGACAATCGAATTTTAGAAGAGGGCCCTTGAAAGTCTACCGGAAAGATGGAAGAGCATTGCTGAAAATGAATGCGACTTCGCTACGTGGGTCATCTTCAATCGTCTCTCTTCCTTCTGAAAATGCCTCGAATCACCGAAAAACATGGTCCCTTGGCAAAACACTGTCTCCATAGGGCTGTTGAAGTTTTGCAAAAGTTTCCGTTGCACTATTTCCAAGTCTGAAGCAAAACTTATTTTTAGAAAGCGATAGAAAAAACTGATTCACGAAAAAAAAAATCTCTACGGACAACCAAATGACTCTAGCGAGTTCAAACTGGTACTGAAGGCCTATCACATGTTCATCTGCCTCCCCTCCAAGTTTCGCGTACCAAGTGTTGCCAGATCGAATGCTACGTTGCCAGTCTCATAACTCAATTTACACATCTCGTATTTTCGATTGAAAAATAATTTCGTTTATCTTAATTTTGAAGAATAAGAGTATTAAAAAAAAGGCATTGTTTATGGGAAGACCCAACATAATTGCGGCATTTCTTTTGGTTCCTGCATTCAGTCTTTTTTTTAACTTCCGCGGATTATGGAAATGGCTTGATCAATAACAAGGTTCACTTCACGTGATCATTCCGTTTTTTGCTCACTAAAAAAGTAATTTCAGTATGAAAATGGAAGCGAGCATATACCGAATACAAAACTCACTTTTTTAAAGCTTCATAAAAGAAACACTCAAAAACAAATAAACACCATTCAATTGAACAGGAATTGTTTTGAAGTGTTTGAAAATAGGTATTCGCCGTAAAGTGTGATATTTTTCAGTTTCCTCTGAGTAAATTCCATATTACAATAGATATGTACACAGACCAGGGGTTTTGGGCGATGCGGAAGACGAGAACGTGATGTGTCGCTGTCTATTTTGCGCTGCAGTGATCGGTACCCACGCGAACTATAGTACCCGACAAATATTTCTCAGCAGCAAATATCGATGCAAAGTAAACCGCTTTTCCATTCACTGTCTTTTATTATTCCGTGCATCTTCTCGCAATGTGCCTGGGGTCAATTTTTTTTCATCATATTGGCAACAGTCTTTCCATTCACGGTACACCATCGACGAAAAAGGTAAAATTCATACGCATCTTTTGCATTCAGATGTGTAGGTGTCCATGTGCATGTGCACATGCACCTACCCACCCACACACACCACATACATATATGCTCGTGCCTTTGTGTATATGTGCCTGCGCACAAGTTTACTACAGTATACTTATAACACCGCGGAGATTCGAATTGGAACCGGAAGCAAACGAGAGAGTTTTAGATCCCTTGGATAACTCCGGAGGGAGTTTCGGCTCTCAGCAGGTTCGTCAGTTTCCAAACTGAAAGATATCTTGCGTTCTATCTCCGTTACTACCTCTCTCTCTCTCTCTCTCTCTCTCTCTCTCTCTCCCTCCTTCTAGCTGCCAGAAGCGCCAATATCCTTTCGCTGGTCTTTAGGCCTTGCGGGCAAACCAGATGGAGCGACAGAGACGATGGATAGCAGAAAGGCAGAGAGAGAGAGAGAGAGAGAGAGAGAGAGAGAGAGAGAGAGAGAGAGACGACGGCTGGGCAAGCTGACAACCCTCTACATTTTAATTACGCCCGTCTTAAAAGGCAATAAAGTCCTTGGGTAAAGGGCGTAGCCTGTGCTCTCCTGTAGCAGTGACGCTCAAGTTCCTCTGACCTGTTGGATGAACAGTAAAATCGGCCAAGTTGGAACACCCGGGCACAGCTAGGTAGGGCTTGAAAACGTGTTTCAGGATTCAGAAAAACCGGATCTCAGGACGAGAATCGGCCGAGTCGATGGGATGAAGGTTTCTCTCCCTCTCTCTCTCTCTCTCTCTCTCTCTCACACTCTCTCTCTCTCTCTCTCTCTCTCTCTCTCTCTCTCTATCCCTCTCTCTCTCTCTTATGCTTTCTCCCAGCTTCTTGTTGGCTGTGCACCAGTACCAAAGGCATTGGAGAGCAGATAGACCCACACCGGGTACGATCGTCTGCCTCTCAAATGTTATACCCTCAAGCTTATCCGTCCATTTAGCTTCTCGTATACATAGACTAGCCACATCCACACAACACCCACACATACACACGTTTCGACTAAACAATATCCCTTTATCACGGTACCCTTATTTGGAGTCTCTTTTCCTTCATCTACCATCTTCAGCTCGCTCTGGATCAGCCGTCTCAATTTCCTTCGGATTTTTTTCATTGTTATTTCTTTTAACTCTTTTATTCATCTCTCAATCATGTACAGAGGGCCCCATTTTTATCTTTACACGCAAATATTCTTCGTTTGCGTTTTTCGCAATCATGAGGGTTCAATATCACTTATTACCATTGGAATACTTTTTCGGATATCGAGAAAGAATTTTTTTTCGATGTGTTCGAGAGGATGCCTTCGGCTCTTTTATTTGCAGTCAATGAAACTATCTTGGATTTGTGTCACTCATGAACACTCTGATTTGTTAATGAATTAGTTATCATTTTACTTGGTTGGCAGCTGCGCTGATAGTTTGATAGCAGAAGGATGAAATATGCGGTTGAACCGATGGACTTTGTTGATTCAATCATTTATTTTGAAACCACCTTCGTTGTAAAATCAACATAAATGATGTGAAAGAGGAAAAGGTTCCGTATTGTAATCGTTCGCATGGTCGCTGCCATTATGCTATCAGGCATCTGGTACCGATTATGCTATCAGGCATAATCGGGTAACGGGTCGAAGAATAGCTGATCTTTGCCATTTTTTTCGATGTTTAAGGTACCCTAATCAGTCTGATTTTTTAATGTCAAATCAAAACACTCATGGACAATAGAAAATAAATGTTTAAACGTTAATTTTTTTTACATTTTTTTAACGGTTGAAAATGTCTTCGAAGAAAGGAGCCTTCACGGTTCACACCGTTGTGGCCGTAAATATTATCTGGAACAAAATTTGTAAAAAGATTATATAATCAGTATGAAAGCCGCTATTTTGCTATGGAGGTTTTTTTTAAAATCAAAATTGACAAAATGGCAGCGGTTTGAAAAAAGTATCGAATTTAGCCTTTTTTTTCGACAATTTTTCGTTAAAAAAATATGAAGATTAAAAAAAAACTTCCATAGCAAGATAAAGAATGGCGTTAAGAATGTTGTGTCAAAATTTGAGACGGATAGCTTGAAAACTCTTCCTTTGAGAGGGTACACCGTTTTGAAAAATGACATTTCGAGAAAAACGCGTTTAAAGTTTAGAGTGCGAAAGCCGTTGCTCGAATCACTTTCTCTAAGAAAGGCTGTAGCGACCAAAATTATTCGAATTTCGCCACAAAAATTGAAAAACGTGTTTATAACCGTCTATACTATCGGATAATGCAAAAAAATCGATGTTTTAATCATTTTACTCTGTCATGATCCCTTAAAAAATGTATAAGTCAGCTATGCCCTCTATGCCAAGCTATGCACGTTGAAGTCCAATTGATGACGATGTTGAAGTTCACACCCTTGGAGTGCGACGGAAATGAATTTTTCTAATTGTGTCTATTTTTATTTACAGATTAAGGCTGTGAGAATCACTCAAACATTTCTACGAATTCTTGGTAGAGATTCGTGATTTGAATTTGCAAAAAGACTTTGGATAAGGATAAAAATGAATGGATGAAAAATTAACCAAAAAAAAAATCGTTGTGTTCCAACGATGCAAACTTCAACGCCATAATTGATGACAAATGTAGCCTCTTGTTTAAATAGCACTTTTGTGGAAAGAATTCTTGAAACTTTTACATAAGACAATGCAGAACGTCTACACTGCCTTGGTATTTGGGATTCTCAGACACCGGCCTCCTCCATGCGCTTGGGATATATAGCGCGTTAGTTTCGCTCGCTCAGAGGCTAATCGTTCCTCACACCCAGCCTCCTACTGAGCAGCACTTTCCGCAACCTATCTCCTACATTGCTCGCTTAGGAGAGGTTCGCACTATGTTTCACTTCCCAAGTTTCTTGCGAGTTTTGCCCTTTTAGCATCTATTGACCCTCCACTTACATGAGTCACTTTACGCTGTGACATTTTTTTAATTGTGGAACTGTGTGTGTATGTGTGGGTGTACGATGCAGAAGTAACATACAGTACAAACGATATACCATTTCAAAATGAACAATATGCAAAAGAAATAAACAAATAAGTTGTATATCTATGGATTCGTTATCGAACGATCTCGTGAAGTCTGTCCGTTTTATTCCTGGAATCACCTTTAATATTCACGTTTATCTGATCCTTGATTTTGGGTCTATTCCGTTGTCTGGATTTGTGTTATCCATTCGATATCTCAAAGTAGCCCAGAAAAAAGCTGAAGATTATTCAGCTGCTCCGAAAGGATTACTATATGACGTATGAAGCGCAGATTGACAAAAAAATACGTGAAAATATGCAGAGCAACTGGTTACTGGTCATGATCCCGTGGAAGGATTATAGGGCATGTTTCCCACTGGCAAATAACCCAGTAATGTTTTATGCAAAAGTTAACTATTTTCCAGATATTTTTTTTTTCAGTAGGAGGCAGGTAACTTCTAAAATGAATAGAAAAAAAACTGTTTTATGGAATCCTCTTTGGACAGCTAATAATGTATAATAATTTAGTGATTTAAAACAATAAAACTTGCATTTTTGTCAAAGAAAATTACGAAAATGATTAGACTTGCAGAGTTTTGGACCCGGAATTCAAAGATTTTTGCAGATCATTCTTATTTTTTGGTTTAAATTCTTTGTTACTGTGTCCTCAAAGTACAAATCATAAAGAAAGTTTGGTTTCATACAACAGTTTTTTTTTATTCATTTTTAAAGTTGCCTGACCCAGACTTAAAAAAAAATAATGATAATAATAATATCTCGACAATGGTGCACTTTTGCATAAAGGATTACTGGGTTATTTGATAGCGGAAAACATGTGTTACAACCCTTCCACGGGATCGTGATTAATAAACATAAATCTTGATGATATAATATGTTTAGAATTTATGGCGATTTAGTTCCATTCAATTTTCAATCATTAACGTTTGCAGAAGCTATTTTTCCATGAGCGACCGTGTTAAATTTATACGTTTATAACTACTAAATTATTTAGTGAAAAAATTTGAAATAATTCATGTTTGAGTAATAAGATAATCATTTTGATAATCATTTTATCAAGAACTATAATTCCTCAAATTTTCAAGAGTTTGGGCGTTTTTTTAGTATCGATGAAGTGATACATTAAATGACAATCGCAAGGAAACTATGCATTTTAGGGGAAAAAAGCGTATCTATCGGAAAACTTTTATTAATTTACAATAAAATATTTTTCATTCGTTGAAACTACTACCTGAATGTACAAGCATGTTGCGTGTACATATTTCTTTGCAGGGGTGTATAATGCACGCTAGTCCCAGCACGAGAGTAAATTTCGAGAGGGCGTTCCCGCTGTTCTCCACTTTACTTCAAAAAAACAAAATTATTTCTTTCTTTTTCTCCTTTCCGCAGTCTCTCTCTTTCTCTCTCTCTTTCTCTCTCTCGCTCTCTCTCTCTCTCTCTCTCTCTCTCTCTCTCTCTCTCTCTCTCTCTCTCTCTCTCTCTCTCTCTCTCTCTCTCTCTCTCTCTCTCTCTCTCTCTCTCTCTCTCTCTCTCTCTCTCTCTCTTCCTTGCCTCAAGCCTTTCAGAATCTTCCATCTCATTCTTCACCCCTTCCCTTTATTCTTCCTCAGTTCGCTCTCACACTCGTGATAGTTCGCATTGCTCCCCTAAATAAACTGAAATTACTTTACCGATTGCATTCAGGCGACCTCTTTTTCTCTTCCTCGCGCCATTCCTCCATCGTCGTTGTCGTCGTTGTCCTCGGCGTTGCTGTTGTCTTCTCAACGATATATACTTTCATCCCCCGCACGATACTCTTCGCGAGCGACTATATTTCCACATTTTTTTCTTCGACCCTCTTTTTTACTCCCAGGCCCATCTCCCATTTAGCCAAGTGTTACTGCTCAGCGGGACAAATTGCTGAGAAAAAATTGTTACCGCGCGCTGCCCCCGCTTTGTTCATATTCATATTACGTGCATATCTATATACTATATTGTACAATCCACCACCCACCTTTGATATAAACCGAGGACGTGCAAAAAATAAGTTTGAAAGTTTTTCCTCTAATGTCATCGTTCATACGTTAAGATTCCACAGCACTGCTTGACACAAATTGTTGTACGTGCAAAAGAGAGAACATTACAGGCAGAAACTATTCAAAATTATTTAGTGAAGAAGACATTTTCAATATGTCATCTCAAAAAGAGAAAGACTGTAGTATGTTTCGATTTCTTCAAATAGAAATTGCAATATGTTTGTGCAAATTATATTTTTATGTGAATATTAAACTTATTATATTAAGGGGGGAAATACGCGTAGGCGACGAAAAAATAGCTCATTGTATAGATCAAAATCATAAATTTTGATCATTCTTTCTGGAAAGGTACAACACTTTTTGCATTCGTGAAACTTTAGGTACAATTTATTACACAATAAAACTGTTTAAACAAATTTTTTCATTAACAAATATTGAAAAATGGCGTCGTTATGGCACGGTCTTCCAGGAAGGCTTTGACGACAGTTGTCCATTTGTGGGAAACCCAATGACTTCAATATTGATCTGAAAAATATGAGCCAAGAATTTTTATTATTTTAACATCCAAATGCTGAACTTATACCTGAAAAAATTGAAAAATTTGAAAATTAAAAAATGGGATACTTCAGAAATAGGAATTGGACTTTCACACAACATTTTCGTTCATTTTTGCAATTAAAACAAAGCACTTTTTAGAAGTGATTTTTATAAACAAGATAATATTGTTATTGGGTTATATATACAATCTTAGCACGATCGGTTAACTCGTTTTAAGGTTATGTTTTCCACAACCCTAAAGAATGCAGGTTTGAAAAAAAACGCGTTCAATATTTGGAACTATGAAAACCCAATGATTTCAGAGACTCCTCGGCTAATCAGCGATTTCAGGGCCATACAATAGACCTTTAGCTTCTAACATTTTCCATTTGAAAATATCTTTTTTTATACCGCTACGGATTTCCTTCCTTGATATTAACTTTTCATTGAGAGAAAGACACACTTAACGTGTACAACTTGTAAATAAAACAATGCTTTGTTATACAATTTCACGCTCAAGGAGACAATTGTACGGGTATAAAGTGAGCCGAATCCGAATAATAGATCGGCTTCCGCGGGTTACGAAGACTTGACAGGCAAAGGGAAAGTGGAAGTGGCTTTTAGAGCATCGACACCCCGGGGTTTCTCATCAAACTTAGTTTCATTGTCGTTGACGTACGCTTCTCGTTTCGAACCTCCATAGCGTTTTCGTTAGGTGCCGGTGTTTTGGACGAGAACCAGAGGCCCTGAGGACAAGTTTCGTGGATAGCTTTCTATCGCTTCGCCAAGCACGACCGAATGACCCGGGTGTTTGGCCACAGGCAGGATCTAGGTGGACTTAAGGCAGAAATAGAGAGAGAGAGAGAGAGAGAGAGAGAGAGAGAGAGAGAGAGAGAGAGAGAGAGAGAGGGAGAGAGAGAGAAAAATATATAGAGAGAGAGAGAGAAGGAGTAATGCAAGCGAATATTCTCGCCATAAGTCGTAGTAGCGCCCCTATGGTACCAGCAACTCCTGCGACCGGAAAGTCTGATCAGAGTTAGATTAAGCCGGTACGTTTTCGGGTTCGATAAGCCGTGCCTTTTATTAGTGGTTCGAACGTAGAGAAGTACAAGGGTTGCGACAGAATCAAAAGGGAGAGAGCGATTTTTTTGCGAAGTCAACGGATCATACTAAGAGTGAATCGTATACAACCAAGAACATCAATGTAAGACCATATAAAAATCGGCATAATCGCTAAAATGGAAAATGTCAATGTTCTGATCGGGTATACATTACGTAAAAATGTACTTGCTCACAATGTATTCCGTCCAAAACATTGTACCTTCCAAACATAGCGTGTAAGGCTGAAAAAAAAGGATTTTGTGACCTTCCTAGTTTGTTCCATGAAAGGGCCTGGTCAGGTAAATCGGAAGAGGCAAGCCTGAACAGGCCCGATAAAGAATTTTCGAGCCGCGTTTAACCTGTGAAATAAAGGCCTCCTTCCCCGAACCGAGATCGACGATAGCGGATTTTCGGGTACCTAAGCGCGGGAACAATGTTTGAAATACCAATACGTTAGGGCCTCCGATGAACCTCCGGAATGGCAGAAACTAGACATTATCACTCAAAGGAGGCTAATGCAGAGTGCAACTGAACCTGCGAAACTCCAGGTGGGCCTACTTTGAGCGCTCCGGCAGAACCTACTGGCCCCCTTTTCGGTCTACTATAGGCGCACTGTAAAATCCCTGGACTCTACATTCATCCTACTGTAGGCGCACTGTAGACCCTCCGGACCCTCCATTCAGTGAAAACGTATTTATTTCGTCATCGAACGTTTTACTGGTCAGGCCACAATGGAATGGTGATGGAGGAGATATCGGATTTTGGCTCAAAGCAGGTTAGGTGGGGTCGAGGCAACGGACTTGAGATCAAAAGCAGGTTAAGGAGGCCTTGTGTTCTGCGCGTTTCACTGAAACTGGGGGTCGAAAGACGGCTTGGGAGGACTAACAGAGGCTACACTGGACCAAATGGAGGCCTCTTCATGGCACTGACCTCGACAAATGGGGTATGGTAGGTTCAACGGAGGCTGGCGGCTTGAGCATTACAAAAGAAATGAGTCCTGCGAGTGTTCAGAGGAGGCTATAAATTTTGACACGGTTGGCCCGACACAAAGTAGAAAATGCTCGGTCACGTTTCTGAAGGGTTCTTGCGTAGCCGATTTTCGATTATTTTCTAAATTACTCGATTAAAATAAACTCCATGGTGTTCATATCCAGGCAACTCCCGTGATGGCAAGATATCCTCAGGAGTTTTGTTCTACTTTGAAACGAGACATTTTTTCGACGTTAACATTTTTACTTGAGCTCTTTCCTATCCCTACAAAAAAACAAACAAACAAAAGGAGATTTGTCAGGACCAGGTGATCAGTTTGCTCAGTAGCAACACGTATTGTTGTTCTGGGAGCACCGAGAGGTTCGTTTTACAGTGTTGGTCTCGAGCTGCGGGCTATGGCGCGTCTACGTGGATTCTTCAGTAGCTTTTCCCATCGGAAAACGACCCCATAGTTCAGCCAACGCGGGGAAGCGCGTTTACAAAGCAAAGAGATTCGGCGGGTGAGTGAGGCAAGGCAAAGGGTATAAATTCCTTCGATACCTACGCGTCTGGAAGGAACAGGATATCCCGCTACGTAGCCGTACGTGCATATATATATATATATATGTTGGTCGACGTTGAGGGAGGAAACGAGTGCAACGAGGGCGTCCGGTTCACTTCGAAGCTATCGGATATCGAGCTGCGATGTTTACGCCCTTACTTCTCTTTCCCTCTCCCGATCCCTTTCTAGACAGACTTATCCCATGAAGCTCTCTTGCGTCCTATGCATGAGAGAAGAGGACACGACTGCTTTCGGAGTTTTATGGAAGGGTGAATTCTTTCGTGTACGTGGCTGCGCTCGCGCTCTACCACCTCTGATCTTTTTATCTCCTCTTGCTCTCCCTGTGTCCATCCATCGTCTCGACACAGTGGATGTCGTGGACGCAGCAGCGGCAGATTACACTGCCCCGGGACTGAAATCGTGATAGGCTTCGTCGAAAATCCGATTATCGAGAAACGGGCTGGAGCCTCGGGCCACGGGAGCGGAAATACACGGTGGAATTACTTGTTTATCGCAACAGCTATTTGTTTCGTGTACGCCTATATATGACTACGAACTATAGAAAATCTATAACTCACCGTACGTTTTCATGCACCAATTAAACACTGTATTCGATCATGAAGTGAACACGTGAAAGTATCGAATCGAAAATACTGCATGTATCAGCCATGCTCTGTCAACAAATGTCGATTCCTGTTTCGTTACTTTTACGCTACGGGGCAGCCAAATTGCGAAAATAACGTGGCTTTCTGAAAAGTTTAAATAGTCATCCGGTCATTATTTGGCAAAGTTCAGGTTAGCCCTGCGTAAGGGCCATCATCACCCAATGCGGAGATGAACGGAGCTAGGAAAGAGCAACCAAACAACCGCTCAACTCATTGATTCTGTTGGCGATTCTATTGGCTGTTTTATCCTAGTTCATCTCTGCTTCGGTGAAGGATGGCCTTAAGGCGTTACATCACCTTGGCGCTCGGAAAAATAGGCATAACATTATTTTTTTCTTGCCGCGACAATTAAATATACAAAATAATTCTTATTTTTCACAAATACATTATAGTTTCATGAAGAAATTGAAAGAAAGGAGTTACTTTTTTTTTCAAATGGCGGATATATGTTATCTTGTTGAAACCCCTTTTGAAAATCCTCGTCGATAGTAGGATTTTTTTCTTTATCTAAAAATTTCCTCGTGAAGGAAGGTAGTAGCTAAAGTTAGTTAAATTTCAAAGTTAAATTTCATAGCTAAACTGTAGCATAGGGACAAAATTAAAAAATAGTTTTTGCAGAAATGACAGCTGTTGGAAAAAAACTCTGATGACCAAAATTTTCGAGTTTCAAAAATGAATAAAAAATTAACGCAGTATCCAATCAAAAACATCCTGCACCACATCCTAGACAATACTATGAAGAATATGTGGTATAAATTTCATCGAAATCGGTCGAGTATATCTCGAGATATTTTGTCCATCAGCTTGAAAAGAAGGTCCTTCTAGACGACTTATATTTCCGTCATTAAAAAAAAAAAAATTGTAATGCTTCAGCTTCAAATTGAAAAGTTCAGCTCTCATACCTCGGGGTGGATTATTTTAATTCAACGAAATAATTGAATTTGCACGATACCGGTGTTTTTTAATATTCAATTTCCATTGTGGCGGATAATATAGTTTTTGTCATCATAAAAAAAAAAAAAATGATTTATTCATAAAATTACGAGTTGAAAAATGTTCCTTTACTCATTGCTTCCAACGTTCTTCGTCCGTTCACGGCACTTTTCCCAATCTAGTATCTCCCTTGGTGAGTCCCCGCAGATACCATTCCACCAGGCATGCGTGTTATACGCGGTGGAATTACTTGCTCCGTCGAAGCATGAATCCCGAGCCCGTAATTACATTTGCGCCCGATATTCAATTAGAATTATCGGCGAGCTGTGTACAATCATGAGAGAGGTCCATGGAGAATTTAGTGTAAAATACGAAAATTCCTTTCATTTCGATTCATGCTCGTATACCTGTATTTGTAAGCTTTTTTTTTCGAGTAGAGCGAACAGACGGAAAAAAATTAGCGAAATGAAAGAATTGTTGAAGCGAACGAGCCTTCATGGTTTGTTTATTTTTAATTTTCTTTGTTTTTGTTGACGATCGCCGCGTTTGCCGGAATCAAAACAAAAAAAAAAATCAACGAGTTCGGGCAAGTCGTTTGCTTCGTTAGTTTACGAAAATATGCACTAGAGAAACGTCACAGGAGCAATGGAAAGAGGGGAGGGATGGCATCGTGCGATAAAATCTCGCTACACTTTTTATCTACGGTCCACCCGATGTATTCGCTTCTTTTTTCGCCCCCTTGAAAAAAAAGTAAAAAAAAAAAAAAACAACAAGGATGTCCGACAATTGCTTCACTTCACCCCTTTTCTTTTTGCAGCAACCTATCCCGCGTACTTTTCGCAAGGGAAAAAAAAATAAACAAGAGCACCCTCGGACCCCTGGGTGAAAGAGTTTTTGTTTTTTGTCGATTTTTCGTTTTGTCTCAACGGTGGAAAGAATTTACACTGGGAGCGGAAAGTACACGTTCTCCACTTCTCCCTCTCTCTACTCTTCCGCTCCTGAAGCACACTGCCGGAACCCCTAACAGAGTTTCATCTGCAGTAACGTCGGAGAGAGGTTGACAGAGAGAGGAAGGATGGAGTGGCGGAGGGGTAAGGGGAGGTAGTGCGGAGTACGGTTACGAAAGTAACATTAAAAGCTCGCCTGCTCCAGGAAAGCGACATTACTCTTCGTCATATGTACATACTATATATATAATAACTGAAATAAGTGCTTCTTTCCTATTCTCCGAGAGAAATCCCCATCGAAAAAGTAAAATATCATTTGTACACAGTAGGATTTAGATTTTACGATCATTCTCGTTGCGAATTTCGATGCTCGTTATTCACAGCAAGCCCGTGCGGAAATTGAGTTCGAGCTTTGATCGGGTCCATCTTAATTTTCCCTAACTTTATTAAAGCTCTAGTTTGAAAGCCTCCCATGGGCCATCAGTGGCCGGTCACACTTTGCTACCGAGGGCCATTGAAGGCAATATAACCTGGGCCTTTAAAATTGCCTCAACGGTGCTTTATAAAAATTATTACAGCCATATGTGTACGGGCGTGTGTGTGTGTGTGCACTGTGAAAAAGAATTGTGTTTTTTTCAATACATTTGAGGCTTAGAATTCTGTTGCATATTTTGACACGTTTGATCCCGCGTTGTTCCAATGAACGCACTGCATGCGCGTTGGTTCAAGGCATCATAGCTCGTCTATTAAACGCATAGTTTAATTATTATATTTAATCGATCTCGATAATTATTATGCCACAAATTCATTAGTCAAGCAATTTATAATGATTTGCCCCCGTAATAGCAAAATCTAGTGTATTGGGGAAATTGCTACTAGGGATTCTATAACTACACCCCTTAAAGTCCTTTACTTGGTCTCCGTACTTAGCCAATAGTTTTATTCAACCTACCTAACCTACGATTCCCTAATAGAGGCCCGGTCCGGCTCTTTTACCAAAAACCCTACTATGGAATCCACAAATAATCCATTGAAGGCCCCGAATTGTATTAGGTATGCCCGGGCAATTTTCCGCACGCGGGAGCGTGCATTTCAGAAAAAGACGGACGTCTTCGATGATTGAACGTTTCCATGTGTATGAACGAAAGTATTTTCGTATGTGTTCCGAAAATCGTAATATGAAAAATATGCAGTAGCCATTACTTTGATAATAAACGGTCAAAACAAGACAAGTATCGATTACCGCGGTAATTAGTAATAAGAGTGACGATTCATCCGTCAATTCGATAATGTGTAATGAAAATGTAATGGAAACTCGTCACTTCATTAGTTCATTACGACAAATAGAACATTACTCTGGTAATGAATAATGGAGAGACAAATAGAACATTAGTTTGATAATGAATGATGTAAAGATAAATAGTACATTACTTTAGTAATGAACAATGGAAAGACCAATAGAACATTACTTTAGTAATGAATAATGGAAAGACACATAAAACAATAGCTCGGTGACGAGCAATGAAAACGCTAATCATTGTCCATTACTTCAGTCGTAAGTATGGAAACACAATCTATTATTTCGGTAATGTATTTGGTTACATTACCATTGTACGTCGTTATTATCGACACTGGAAACATAATTATTTGCGGCTTTGTAAACTCGGGCAATTAATTTTAGCGCCGAGTATTGTCATCAAGTATGGAAATGATATAGCTCATTCTTGATTTTATGAACTATAAGATGCAAGTAGTCTGGGGGGAAGGAGATGTATCAATGAGTTTGTAATTACACACATTTCATGTAATTATACATTTACTCATATTTTATTGCTTCACATTTACATACTGCTGAACATTCAGATATTGCTTTGACATTACTCTACATAGCGACAGTCATAGTATATTATGACACATTAGTGACACATTATAGACATACACTTCGTTCAAGGGATCAGAACATTCCAAACATTGTACTCTCGTTTAGGTACCCGATAATTCACTATCTTCGATCGCTGCTCGGGGAAGGAGGCCTTTATTTTGCGGGTTGAAGGCAGTTCGAAAATTTCGACTCGAGGAGTTATCGAAATAATGAATAACTTTCCTTTTCATTATTAATTATCGAATTAATGGATAAAGATATAAACATTTCATTTCCAATGTAATGAATCATTTGCAACGTTGATACAGGAATATACATACACACGCTTGTTAAGGCATCATCACAGTGTAACGGGTCGAAAAAAGCTGATTTTCGTGATTTTTTTTTTCGATGGTTAAAATACGCTAATTCAGTCTGATTTGTTAATGTCAAATCAAAGCACTCATGAAGAACAGAAAATAAAATTTTAAGCGTTAATTTTAAATTTTTTTTGCATTTCTTTGAACGGTTTAAAATATCTTCGAATAAATGACGTCCGCACGGTGTACACGGTTGTGGCCGTAAACATATCTGGAATAAAATTTGTAAAAACATTATTAATCAGTATAAAAGGCGCATCTTTCTATGGAAGTTTTTTAAAATCAAAATTGATAAAATGGCGGCGGTTTGAAAAAAAGTATCTAATTAAGCCTACTTTTCCGGCAGTTTTTCGTTAAAAAAATATGAAGTTTTGAAAAAAAAGCTTCCATAGCAAGATAAAGAATGGTGTGAAGAATCTTGTGTCAACATCTGAGACGAATATCTTGAAAATTCTTCCTTTGAGACTGTACATCGTTTTGAAAAACGACATTTCGAGAAAAACGCGCTTAAAGTTTCGAGTGCGAAATTTTCATATAAATTGTCTACTTGCGATCAATCGGCGATACCAGGTCCAGGGTTATAATCGTCTATACTACCGGACAATACAAAAAAAAATCGATTTTTTGAAAAATTCACACTGTGATGATCCCTTAAAGAACTTAAGCTTGTTCAAGCAGAACAAAAAGTCTTTCAATCTCTGTATCCCTTTATTGGACGTCGTGCTCGTGGAGGCATAAATGGTAGCCGTATATGAGCGAGTCAGAGAGATGGAGAAAGGAAAGAGCGGAGATAGTATCCAACGGTCTTAGTTTCGTTTCGCGCCTAATTAAATCTGAATTTCCACTAACTTCTTTTTCCTGTTTGACGCGATTTTAGCGACTCCCCCTGCGAGTTTTCTCATCTCCCTCTCTTTTTTTTCTGACCCAAACGCAATAGCTCTGAAAATTCTCTTGCAGCCTCGCTCAATTCCTCTTTCACTTTCTTCTCGTTCCTCCGTCTCTGGCACTCTTCGGGGTTCTTTTTGCACGAAATCTCCCACCAACTATACTCTCCTTCTCGTTTTCGACGCTCTCCTACCCTTTCGTTGCAATGGAACGCGGGGGCGAAGACTCGGCGTTGGTGAAAAAGTTAAAGCCTCTTGTTATCGGCATCCCGTTTTATCGGTTCGATCTTTTCTTTCATCTCCGACTAGTACCCTCCTTTGCTTTATCTCCCTACGCGTTCATCCTTTTTTTTCCTTCTCCAGCTTGGCCTCGGCCGCGCGCCAGAGCGATGTGCTTTCGTTCTCCATCGCCACCGGACAGCCTTTCCCAGTTTCCTCTCGTTTCTATACCGAATTCTCGAACTCTCCAGAGGTGATATTGCCTCTCGTTTATGGAGAACAGAGATAGGACGTCGATCCAAACAGTCGCTCATTTTGCGTTCTTCCTCGTTTAGCTTACTTTATACTCGCATTGCTGTTTTTTTTTTAGCGCTATTTGGAGAATGCT
Organism: Ophion ventricosus; assembly: GCA_963932345.1. Classification (NCBI taxonomy): domain Eukaryota; kingdom Metazoa; phylum Arthropoda; class Insecta; order Hymenoptera; family Ichneumonidae; genus Ophion; species Ophion ventricosus. Next base: position 5,310,767 of record OZ010719.1, on the reverse strand, counting down.
TCGTCGTTTACCTTTGTGCATATCAGCAAGAGAGAATGCTTCACCTTTGCGTTAAAGGTACTATTCTAGTCGAGGGGCCTAAATTTCGAGCGTTTTTTCGAGCTTAATGAAAAAAAATATATATATATATTTCTAATATATATTTTTTACAGTTTTTTTCTTGGTGCTTCAAGAACTTACAAAAAAAAACATTGGTGCAAGAAAAATAGAAATTGAAAAAGTTACGGGCCTCTAAATATGGCCGTGAAAAAAAGGGCTGGGGCGTTTGACATGATTTCAAAACTCCCATTAATCTGGAACAGTGATACAACCGATTTTCTTGATCAATAGGAATGTTATTATGGCAGGTACTAAAGAGAATTTTTTTTTGAATGGCGACTGTGTTCAAGAATTCTTTCGCCCTATATTTTTCAAAGTGTTTAATATCTTTGTTTAATAGTAATAATAATAATTTCGCAATGCCCGAGGAAGGGAAGATAGATGGATATATACTGAAGGTCTATACCAAATTTGGAGTCCATCGGTTGAATAGAACTTGCGATTTTATGCCAAGGTTGAAAAGATGTTGTAGAAGTTAGCAGCATAAGAATGCAACGATTTTTTTTCTTTTTTCTCCATTTTTATGGTTACCAAAAATCATTATTGATAGATTTAGGTTGTAGATCTCTAATGAAAATATTTAAAAAATGTTTGCAGTAGCTTTTTCCTGCCAAAGAAAATTGGAAATTAAAAAAAATCTTTCAGTTGCCTTGCAACGATGCAGACTTCTATATCATTTGAAAAAAAGTAGTTTCGAGAAAAGCGCGTCTAAAGTTTTGAGTGCGGCCTCACAATCGGCCTCAAAATCCGGCTGTAATCAAAACGCTATAACTTTGTAAATATTGGGAATTACGAAATTTGCTTTTAAGGAGACATTTTTAAGAATCTACACTTTCGGAAAATGCACAAAAAATCGATTTCTTCAAATTTCTAGACTAGAATACTGCCTCAGGGGAATCAGTATCCAAATTGCTATTTTTCGGTTTGGTCTCTTTCCTGATGCATGTACTCATAGACGCTACGTTCATACCCTCTCGTATTTTCAGTACCATTCTGACCCATCCTCATACACATTCTGTACATCCGATATTCCCTCTCATCTGAACCTTTTACAAGTTCCGATACATTGCGCAAATAATCAGAGCAGGCTTTCCCATAGCCAACCGATGCCACACCAAAGTCTGTCACTTCACTGAGGTTCAAAGTGTTTAAGGTATTATTGGATGAACCGTCGGTCGAAAAGTTAGTCGAAAATAGGCGAACCGTGGATTTACAAGTCTAGATCATGTCTTACATATTTAGCCTTACAAATAGCTAATTTAATAATAAATTAACACTTAGAAATGGATTTTCCACTTTTAATAATAATTGAAGTCAAATTCGCCAATACTGGCGTGTGCTCGACTGAGGTTTTTTCAGTGACTGTACATCTGTTTCAACTGTCCATCAAAAAAATTTCTCAATTTTTAAATTTAATTAATACATTCAGATCATCTTATTATTATCAATAATTAGCCAAAAACTCAATATATATATTTAGCGTTTCAACAGCGTTTCAACAGTAAAAATACAGCAATTAAACAAAATATATATTCTCAATCAGAATTCTCCTTCGTGACGTTTCCCGAGAATGAAAATATTCTCTCGATAAAAAATTATTTTACAAACGTACCCCGTGTCCTGGTCCTTGGCTCCAAGTAGACGAGGGTGGTGGCAGTATGAACGGACATTTAATCGTCAATGAGTGGATCAAGCCGTTTAAGCACTCGGTTGAAGTAGTCGTCGACGAACCTTCCGAAGAGCACTTTATCTGCCCCACACAATCGCATACAAATAGGTATAGGAAAAAATAGGAGTGAAGAGCGTGGACCATGAATGTGGTCAGGTGGAATACACAAACGATCCGTTTTCTCTTCATCACGCGAAAAACCTTGGGTTTCCACGTTAAAGTCCAACCTTACGCGCAGCCAGGCGCGCGCAGACGCGCACATGTATATGTGCGCGATCCAACATATGGATCCAGGCTCGTTCAACAAAGGCAACACCGCACGTTCAGGCAACACGCAAGGTCGAAAGTCACCCACAAAGGCTTCGGTTGAAATTGCATCCGAGGTAGAACGTAAACTCAAAAAGCCAAAGGCACATCCATCATCGTATGTCCTTGTATGAGATACGGCCGGAAATAAAGAGATTCCGAATCAATAACCGTTCGAACGATTGGGGATAAAGGCGGCAGCACGTCAAGAGACAGAGAACGTTGAAGTCGAGCCGGAATTGAATGATGAAGTCCTCGTGATCATGTGCAACGACTTCACTCAAGATAAAATCAAAGAAATCCCGATACACTCGTGAATACTTTCGCGGTGAAAGACTTGGCTTGTCAGAAGGGTTGCCGAAAGATTAGAAGAACGATGTTCTGACAAAATATCCCAAAAGCGTAAGTTGCTCGGTAGAAAGCCCCGGGGCTAAACCCGAAGATAAGCGTCGTCATGAACAAGACCCGCTCTATCAAGTGCGGTAAGCACTTCTGCTCGCTGCAAAACTCGCTCGGAACGGCGATTGTGTTTCTGGCTACCGGGACGTTTTGTCGTTCGCAATCGAAAACTTAGCACAATGAGGTAATAATTAAGGTCTTTGGAAAAGTTTCCAATCGAGAAAATAGACAGGTTTATCGAAAAAATGGGGAAGAATGTCAGAATGGACTCTCTCCGTTATAGCGCTAAGCAGTTCTAGGGAATCAGAAGAGGGAAAATCAATCAAATAAAATGCAATTAACCTCTTAAGGTAGTAGTCTCACCACAGTCACGTTGAAAAGTTTATTCTCCGCTCAATCGATGAAAGCTGCAAAATATCCTTATAATGTAGGTTGTATATCTTATCGGGATGTTAAAACTTATAAATTAATGATGAAAACGCCTAATATAATGTTTAGAGTTCCAAAAATAACAACAATATTTGGCGCTAGCATCGCTAGACATTACCTAATTTAAAGCGCTATATCTCTGAAACTAGCCAGTCAAAATTCATGATTTTTTTTCACTCACTTCGTCATATGTTCCTTTGTAATTGAGAAATAAAAAAAAAAAGCTGTCGAGATGTTTCGTAGTTATTGCGTGAAATGTGACATTTTCCACTGCTCCCATAAGAACACGTATAAAACCGTGAAATCTTTGATTGCCAATATCTCGAAAAGACAACGGTGAATCCTTTTGAAATTTTGCAGGTAATCACTTAATAGCATCCTGAATAGGTCCTCAAAATAAAAAAAAATCAATAGAAAAACGCCTTGGCGAGACTACTACCTTAAATGACATTTCCTATATTTTTGATGTTTTTTTATTTAAAAAATAGGGGTTTGGGGGAATAAATAGTGAATTCGTATTTCGGGAGGAGAGGATCGATATCGATTTTTATAAATGATATTTATAATCCAATTTTGTGCCCATTTCGGTAATAAATAAGGGGCTTCACTGAATCATCAATCATTCCTTTACTGCTTTGATTTAAAACTCTACTCTTTGCTTATTCTCTTCGCTATCGTTTGCTCTTTAAAAAGCTCGGGATTTCTTGATCACCGACGACTTTTTTCGATTTTCGGCAGTATTTGAAAGTCGGACCATAGATTTTTGCGATTTTCGATCATTATATATGAGAAGAATTTTCATTCTTGTCTCCCTGTGCTAGACCGTTTGCGGGTGAAATTGCAAAATCAATCCTTAACATGGTCCACTTCAATGGGTCGTTTCAACCCTGAAAACAGCCTTTTCGCCGATAAAAAATACGTATCTAATTGTTTTTAATGTTCTATCATATACAAGAGTTGAAAAAAATATCACCAAACGCTTAAAGCCACGAAGCAGTAGAACAATATTCAAAGAAATAATGAAGAATGATAGAAGCGAGTGTTCTGTACTCGCGATTGAGGAAGAGAGAAACAAATCTGTTGACTAGTTTATACACGTATAAAAGCAGGCATATATACACACGAAACACGGTACAGAGTAGCAGTACAAAGGCTAAGGCTGTACGGATAGTGAGTCCGTTTTATAGAATGATTTATTTAGGAAGTGATAATTAATGGAAGAACATTACTCTCTCGGCGCGAATCAATAGGCGCACATTCACAACGACCAAAAAGGGGGTAGAAAGGGGTTGCTACCAATGAGGTGACATGTACAGGGTACAGAGGAGAGAGAAAGAGAGAGAGAGAGAGAGAGAGAGAGAGAGAGAGAGAGAGAGAGAGAGAGAGAGAGAGAGAGAGAGAGAGAGAAATGCGTGAAATGAAGCTGGGGTTGGTGGTATTGCTCTGTCAGTAGGAAGTGTAAATGTTGCAGTATATACTACAGGTTTCCTCCAATTCAGTAGTTCTTATATATATATATATATGTAAACTATGCATGATCAAAAATAAGAACTACCATTCAAAACATTCAAGGTGACCTTCATATGACTCGATGCTTCCACCGGCAATGTTAAAAAATAGCCGTCATATTTATCTTTCGGAATACTACAACTTTTGTCTAAATATTTCTTCCAATATCTTGAAAGAGCCACCCCTTTCAAAATATTTTACCGTAAGTTGACGGGGAAATATCTCACATGGCGTACCAGCAGACAACCAAATTAGGCGCTCAGCTACTTAGCCAGTTTGACGGGGGAGGAGGGGGGATGTACGTAAACGACGAAAAAATATCCAATTTTGATCATTTTTTTTTGGGAAGCAACCAAACGTCTTACATTTATGAAACTTTAGGTACAATTTATGACATAATTGAACTGTTTAAATGAATTGTTTTCATTGAAAATATTGCAAAATGGCGTCGTTATGACGTGGTCTTCCAGAAAGGTTTTGGCGACAGTTGTCCGTTTGTGGAAAATCCAACGACTTCAAAATTGATTGATATATGAGCCAAGGGACACTTCGGGACAAAAATTGAAATTTCACACAAAATTTTCATTATTTTTTGCAATAAAAAAGTACTTTTTAAAAGTGTTTCATAAACACGTATAAGTTGGAGGTAATATTTTTATTGAGTTGTGTGTACAATTTTAGCCCCATCGCCAACGCGTTTTAACGTTACGTTTCCCACAAACTTGAAAAATGTAGTTTTGAGAAAAACGCGTTTAAAGTTTCAAACTATGAAAACTCAATGACTTGAGTGACTTACCGGCTAATCAGCGATTCTAGGACCATACAATAGTCCTTCGGTTTCTAACCTTTTACATTTAAAAAATCGATGCTTTATGCCGCTACATACATTTTCCCCCCTTAAGATGCGAAAGTAAGGTGTGATGTGCTCATTACGCCTCATGTCGCATATGAATCGAACATCGTGCTCTCTTCAGCTTGGAGCCCACTTCAATTGTAGTATTCATGAAAAGTAGGCAGTTATAGTCAGGAGAGTGAGAAAGAGAGAGAGAGAGAGAGAGAGCGGGGGGGGGGGGAGGAGAGTCATCACAGCTGTTGAACACAATGAAGTTCGGGACTTCAAACAATTGTAATCCTTGAAAATGCAAATGAGAAAGTAGTCAGATACAGTTTTACTTGTGTCGGAACTATGCAGTACCATTCACCATAAGTATAGTCCACGGACTCTCGCCATTCACAATAGGAAGTAGAAAGCGGTGGTTGTTGAAATGCAGGATGGCCAGAGCACCTCGAATTAAAGCGAAGATACAAATGAAAGTGTACAAACAGGAAATGAACGAGGGAAAAACAAGAGGGATTGTCCAAACTATGATTAAGTGTCTCGCCTGCGAGATAAAAGTCGAAAACCAAAAACCCATAGATAAATCACGAGGAAGGTTAGTTGATACAGTGGTTGAAGCGAAGGATACGAAAAGTGAGTAGTGAGGAACGGAGGAAGGATGAGAGTTGAACGGAGTATAAGAGAGGAAAGGAGAGGATCAGTGACAGATGAAAGCAGCAAGCGCATTTGCCCAATGGTACGATAGTGTTGGAGTCAATGATCCTTGGTCCGTAGTTGCTCAGCTTTTTGGGGCTCCCTATTCGCATTCCCATTTCCCTCCTTTTACATCCCTCTTGCTCCATTTGCCCTCTTTTACCTAGCCCACCGAGTCTCTTTGCTCCATCCCTTTCTCCTGCGGCGCAACCACCCACGAAGCTACTCCTCGCTCATCCCTCTACCTTCATACTGTCTCGGGTAATGGAGTAGAAGGATAATAATGCTCTGTTTTACAGCCACCGGGTAGGTATACAAGAAATACAACCGGTGCAGGCTACACGCATAGCAAGGTATAAAGTTGAGAGACCTTGCGCGCTCCTTCCTCTCATAGCAGCAAAGCTACGGTACAAACTCAGACTCCAGCCAGCTTCCCTTAACCGCATACTACACCGACTTCCAGCCTCCACTGTATATGAAAACATTGGGCAAAATATATCCACCGGATCTTCAGCCTCGTAAGTTTGAAAGACGAGCTCAGTTCGCTCCCACAGCCCGTAGAGAGCATCACCTCATCTGTGTGCTGTAAAAAAAGCGGATGAGAGAAGAAAAAAGAAAAGAAACGGAAAGAATGGCAGCGACACAAAGACGGTATAGCGAGGTGGGCGCTTCGCAAATGGGTGGCAGGATGAAATGAATACATGGGAAGGGGGGGGGGGGGGCGGTTGTCTAGAATTTCTCTATCTATACAAAAAACAGTTCCATGACTGACTAACTAATGGCTGACATATAGACAACGCACAGCCTAAACCGCTGACGATGGAAACACGAAATTTAGGAGATATTTTCTTCAGCAGGAGTAGATGTGTACTACGAGAGGATTTTTTGAAAATGAACTCCGAAGGGGGTGTAATGGGGTGTAAAAGTTACTATGGAGAATTGTATTCCTTGCGTATATCGACTTGAAACTTGGTATGAATATTCTTCAAAACAAACAATGAAACGCATATTACAGGATATTTCAAAACAATTGCTAATGAGAGCTGCAACGGGGTGTTGAATTGTTCACCGCAAGCACCTAATACCTTGAAGCTAAATTCCCTAGGCGGAAGCTAATTCAGGATAACTCACTATCACTCCTCTCGCGTCCCCCCAACACATGACACGATCATTTATCTACAACGCAATCTCAACAAAAACATTACTACAAATTTGCAAAAAAAAAATACAAATAAATGAACTCGCAAGAACGGGAATAAAAGCATCGTCGTTCACTCGAAGTTTTTTTTTCGCGCTGAACGCCTGCGTGTGTAGGATGTACGGTATTCGCGATAGAGGATTACATAACATCGCGTTCTCGATTTCCAACCTACCAGTCGACGCGAGCATTGTATGTACACGTATCATTTTCGCACGCGACTTCAAAAAACGATAACCCGCCACCTACCACATTGGCTGCGGACACGGGCACGCCTTGAGCGGCCCTTTTTTTCCTGCTACGTTGAGGGTATTCACGAGTATGCGTGTACAAGAGCCCTAGGGAGCCCTGAAAGGGAGAGAAGGATGGAGACAGAGCAAGAGAGGCAACAATTTATTTTCCGATTAAAAAGTTCGTGTATCGCGGTCAGCGATCGTAATATCGGTTCGTGCCGGAGTCCGCCAACTCTGGGCCGCTTTTGCAGACCGATGTCATATATATAGCTAGAAAAAGTATAGGTATATATATATATATATAGCTAGAAAAAATATCTATATATGTATGTGTGTCCACTTGTGGGTACATAACTGGCGTGTTAGCGTGCATATCCCGGGCTACAGGCTCGACCATCGCTAATGGTGTTTTTTTCTTTTTTAATCGCCGCCCAACTTATTTCCACACTGAAGCTGCTGGTCGAACAAGCAAAAGCTCTCGTACGTACGAGACGAGAACCGGCCGGCGAAGAACCGACCGACCAGAAATTATTGCTCCTTTTTCTCCTCAATGGATTTCGCTTCGTTCCTTCCTCTCTTCTTTCCATACCCTAACCACTTGCTTACAGTTGAACCATTCACCGCAATGCCACATCGAGATATCGAATAAAGATTATATGCTCAACTGCTTCTACGCCATCCTCCTTCTACCTTATCTGTCCTGAAGCATCTCTCCAGTCTGACAATATTTTCGGGACTTTGCCGCAGCCTCCCTGGCTACAGCCACGTGCCTCGACCCTTTACTCATAAGTAAATAGAGCATTGCGAGGACAGGATATGATCGAGGAAAAGGCCACCCGGAAAGGAGGAGATAGGACTTATGCTTTTTATGTAGTTTCTTGAGCAGAAGCCTCAATATCTTTTTTAAAATTTTCTTCGAAGGTGCGAAAGTACGAAAGTTTGATGCGATACCGCGTACCGCGAAGAAATAATGTGGAAAAACCTACAACTTTCATAAATACTTCAAGGCCAGGCTATGGAAATTTTTCAGCTCAACTACTGTCAACTAACGGCAAACATCATTGTTCTTGAATCTGGATATTGTCTGTCCCGTTCTCTGTTTCCCACAGGAGTGAAAAAATCTGAGGCAGACGAATGTCGGAATGGTCAAAGCCAAAGAAGGGGCTCAGCTTTGAGGGCGAGCGAAATCTGAAAAAAGGCATACGTCGTCTTGAAGATTAACTTGAAAGTACTAAATCATGCAGGTGTCGGTGTGACCCGAGTCAAAATTTATAGCCTTCTCTGAGTACTCGTAGGACCCATTTCTTTTGTAATGCACAAGCCGCCAGCTCCGTTGAATCTACCAAATCCCGTTTGTCGAGTTCAGTGCCATGAATATGCCTCCATTTGGTCCAGTGTAGCCTCTGCTAGTCCCCCTAAACCTTCTTTCAACCCCCAGTTTTAGTGAAGCGTGCAGAACACAGAGCTCCTTAACCTGCTTTCGATCTCAAGTCCGCTGCCTCGACCCCTGGCTAATCTGCTTTGAGCCCAAATTCGATATCTCCTCCATCAACACTCCAATGTGGTCTGAACGGTAACCCTTTCGATGATGAAATAAATACGTTTTCCCTGAATGGAGGGTCCGAAGGTTCTACAGTGCACCTACAGTAGGCTGAATGGAAGGTCCAGAGGGTCTACAGTGCGCCTATAGTAGACCGAAAGGGGGGTCAGTCGATTCTGCGGGAGCGCTCGAAGTAGGCCCACCTGGGGTGTCGCAGGTTCAGTTGCACTCTGCATTGGCCTCCTTTGAGCGACAATATCCAGTTTCTGCCATTCGGGAGGTTCATCGAAGGCCCTAACGTATCGGTATTCCAAACATTGTACCCTCATTTAGGTAGCCGATAATCCACTATAGCCGATCTCCGCTCGGAGAAGAAGGTCTTTATTTTGCAGGTTGAACGCGGCTCGAAAATTTTGACTCGGGGAATATGTAATTTATTGGTGAAAACTTTGGAACATCAATTCGCTGAAATAAATCTTTTTTACTTAATTTCAAAGCATGGAGACATCTTATATAGCGGTATAGAGAGTGCTGGACCCTTGAAAAATTAGATGATATGTTGTTCTTCACTCTAATATATACGGATATGCCTATGTTGAAAATATTTTATTTGATTTTCAAATGCGTTTCGATGTTTAGTGATATTTTTTCAGCCAACGTTTGACTCACTCATCGCGTATATTATAGATGCCATTTGTTGTTCGATAGCTGTATCTTTATGATCTCTCTTTGCGTCGATGTTTCGACGCTGAAAGAAAAATAATTCAGGAAGCTCTCGAAATGATTATTCCGCAGGGTATTGAACAATTCCCTGATCCGAAACGACCATCCTCCTGGTCGCACAATGGAGAACACTAATTTTAGGTCCTACAGGGAAAACATGTCACTTGCATGTGTTAGGGTCTGCCCTCTAAACCCGGATGGTTGCCTATACGGAAGTGTGGTTGCTGAACCCCAAGGAATTATGAGTAGGAGATGGAGGCGCAAGTAAAGCCAGATTAAAAACCGAAAGAAAAGCCCTAAAAGAATTTCGCTTTCAGTATATTCGACACGCACGGGTTTTCTACTTCTTCTTTCATTTCTTTATTTTTCTTTACGAAGTGCAATTTCCCGTAAACGTCGCGGATGTTGCCGGTCCGTTTCCACTACCACGTATAACTGCGAACTCTTTCTTCAGTTCGTGCTCGTACTTTCTCTCTCTCTCTCTCTCTCTCTCTCTCTCCCTCTTACTTGAGAACGAGGGAAAAGAGAGCTTGGTCCACGTTTCCTTGGACTCGCGGGAGTTGCAAGATGTTCGCTGCATCCCCTACGGTTTTAGTACGGTGACGGTATGAATATATCCCGGCTTATCCCGATACACAGCGCAAAGTCCCGCAGCGACGCCGAACTTTATCTATAAAAGTCAACGACGACGGGAATAAAAGTATCGTGTTGTAACGACAACGCGACCCTAGAATGATACGACACTGCGATATATGCTACGTACGCTTTCATATGGCAAGTAGAAAAAAAAAGTTGCGACGCATGGACGAAGCAAAATCGTGCAGTATTACGTTTCGTGTCAAACCAGAGGTTGATCGTATCGCACTCTTCGGAAAAATCGATACACCTCTTAGTCCGCGATTTTTATGCAAATCGGAGATGCTTTCACGTACATCCGGATGACGTATGTACGTTTTTCTGTATTTTTAATTCACCCGTTGACTTTTCGCAGCTCATTTATTTTGACATGTTCAAAAAATTTCGGTTCAATACTTTTCCGTGATAATAATAATTATAGAATATGTAAAAAGTTGAATAATTTTGTTCGGAATATTATTGAACAAGTAGTGTCTGAGTCATCTGGAAGTGCTTCGCCGGAAGCCGGTGGCTGGATTTCCAATGGTCTTTGAAAAAGTGTCACCAATTTGGGTTCCAATGGCGAGACCTTTTTTAGGGAAGGCAAATCCTGATCCGAATTCGATACGTGAAGTAGGGAGGGGCATGTTGAGCTAATTTGGAATTATCGCCCTGTAATTCCTTAACAGTATGCCGTAAAAAAATGAAACATACTTTGGTCAATAGGAAATTTATCTGGGAAAAAAGTCTGTAGACGAAATTCCTGTTGTCCTTATTGTTTCACAGATAATCGCTCTCAAATGACTAAGGCCATATTTGCTCAACATGCCCCGATAGTGAGGTAAGTTGAGCATGAGTATGAGGTAAGTTGGTCAAAGTAAGAATTGTATAAAAAAATCAGACGTATGCAACATGATTTGTTACAATGCGGTAATAAACCAACCCTTACTTATTAATTAGTTAGGTTTTAAAACATTAACATTAATTGCAATGAACTTTGAAATATTTTTTCTCATACAATGGTAGAAGAAAATCTTTCAATCACGTTTTTTTTTTTACTTTCGGTGCAAAAATAATGAAACGTCCCGTATTACCGTCTCGTGCGCCGCATGAAAACGAGCGATGGCGTGATGTGTTCTCCTCCCCCATACCTCTCTTTCCTCCATTTGATGCACCCGCGTGCGGTGCTTAGTTTTCCAGATATTTCGATTGCCCAAATTACCTGACTGCTCAACATGCCCCTCTCTACCTTAGACATTTCTGTGCTGTTTTGAGATGAACCAACGGTTTCGTACGTATTTGTCTTTGATCCTGGAGTTTTTCCACATTTTTCTTAAAAATTATTTCTATTACTTTGGAAAAATCCACATGGGGATTCAATCAAGAGAAACAGTTTTCATTAGCAGCGTGCACTTCGTGTTGACACATTAGCAATTATCACCTCATTCAAGCGGACCGTTGATGCTGTTCAAGTGGCACAATATAACTTAGACAGTTTCCGTTGAAATACTCTAGTGAAATTCGAATAAACTTTCTACCACTCGACTGTTGATTTCAATTAAAATTGGAGCTTTTGTAGTTCACGTAGTTCAGAAGACAGACCCGTGCAAAAATTTGTTGGGGAGTCCTCAGATGACACCACATCCCTATAAGGATTTGATAGGGACGCCGCACGTAGGGATTCCACACTGGAATCCAAGTGCATTCGGCGCTACTTCTCGATTGACATCGTTTTAGAGTTTTTCGTTTAAAAGTCTCAACCGGAATATGTTGGATCTCCCAACGACATATATCCTTTTGTGATTCCGTGCACAAGTTTAGTGGGAAGTCCCAAGATTCACCCACAACTCTATGGGGATTTTTTAGGGTATTGACGTTTAAATTTTATTGCGAAAATACTCCGATGGAGTCTCGTCGGTGGTCGCGCTTAAATTCCTATGGAGATTTGACACGTAGTTTGGTATCCGTGATGAGCTTTTTTCGCTGTTTTGAGCTGAAAAGCTGCGCTTAAGGATTTTTATGTCTTAAAATTATCCAAATGATGAAGATTTTTATCAGTGCTCATACATTAAATAACGCTTCTGAAATGTATCTTACAAAATTTATCTCGGAAATGTCATATCTTCATCCACCAACTCTTTCTTGGCCTTCAGCCTACAATCAGAAGTGAGTACTCGAATCAAAAAGCTCGAGGACAAAGATAAAAGAAAAAAAAAAGCAAAACCTTAACGTCAGATGTTTGCTGTCCATAACTCTGTCCCGTGTACGCTTTAGCGTTTCTATAAAACGTACTCTGAGGCAGAAAAATCTTTCAAGATAGGGCCCGACTCTCTGGTATTTTCATTGCTAGAATACATTCACAAAGCATTTGATTTGAGGAGCAGGTAGGTAGCCGAAGCAAAGCGAAAGACAGGAGTACGTGCGCTTTGTAGGTGGTATAATACCCGATGCTCGAAAATGCTTGCACACCTGACTTCCTGCAGGGCAAAATAAGGAGGAAAAGGCTTTTCCTGTTACTCTTCACAGTACCATCAGTTGGAAGAGGCTTTCCTGTTTCAGCTGCAAATTACTTGGATGCTTTCTCGGGAGCTTCGTTTCTACAACGCACAGTATGATTTCTATACACGCAGTACATACACACAGCAACATCTTCACGAGGTATTCCGAAGAGAAAAGTTGCCAGACTTTGTGAACGTTTGCTCGTACCATCACTCGGTCTGCTCGTAGCCCAACGAATTTCGCGTGTTTTCTTTGACCGTGGGAGCAATTCGGCTGACTGAAGCAATGAATGAAATCTAGAGATTGGAACGAGAGAAGAGAACAAGAGGGAGATGGAGAAAACGAAGTACGAGTGGATGAAGTGAGATGGCAATTGCGGAAAATGAGGAAGAGGATCAGAAAGGACTGACGCTGATAAAGCAGGATCACTCATCAGAAAGGCTCACTGGGAAGATGAGCTCTCGTCACGTGAGTTGCGACTATCACTACCACGGGTTGGTTTTTGCGACAAGCCACAGAGCTGAGGTGAGCTGGAGGAAAAAGTGCCATCTGCCTAAAATAAACAAGGCTTACCGCATCGATCGCCGTAATCCCAAAGAAGTAGATCCCCACGTTTTCCTAACTCTGTATACTTGCGTAGCTCCCGTTCTATTCGTTCCGACAATTCCACCAGGCGTAACCCTATCTACCTCGCTTTCTCTGTCTCTAGCGAGCTCACCCCTACCTTTGATGAATCGCACGAACCGGAGAAAAGCCCATTCCCCATTCACCATATCTCTCTCTCTCTCTCTCTCTCTCTCTCTCTCTCTCTCTCTCTCTCTCTCACTCTCGCTCCGATGAGGCTTGAAATCCGACGACAGAGGGATAAAGGACAGAGAGGAGTTAAAGGGTGCGGGCGTGGGAGGGAGAACCGATGGGGAGAGTGAGACAGAGAGAACCGATGCTTCTGTAGCCAACGATGGAAACCTCCCATTCTTTGTGCTTGAGTTCCCATCCCCCTTCGTATATATCTATCCCAACAGTGCGCGCGGATGGATGGATTGTCACAACAAGCGAACGAAACGCTAGACTAAACACTCGAACGATCGTGACCAACGATCGAGAGGAGGATGGGGTCGAAAAAAGGCCGCAAAAACAAGGCTCTCCAACAATCGCCGTTTCTATACAGACATGATGTTTTTCTACCCTTCGATATATTCGTTGCAATCATTTTCGCCGAAATATCAATTTTGCACGGATAAGTTTGGTTATAGTTATTATTTTACGGTACAAGGTATGTGAATACGTGTTTGGGAAACTCAATCAATAATCGATCTAATCGATAATCAAAACTATGATTCGATTTACAAACGCCGGACGTAATTTTAAGTGACGCAAACGCATTTTCATTTTGATACACAGAGAGAAAAGTCCATGGTATTCACAACAAACGCTCATGGTCAAAAAGGGAATAGTAAAATTCCCTAGAGTTTATTGACACCGCAATCATAATATAGATAACACAAGTACTAGCGAAAAGTACATCTAACTATATATATATATATTTTAGTCCTGTTCGCTAGTAGAATCTTGGGGGAGTTTATTTTTGACAGTGTAAGGGAATATCCATTTTATTAATACGTACTATATTATATAGCATGGAACAATCAACGTTTCATAAGATTGGTGGTCGCAGTTAACATATGTGCAAAATTAGGCAATTACTATCTGCTAAAATATCATTAAGGTAGTAGTCTCGCCAAGGCGTTTTTCTATAGATTTTTTTTTTATTTTGAGGACTCATTTAGGACACTATTAAATTATTACCTCCAAAATGTCAAAAGTATCCACCGTTCGATTTTCGAGATATTGGCAATAAAAGATTTCATGGTTTTACACGTGTTTTTATGGAGAGCAGTGGAAAATTTCACATTTCACGCAATAACTTCGAAACTTTTCTACAGATTTTTTTAATTCGCAATTACAGAGGAACATATGACGAAGTGGGTAAAAAAAATCATGAATTTTGACCGTCTCGTTTCAGAGATATAGCGATTTATATTCAGTAATGTCTAGCGACGCTAGCGCCACGAGGCGACCGAAGAAGACTAGAACTAAATTACAGTACTGTGTCCACATCCGTATACGCAGAGTATCTACGTATCAGTAGCCGGAATGGACAGTCTGATACAAAAGTGAGAGGTTAGATAAGGGATAGGGATATTTCGCAATATTTCGAAGCTTTCATCGATTGAGCGGAGAATAAACTTTTCAACGTGACTGTGGTGAGACTACTACCTTAAGAAATACTTTTTTTAGGCAGTAACTATGGCTATAAAGTTTAAAAGACAATGCATTTGTCTCAGTGTAAGTACAAATAATGAAAATCCCGTTTTCGTATCACAAGGTGGAAGAAGTGCAAATTTCTTTTGCACATTTAAAAAGCGTTTAATGCGTGAGGATTGCCAGTTTATTAAAAGACGACAACGGGTCGAAGACCAAATATCTGGGGGTGGAATTATGGGTGAGGGAAGTGGTGAGCAATTGCTCAGACGATTGCGGGGCTCGCGTCCTGGTTGAAAACGGTTAATGAGGAGCAGATTGGTTTTGGCCGATTGGGGAAGTGAAAAGGGAAAGGAGTAGGTCTGTGTGGGCGGGATGAAGAGTGTGAAACGAGGGGTGCGTCTCACACCCGGCCACGTGTCAAGAGGGTGCAAAAGGATGGCAGGGAATGAGAGGCTGGTCGTGCACGAAAAACAGAACGAGTAATTAAGGAATCGGTTAATTTTAGGGTCATATTTTACAGTACCCCTCACCCCCCCCCCCCCCCGCTTTCTCTCTCTCTCGCTCTCTCTCTCTCTCTTGCTCTTCAACCCTTCCGCTCGCAATCGCCGACAAAAATGCAACTATGGGTCAGAGAGAGAGAGAGAGAGAGAGAGAGAGAGAGAGAGAGAGAGAGAGAGAGAGGGAGAGAGAGAGGGGAGAGAGAGAGAGAGAGAGAGAGAGAGAGAGAGAGAGAGAGAGAGAACGTACACACGAAGGGTAGGAGGTAACGAGAGAAAGAAAAAGAGTGAAGCGTTAGATAGACTTTTAAATCTTCTCGCTCTCCTTCCACTTTCCGTTCTCAATGATTTATATCCCGAGGGGTAGATCGAACATGTGCTACATATTAAAATTTCTCACCGTTTCTCTCCCTTCTCTCTGTGTCTTTTACAGTACCGCACGGGTCGCTGTGTTTCACTCCGAGAAACCCTGATTAATGACCAAGACCGGTAATTTCAAATTTCCGGAGGTCGAGTGAGGTCGAGACGGCCACTCGGCTCGGTTTGTCCTTTGAGCGCGACCAACGACGAGACTCCATCGGAGTATTTCCGCAATAAAATTTAAACGCCAACACGCCAGCCCCAAAGCGCCTCCATGGCGGAATTCACGAGTCCACCTGTCCCTGTGTAGGCTTATTATGATAAAGGCTGATGTCAAAAAATTTATTTATTTCACCCGTGTAAACAAATTTGAAGTTAGGTTTAAGTAAAAGTTCATGAACCACTTTCGCTTCAGCATTTCACACCTGTACATTTTTACAGATAATACGACGAAAAACAATCATTTTAATTTTTTTGGCGTTTTCACGTGGTACTTTTAAACTTCCGGTAAAAATGAAGTGTGATTCGTTATCAATTACATAGACAAATATTAAGTTCACCGTACAGTTAAAATCTACGAAATTCTTCTCAAATACCTTTAAGAAAATAATAGTTCCAAACAAATTAAAATTTGGTTGAGGAATTTGGGCCAAATGATTGCATAGATACGAATGCAATTGTGACGAATCATTTATTCGCGACCAAGTTCGAAACCAAAATAAGTAGCAACGAGAGGAAATGATGAAAAAGAGGCTCCAAAAACATTTGAACATCCAACAATTTATGTCACTCAATTTTCTCAACTACGTGAACAAAAAAGCTCTGATCTTAATTAAAGTCATCAACAGTCGAGTGGTAGAAACTTTATTGGAATTTCACTAGAGTATTTCAACTCGAACCGCATGAGCTATATTGTGCCACTTGAAAAGTGGCACTCCGCTTGAATAAGTTGACAATTGCTAGTAAAGAGTCTCTCAAAATGACCTGACACTCTAAATTGCGCGCCATTTTATTTGTGGCGAACATAGAGTACTGATCTTTCACAACTGGCATCAGGAAGTATTGAGGTTTAGTCACGGGGAATCATACGATCGAGCAACGCATAGAAATTGTGAAAATGCAATTTGAAATAATGCAGTTATTGTAGACGAAGTTTCATGGTCGTGTTATCTCGCGCCGCGGCGATGTAAATTGGCCACCAAGATCGTGCGATTTGACCCCATTGGACTTCTTTCTTTGGGGCTTTCTGAAGGGAAAAGTGTATGCCAATAATTCACAGACCATTCTGGAGTTCCGGGAAGCAATTGGACGCATCATTAATGAAATTAGTTCGCAATTATGCCAAAATGTTATTGAAAATTTCGTCAAAAGCGTGAACGTTTGAAAACAGAGACGAGGCGGCGATTTATCGGATTTTGTATTCCACACATAACCTCCATGTTTGTACCTTATATTAAAATAAAAATATTCGTACTTTTCAAGCAAATAATACGTTCTATTAATAAATAAAAATGTCAAGTCATTTTGAGACGAGCTGCTAATGAAAACTGTTTAGTTCCCAACTGACCCATGCGGATTTTTCCAAACTAATAGAAACATTTATAAGGAAAAATGTGGCAAAAACTCCAAGCTCAAAGACAAATACGTACGGTACCGTGGGTGATTGATTTTCGAGTCTCCTGCTTACCTTCTCGGATTGTTATTTCTACTTTCTCTTTCTCTCCACACACTCGCATTGTCTTTTCCCGATGCTAACCGTGTTCTGTTGCTTTTCACAGCCTGGGGGACATTACGTCCGTAGCTCCTTTCTCCAAAACCAGGAACAAGTTTTCTACGTCGAGCGGAGAGTAAGATCGCGAGCGAGGTTGCTCGAATGAGCTTAATTATAATTTTCCACCAAGTTTAAGTTACTCTCGTTGGTGAGCGGCCGGAGGGGGAAATAGGGGTGGGGGGTGGGGAGTTAAGGGTGTACTGTGCTGCGTATCCCTAGGGCTCTCTGTCGTTACCCCGTCGAGCGCATTCGAAGCGGATCCCTCGTTCGTGTTGTCCTCGTGTCGAGGATCTTACCCTTGCATCCCATCGAGTCGACGCGCCACCTAAACCCCAGCGATCCCGTTCAAATTTTCATCTCTTCTCCGCCTGAATCCACTCGAAAAGCTACGAGTCAACGTATTTTCACTACCTACCATATGTATTTATACTTGCTATCGCATCAAACTGCTGTGCTCTGTATTTTTCTCTATTTTTTTGTTTGTTTGTTTGTTATTTATGCCTCGTAGTCTGGAAGATGATCACCGATCCCGCTGTGATGTTTTTTTTTATTAACTATTTGATCCAACCCACTGTTGTCGTGATCGGGATATATGCGTGTACTTGACAAGTTAGAAGTACGTGCGGACGAAGATGGATAGATAGGGGAAACCGACTAGTGAATGTACTATAAAACGATACTGTAGGATTTGGATGAACTGTAAAATGGAAATAACATCAAAACAAATGTCTTAAGGTAGTAGTCATCGCCACAGTCACTTTTTAAAGTTGATTTCTTAGTTTCTCATTCTCCGGTCAATCGATGAAAGCCTCGAGACATTGCGAAGTATCCTGATACTGTACTTCTCACATCTTATCGGGATGTAAAAACTTATAAAGTAATGAAGAAAATAATAATAAAATTAAGTAAAATAAAAAAATTATTAAATCAAATAAATCGCTTTATCTCTGAAACTGGACGGTCAAAGTTCCTCATTTTTTTTGACAAACTTCGTCATATGTTTTTCTGTAATAGCGAATAAAAAAAAGAATCTGTTGAAAAGTTTCGGAGTTATTGCGTGAAATGTGAAATTTTTCACTACTCCCCATGAGAATATGTGTAAAACTGTGCAATGTTTGATTACCAATATCTCGAATACGAAATGCACGAAATCACTTAATACTGTCCTGAATGTGTCCTTAAAATTGAACAAAATTCTATAGAAAAACGCCTTGGCGAGACTGCTACCTTAATTGATATAGCTAATAGAAGATATCATTCTGATAGTAGAAAAAATATTTAAAGTAGCAAAATGACTAAATCGCCAGTGAATCGATGAAATTACCAGTAAATGGACACTCGCTCACCAGTAAATGGAGGCGTAGTGTAGACGAACGCTGTAAAGGATGAAGAATTATTATTTCATTTTATAAAATGCTAGTTTTGGAGATGAGTTTGTTGCATAGAAATTATAATGTCCGGTAAATATGCAGAATTGGGGCTCCAGCTGAAAATCGATCGATTTTTTTTAACATTTAATGTCGAGATGTAGAATTTGTAAATACCAAATTTAAGGTGGAGGAAGACATTTATTGGCAAGAAAAAATTGGCAAGGAAACAAAAATCTAACAGTTTGCAGATCGAATTCTGTCATTATTATTACGAATTTATTGAAAACTTTTGCAAAAAATTAAAGACCAATACTATCTCAAATAATAAAAGTAATACTTACTCTCAAAATTCATTAAAAAAAAACTTTTGCTTTTGCCTTTAGAAAACCTACTGTGCTGTATCGTAACTAAGTTGCGATGTGTGCAAGTACCACAAACTAGAAAAATTCGGTGTGGCGTCAAAAATCGATACTAAACTAAGAAATTGATTTTAACGACACCTGTAATTTTTTTCCCTAAATTATAATGATTCGGGTTTTTAACGACAACTCATATTCTTGACTTATTTTAAATATAAATCAGCTTTCGTCCATTCCCCTGTCCATTCACTGGTTGGTGTACCCTAAGGAAGCGAAAAAGATGACAAAAAAAACATTTTTTGTTGCTTATGAATTTTGTCTATCATTGCAGAGGGTGCACCTCTTTTAAGAATAGTCCTTCATTGCCCTTGTTGGCGATAACATCAAGATGAGATTTCTTATAAAATTATTTCGCCTTAAGCGTTAACATTGTCGATGATAGCATCGCGGATACATATAACGAAGAAGAAAAACTTAGAAACGAGAGTTGGAAAAATTGAGCGAAAGATCGTTCAGAAATGAAAAGGTTCAAGGAGAGAAAATTACGGGGAAAGTGGTGTTTGAAACAATTTTTTTTTTATTTCAAACGCTATACGGAATAAGGTACGAGAGTAGAGGTTCATAGTATGAGCTTGAAAGTCGAAAAAAAATTAAGCTTTCAAGAGGGTTGTTTGAAAGAACTTTTTTCAAAAGGCTCATTGAACGAGAGCGACGGCGAGGTAAAAAAAATAAATAAAAAAGCGAGGGGCACGAAGAAGGAGAAAGTGCACGAACCAGGACGACGGCGTGAGTTTTATTAGCGCCGACGGCTAGCAGTTAGTCGACAATTTAAACAATTTTTAACTTCGAAGGTAACCCGCCGTCGGTGGGACCCTAATTCGCCTATACAGAAAACCTCCGCGCAAAGGTTCAACTCCGGTATACAGGAGGGATGCTAGGATAGAGTTTCGCGACCACAGCAGTCTCCCCTGAGGGTTGTCGCCTGCTAGTCCACTGGCCATCTCAGCGATTCTCTCAGGAAAACTCCCGCTAAAAAAAAATAAAAAAGGGTGCGAGCCCGCCCTCATCCGCATTATCCAGCTAACTTCGCAATATGATATTATAGGAATAGTTAAAGTTTGAAATCGATACGAGTGAACCAGGACCTTTTTTCTGCTTCTTGTCTTCAATGTACGATGTAGGTAAGGGGAGTAGGGGATGCTACACGTGGAGCATTCACGCAATTCATCCCAAATGCACCAGATATATATATATATATATATATATATATATATATATATATATATATGCAATACCCTGTTGCAAAAAAAACTGTTTTCTTTTCGTGTCTGTTAATTTAGAACATTGTACCCTTATAATAAACCTCGTGAAAATTTAAGCGAAAAAAATACTAATCAAAAAAGTAGATTGGTGCTTTTGCCCGCGCAGAGTTTAGACTTTGATCCAGAGAGGAGATAAACAAAGAGAGAAAAAAGTAAGGAATAAAGAAAAAAGGTGGACTGTCATATTTCTCAGGCACGGTGGTAAACTGACTGACGGAGGTAAGAGTTGGTAATTCATTTAAAAGTTGTATAAAAGTGCCAATCTTGAGCTCCAGTATCATACAATGTTATTGTTGTGTACAGAATGATGTGGCTTTGCAATCTAGTTCTGGAGGAAACATTGTATTATTTATGATTTTCGGCAGGCACATTGAAGTGACGCCCTTAAAGCAGTGTTGGGCAAAATTTAACTGCTAGGGTAACTAAAAAATAACAATTAATCAATTATTAATCACGACTATAACAATTAACATTTAATTAATTGCAACTATAAAAACTCAGGATTAACAGTTAATTAATTGTTAATTGCTGTAGTCGCAATTCACAATTAATCAATTGTTGATCGTGATTTTCCACAATTGGAAACTAATCAATTTTCAATATTTTTGGTGTACTTGATTAAAAACTAACAATTAAAACTGAATATTGTATAGGGCGCTGCGTAAGCCTATAAAACCCAAACAAACACGTCGTATCTGATATCTGTAAAGTTAAATAGGTTGATTGTTATTTTTAATTATTTCTTAGAACGATTAAAAAAGTGAATTGCAATTGTTTTAATTGCGACTTGCAATTAACATAGATTAATCCAAATAAATTAATTGCAACATGCAATTAATAGTTAATTGCAATTAATGTTAATTGCAATTAAATTAATTGCAATTACTTTTTTAGTCAATTAGTAAACTTATTAAAAATTTAATTGATTCACCCCCAACACTGCCTTGAAGCAACATATCTTCCTAATTTCATTGAGATAAAAGCAGAGAATTCAATTTTCTCATACAAACTTCAACGGTCCGTTGCACCCCTAATTAAGGGTTGTTTTAAAAAATCCTAAAATATGCGCTTTACGAAACGTTTTGAAGAATATTTATACCAAGTTTCAAGTTGATACACGTAAGGAATACAATTTTCCATACAAACTTTTACACCCTATTTGAGCCCCTTAGAAGTTGATTTTCGAAAAATCCTTTCTTAGTGCACTTCTACACCTTCTAAGGAACATACTTTTAAAATGAATATGACTAAAAAGTATTTCAGATTGTCACACATATGCACGCACACGTACACACACACAGGTGCGCACAAACATGCATTCTTTTTATAGATCGCGTTTACTTTTTTGTTCCAGTAGTGATCCGATAAATAACAATGGTAATGATTGGGAGCTTTGCATGTAACTCCAAGCTTGATGATACCAGTTGGTAAGAAAGCATCAATTTGATTGTTCCATTCCGAAAAAAAGGATATACGTCCAGAAAAAAATAGAATACAGGGTGCCTTTTGGGGTGCATTTGGGTGCCTTGGATCATAACGATGCGCGCACACACACATGGCATAAATACTCAACTTCTACACATAACATTAACAAGATGATTATCACGAGCAAAAGCTGAGCCATGAGCTCAGTTTTTTTTTGAATATGTTATTGGGGCTGAAAATGCCTGAAACCTGAAAACTTCGCGAAGTGGTGCGACATATAGAACATACATTTTATTTTTAACGGCAGACTGTGTATAGGAGTGTTCGGAATCGTCGATCTGCTTGCAACATACGTATCACAAGGATAAAGTGGTATTAAAACTTTATGCTCAAAAAACGAAAAACGAAAAAAAAAATGATGTCCCACCCTTTGACGAGGAAAAAAGGTATTTCGATAGCCTGTTGCCTAGTGGAATACACATCAGTGAGATTTCAACTTTATCCATATATGCATACTCTATGTGTCTATATTCATATGTAGGTATGTTGGTATATAAAGCTACAACGTATTTTCCTGCTCTACCTCTTCCTTTTCTCCGAGACAAACCAACCTGTTCCAGTCAAAACGCGTACCGTGTAATATGCAAATAGCTGCTGCGATGATCCCATATATCGTTTCCCATGCACAACCAGCCTACTGCGGAAGATCCTCGCTGACGGGATATCTGTGCAAGGGAGATAAAGCATCGAAGCACGAGGAAACGATATGGAAATAGCTGAAAGACGACCAGCAGCCTGAAGTCCACGAGCGCTTTTAGTAGATAGGTTAGGGAGGGGCATGTTGAGTAGTCGGGTATGTTGGGCAATTGAAATATCTAGAAAACTAAGCACCGCACGCGGGTGCATCAAATGGCGGAAATAGAGGTATGGGGGAGGAGAACCCAACACGCCATTGCCCGTTGCCTTGCGGCGCACGAAACGGAAATACGGGACGTTTCATTATTTTTGCACCCAAAAGTGAAAAAAAAAACGCGATTGAAAGATTTTCTTCTACCATTGTATGAAAAAAAAAATTTCAAAGTTCATTGCAATTAATGTTAATGTTTAAAAACCTAACTAATTAACAAGCAACTGTTGGTTTATTACTGCACTGTACCAAATCATGTTGCATACGTCTGATTTTTTATGCAATTCTGACTTTGCCCAACTCACCTCATACTCATGCTCAACTTACCCCACTATCGGGGCAGATTGAGCAAATATGGCCTTAGTCATTTGAGAGCGATCATCTGTGAAACAATAAGGATAACAAGAATTTCGTCTACAGACTTTTTTCCCAGATAAATTTCCTATTGACCAAAGTAGGTTTCATTTTTATACGGCAGACTGTTAAGGAATTACAGGGCAATAATTCCAAACTTGCTCAACATGCCCCTCCCTGCCCTACATGCTTTCTTGAGCTGACATTCTTATGGTGGAAGTTTTTACCTTTCTTTTGTCGTGGCGGCAAGCACGCGTCGGTTATAGATAATTACTGTATCTTCCGTCCAGGACGTGCAGGGTACTGAAGGGTTTTATTATTCAGACTGTTCTGTAATGCCCGGAACAAGGGATAGTCTGAAGGTGCAAGGTCCGGACTATACGGTGGGTGCACCGAACCATCCCACCCAAGCCGGAATAACTTTTACCGGGTCATCAGACAAACGTGTGGTCTAGCCTTGTCCTGGTGGATCAATAGGCCCTTTCTGTTCGCCAATTCGTGCCGCTTCCTATCGATTGCTCGCTTTAATTTGGCCAGGTGTGAACAGTACTTGGTCGAATCAACCGTTTTTTTCTTCGTTTTTCTCCCCCTTTTCCCTCTATCTTAACGAGTGGAAGATACGTGTGCAGGGTGAGCACAATTGAGTAATGAGTCAACTATGATACTGCCATAGGAGCAGACATAAGAAAACGTGTAGAGGGAAAAAGATAAACAGACAGAGAGAGGGAGAGCAACCTCCCGTGTGGAAATTGAGTTCGGGCTTTGGGCCCGGTCCGACTCTTTTACAGAAAACCCTACTATGAAATCCACAAACAATCATTTGAAGGCCTCGAATTGTGTTAGGGTTGCCCTGCCAATTTTTCGCACGGGCTTTTGGTTTTTCAGGTGCCAAGATCCCTGTTGGCCTTGTTTGCTATCTTTAGTTCAATTTCTTCTACCCTTTTTCCCCATCCCCCAATCTTACGCTTATCTATAGATTTCCAAACTGCAAAATGATCCAGACATTCAAGCTCGTCCAGCTGTCATGAACACAGTATTGCATCGAGGCAACTATATGACGTACTGTGATATTTACATGTACCAAAGGCAATCAGACAACGAGAACACGGATCTCCCACTCCCCCCGCCGCAGTCCAATAAATGCACCACTCATCATGTGCGATGAAGACGTAAAGTTCAAAATCCAGTGCAATCCGAACCGAATACGTAAAACAACATCGTTACGGCATGTATTTTCTTCATTCCGAGGTGTAAAGCAATTGGAACGGCGCCGTGACGAAATGTGAAAAAAGGTGATATAAAATAAGGATGATGAGATAGTTATTTTTATAGCTGAAATAAATGAAACCTTCGTATTGTATGGAAGGAAAGCACGTAGGAAAGTGAAGGTGTGGAGAATAAGTATAGATATGGACATGAGAAGAAGAAGGCAAGGTCTGTATCTATCTACATGTACGTATGTAGTACGTACCAATAAAATGGTGAAATGAAACTACGGAGGCGCTGCCTCCACGATGCTGTAATTAAGATAGTTTACAAGCATGCACAACTCTCGGTTTCCACCTACCTCGCTCGTTTTTTCTCTCACCGAGCTATGGAAGGATCGAACCCAGATTATCATTGGAGGCTTTAGGCATTCGGATATCGAGGCTAGAACTATCATCGAAGTCTCTAGGGACTCGGATAACTGTCACCCCTAATCAGCTAATCAGTAACAGCCGTATTTTTTTTTCCTCCAAAAAATTGAAGCCTCCAAACCTCAAAATGTTGTGATTAATACATTTTAATTGAAAAAGTTAATATTTATGTGTGATCTCTGTGAGGCTACCATACGTACAAGGAACCATTGGTAAAACTTAATAAATAAAATGGTTACGATCGTCAAGGCCGTATGTTTGGCATGCAATGATCTTTCACAAGCTTAGAGATATAGATAGGATTCTGGGTACATTGAAAGAAGGGTGAAATCCTATAAAAGGTATATGAAAAAGAACGTTGAACTCCTCGAGTCTCTCGTTCCTCGATGTCGAGGTCGTGAGTGCAACAGCACTGGCAGACTCTTGATCTCACTTCATCTCCCTCCAGCTTCCTTTCTGCTAGCGTGAGCATATTGTAATGCGTCGAAAAGTTGGTGAATAAATCGAAGAAGCGTTGAGAGTAAAATTAGATAACAACTCCCGTTGGGTGGTCCGCACTAAGAGGGGTTGGTTGAGCGATCTCCCTTCTGCCCTTTCATTCTTCAAGTATGTGTATATATATATATATATATATATATATTTATGCTACATGTGCTCCGATGCAAAAAGAGCAAGGCGATGTGCGTTGCGGACTAAAAGATAGCGGAGGTGGAAAGAAAAGAACTGTGAATAAGAAGGGAAGAGGGAGAGAGCACTTTTTGAACTTTTAAGGACCATCCGCTTTTCACGGCAATTCAAGCAGCTGATTTTTATTGTGCTTCTCTGGGTCTAGCGCACCATTACCGATGGTGTCTTCCAACCTTTTAGGTTGGTGGGTGGGGGGCTAGGGCGAGACAGAGAGTGAGAATTTGTTTTCATTAAAATGTAGATATAACATAGCAATTTCCTAACGTCAAATTTCCATATTTAGTGCAGTAGCAGTACAACAAAATGAGGTCTGAATCAAAGAACAAAATATAAAAATACGGAATACACAAATGTTCCAAGCTCTGTCACGTCGTGCAAGCACTATAATTACTCGCTTTGGAAAACTACCGAAAGATTAGAAAATGTGACAGAACCAAAGACAAGTAATCATATCAGCAATAAATTTCGTGTTCATATTCATTAAAATGCTTTTCAAATGCATTTTCCAAAAGTATTTAGCACATGTATTTAGTTTTATAAATGTGATATTTATTATCATTGCAGTGAATTAAATAAACAGAATTCTACTAACAAATAGGATTCAACATTTTGAATAACTATGCTTATACTATATTATACTATAATTGCATTTGATTTAATTTAAAACAAATATTTGTTCTTTAATTACTTAATATATTAATATTAATTTGCAATAAACCAAAACAATAAAATAATAAAACCTTTATAAAAGGTGCAAAAATTTTGTCAGAGTGCTCTTAATTCAATGTTTAAACGAGTAGAATGTTCTAGAATGTTCTATGGTAACTTTCTGAAATGTATCGACCACGAGGTCTGCGAGCAGCAGGCATTGAAAGTAAAAAATTCAACATGCATAACCAAACTTCGATTGGATGTGACGCATGTCGCCGAACATGCGTAACCGAACGAAAAACAGGGCTAAAAAAGTTTCACTTTAGTAATGATAATATTCAATCTTATGTATACGCGTACTCTTTTGCTGGTCGTTAGTTTATGGTCGTTCGTGAGAGATATTCAACATTGTAGGGATGCTGATCTACCAACGCTTTTTCATTACATGGAAATTGAAGTAGCGGTAATGCCGGGCCTGATGCTATGAAAAACGATTCTCCGGTCCGCCAGACTCCAACATAAAGCTTAACGAACCGAGTCACAGGTTCTTCGATCTAAGATGGCCTTGGAAATCAGAAAGGGTGTGAGAGCCTTTCTGAGAGATAGAAAGAGAGAGAGAGGGGCGGGGGGGTGAAGAGAATTCATGATTGTTCTTACGAAATGAACAATGATTAGGGAAGCGCGACGAAGATGCTGTTCAACTCCGGTATAGATCGTTGAAAGAGTGGAAGGAGACGAGTGAACGTAGTTTCAGGGATCAAACGACCTATTAGACCCGTGTTACGCCTTCGAGCTTTCCAGCCTTTCGAACCCTCGAGCTTCTGGCTTTCTCTCTGGTACACTGGTAGAGCTTCCTTCTACCAATTCTTAAGGAACGACACGGCGCCCTCGTCACGCGACAACGGAGAGACTACGGTCTGCCTCTTACGTTTCACTACTACTGCGAGAAAGATCTCCGATACTCTTCCTCATTGTACAAAGGCCTCTGAAGTTTCGACTTCCTTTTATTTCCTCCTGGCAATCGTAAATTTCGAATTTTCCTCGACCTTCCTGCCTTTATTGCGTACAATGATCATCACCCACTGCTATATCCTTCACTTAGTGGAATTAAACGAGAAGCGTGCGGTAACTAACGGGATAATCGGAGTGTAAAAACTGTTACTGAACCGATCAAGAAAGAAGTCCATTTCTGAGGAGATAATGGACTCACGTTACAATGAGAAAAAGTTGAGGGGGGGCGGGGGGGGGAGGGCACATTCGAGGGGATGGTGGAAAAAATAGGTGAATTTTGGCAATTATAATTTCAAAAACTATTTGACCGATTTCATCCAAGTTTGTTTTATTCGAAAGTATATACATTGCGGTATATTGACAATTTTTTCAATTAATATATGTTGACTGGGCTGTTATTGCGGCCGGCGTAAAACATGTCCCTCGCTGGCAAGGTCTGCGGTCCCCATGGTTGTATGCAGTCGATTGGTCTGAAACAAAAATTTCGAAAACATTTAGAAAAATATAATGTATGAAGCCCTTCGCATCGTAGGATTTTTTGAAACATTTATTTTCTTCATAAAATGCCGCTTGATGGAAATTCACATTCATTTTTCAATCTAAACTTCCGACCTTTCTGGCTTGATAAAAAAATAATAATAATTGAGTAAAAAAAGAATCTTATTAAGCGAAGGGCTTTAAACATCACATTTTACGAATCTTTTCGTAATTTTTGTTTCAGATCAACCGACTGCGTGCAATCATGGGGACCGTCAGCGAGGGCCATATTTTACGCCGGCCACAATAACAGCAGACCCAGTCAATATATATTTATGAAAAAAAATTGTCAATATACCTCAATATTTATACTTTCGAATAAACAAAACTGGGATGAAATCGGACGAATAGTTTTTGAGATAATAATTCGCAAAATTCGCCTATTTTTTCCGCTGTCTACTCGGGTGTGCCCCCTTAAAATAAGTATTATTTTATGGTAAATACATTGACGTTAAGTTCATTAGATACTTCGAGGATGACTTGTGATCACGCAATTTGTTCGAAGCTATCATGATTGAAATTTCTCATAAGACTTATAGTGTTCTATCAAAACCAATTAATAATTAGCGTTTTGGTAGCGTATAACATTCTACCAAGGCCAACTTAGGTAATAATTATTCTCTAAATCTGCATTGATCCGTTGCTCGATAAAAATTGGCGAAACCCCCAGTAAAATGTATGCAGAGAAAGAGAGGGTGGGGGACAGAAAGTACCGGATAAACGTGCGGTTTGCGGTGAACCGCGCACAGAGAGTACCCAAAAGGGGAAGAGAGAGAGAGAGAGAGAGAGAGAGAGAGAGAGAGAGAGAGAGAGAGAGAGAGAGAGGGAGGGAGGGAGGGAGGGAAAGAAAGAAAGAACGAAAGAAAGAAAGAAAGAAAGAAAGAAAGAAAGAAAGAAAGAAAGAAAGACCTAACTCAACGCCTGGAGATTAGGAATAATCATTCGCACCATCGAATATATTACTCATGTAATTTATTTTGGTTGATTACGCTCTTCTTTTCATGATTTCATGATTTCTTTTTGACTTACTTCAATTTTTGTAAATTTTGTTCAATACAGGTGAGTGAGACCCTTGGGCGGTTTCCTTTTCAGAGGTCCGGAGGGGGGTGGGAGTTGGAGCTAGTGTATTTTACATAAATTCTTTATAGTCATAGTACGAGCTGTTATTGACAGGAATTCAGCCGGGTATCGCAAAAGGTTAGCTGATTGGATGTTGGTATTGACCAAAAAATCAATAGTCGCTTTCAAGCCCTTGATGGAGAGATATCGGAAGAACAAAAAAAAAACACGCATTCGCTACTTTTCCATCCTCTATATATGTGAAAGTGAACATCTTAATTAAATAAAAACTTTCGTAGATACGCATTAAAAATTGCATTTTTACAATAAACTATATGAAATTTGTTGTTATCTGCACGGTTTTCATCTCCAATGTGTAGTACCCGAAAAATGAAACATTATTGCAATTTTGAAATTTCTTTGTATCTCGTTCTGTTTTTTTATTTATCGCCGAAAAACACCCCTATTTTCAAGGGTGCGTTTCACCTCCTGAAAATGAGGTTCCACACATATAAAAAAAATACGTGTCGATTATTTTGACCCACCCTACAAACATGTCAAATTTCATCAAAATCGCGGGGTTGGAGATACGCGAAGACGTTTTCTTGTCAGTGACAGTTCTCTCGTTTTATCCTTCATTGTGTCATGCCTTCTGGACACGGACTCGACATGGAAAAAAATAGGGAGCCAGATTGAGTAGACTGCATAAGCTTGAAACCCAAAAAACAGGTCTATTTTCAATATTTGTCAATATTTAAATTGTCAATATTTTCAATATGTCGAATAACGATGCCGTCATGTAAACAAATCACTTTCACGTCAACTCAGTAGTTCACAGCGTGAGCAAGAGTAGGAAGATCTGAATACCTCGATATATTGATTACAACAACAATGGGTCGTCCAAAAATATAATTTCGTAAATCTAAAGTAAGACCCAACGGGGGAGAGAAAACGTGCGACGTATCTCGAAGAAAATTTGTTTCGCTATTGAGGACCTAGATAGTAGGGTGAGGGAGGATTGGCCATTCGGGGCAGCTTGGTTGGCGATTTGCAAGCGACAAATGCCTTGCGGAAGTGTGCCGTTGGTTATAAAACGAAACGAGGAAGTCGTTCTCCGGATAAACGTGAGTAGGGCTAGCGCGAAGTGGGAAGAAAGAGGGAGAAAGAAAATGCAAGAAAAAGAAAACACTTGGTGGATGAGACGCTCGATCCAACCACTCGGTCTGTCCCTTTTCCTCTCGCTATTGGCGTCTCTTCCTATTTTTCCTGGTCCCGATCGTCAGCTAACGCTTAATTCGATTAAATTGAACTAGACTGATTAGGGAGAACGATTTAATGAAGAAGTCGCTGTAGAACCAAGAGAATAATTCAGGGTACCAAAAGAATAGTGGATGTTCAGAATATGATCGACTGGTAAGGCATTTGGCAGTCGTCGATCGAAATAGGTGATAATCGGAAGGAACAATATCCGAACAATACGACGGGTGTAGTAGGACATCCCAGTTAAGTGCTTCCAACATTTCCTTGGCCGGTTTCGCAACATGTGGCCACGGGTTGTCGTGCTGGAAAATTATTTTGTCGTATCTTTTTGCGCAATCTGGCCATTTTTGCTTCAATGCTCGGGTCAATTACATCAAATGTTGTTGGTAAGGTTTGATGTTGATCAACTATGTTCGAAACTAAAGCCACGTTGACATAAAATTAGTAACAATATGATCCGATAGGATATACCCGTGCAGAAATTTCTTGAGGATTCCTATGTTACGGATTCCCTAGTAGGGGTATCCTCATCGGAATCCAGATGGCACCTACCACGTAGCACAAGGCGGATGACGTGGTGGTAAGAATTTGAAATACGTATTCAATACATTTTTCTTAGCAAATTAAATACATATTTTCTTAGTTCGAACGATCTCCATTTAATTAAAATATAATTATTTAGAATAAATAACCTATATAACTTTTCTCCAGGAAATATAAGTCTTTCAAGGTCTATATATTGTTTTCTCGAAAATTTTTATTAAATGTAAAGAAATTCGTTCGAAATGCTGTTATTAAAATATATAAGTTTTGACAGTTAGACTGTAGTACCAATTTTTACCTAATCTTTTTCAAATCTTTGAATAAATGTTTTCAGAAAACGTCCAGCGTCTCCAGCTGATACGGATCGGTATTTTCTGGTGATTTTTACATTCATCCCTGGGATCCGATTCGATATCGAACTAGATCTTGTTCTAGACGTTCGGGTTTCTAGCCTGGATTCTAACTAGAGTCCTTAATAGTTTCGGATTAGGATCCTGGTTGGAATTCGATTTTCGAGCTTTACATTTCGCTCCCGGATCCGATTCGAAATCCGACTGGATCCCGATAGAGAAACCAGGATTCTAGTCTGAATTGAACTGTATCTAGACAATGTTTCTGCACGGGTAATACTAGTTACGCCAACTCTTGAAAATCCCTTCAAATTAGTGCACATGCCTAATATTCAACATTTCACCAACCAGACTTTTCCTTTTTACCTCATAACGTCGTTAGAGATGAGAAAATCAGTACGGCTTTGTATCGTAGCTGAGAAAGTATCAGAAAAAAAAACAAAATATGCAGGAAGAACGTCTCCCCAGCGAATATAATAACTGTTACTCCTGACCCACCTCGTGGTATGAGAAAAGCACCGAATCTAAACACATTTAAGCCAGAAGGAAAAGAAATATCGTGAATTTTCGGAACGCATAGGCCCTCGCGAATGGTGCCGCTGTAGTACGGCAGCGGGACGAGACTGGAAAGGCCAAGAAAGGAGTGAGAAAAGACACTGTGTATGCATAATGTATGTATATGTATGTATATAAGGGTAAGTTTCACTCCAACAGCCTGCTGGAAGCCAATGCTGTTGGCGGGGGTCGCTCTGGGAGCCGTACACCCTGCTTTTTCATATACTCACCGGGAGGTTATGAACATAGCCAAAGAGTATGAATAAAGTGGCCAACTTTTTGCGTTCGTAAATCATCGGGTAATGTTCGCGCCGGCTTAAAAATACATATGCATAGATATATTCTGCCAGATAAAACGTATATGCATAACATAATATATACTTGTACTTATATATCTACAACTTTCTTTCCCTCTAACAGTGGTTGGCTTTCTCCCTCTTACCGCTTCGTCATTCGTAGTCTCTCTCTCTCTCTCTCTCTCTCTTTCTCTTTGTCACCATTCTTGAGACTTTCCCTTTCATGTCAAATGCATCTCTCAAAGGCAAAAAAAAAATGGGGAAAAGTCGAGCAACGTTCGTAGCTCGACGGGAAAAATTATCCTCGTCGAGATACTGAAGAATTTATTGGGTAATGATCAGGGCACTTTGTATGCTTTACATGCTTTTACGACTTTACGTCGGCTAAGTTTATTTACCTAACTTTTCGAAAATTGCTCAATTTTCCTCTGAGGTATTTCTTTTTATTTTTTTTTATTGAACTCCATGTGGAAACACCATAGTGGCCCAGCAAATGAAACCAAAGAAAAGATAAAAACGCTTTATAGGAAAAAAAAATTGATTCGCAAATGCAAAAATAGGTTTGTACCGCATTTTTATTTCCAAGAGTTGCAACCTTGTTTCGTTTGGCATTCAATTGCGCGATAATGATTTTTTTTTGCTAATCTCCCGATTTAGTAAATTGCTCAATTTCTCGGGGAAGCTCTCCGACAAGATTGAATTGAAGTTGAGAATGAGCACGGTAGTAGGACGGGGAAGGGGGGGGGGGGGGCGGGGTTAGTTATACACGACCAACGTGTCTCTACTTCGCGAAATTAATCAGACCGCTCGGATTCGTGAGATCGCTACTCTCGCAAACGTGTTCATAGTATTCTCCCTCGACACCTAAAAACCCTTACGTCTCGTCGTTCAACGAATTCCTTTGCCCACCCTACCGCAAGGCTTGTCTTTTCTACATAGTATTTCTCGTTTCTCCAATGAGAGGAAGAGAGGGCGAGTCGAGAGCGAGCACTCGCTGAAACTCCACACAGGCGTTTGAAACCAGGATTTTTTTTACTATTTTTATTTCTGATGCCTAATCAAGGAGAGTAAATCCGATGTAACGAGCGAACGAGTGTGATAAGCAGAGGGTGTGGGTAGAGCCTGAAATTGGAGTTGTAGAACTCTCTGCTCACTTTACTGGCTATTTATCGTATTTTTTTTGGTACGCGTGTTTATTTTCTATTCATCATTCGTGTGCTGGTAGTTGAGAGAGCTGCAGGAAAAGGAATCAATGCATTAGTCCGAAAAAAAAAAACGGAAATGGGAAAGGAAAATACCCTAATGAGGAGAATATATTATACAGGGTGTCCCAGGACGGAATGTCATCCCTGAAATGGGGGGTTGGGGGTGAAATTCTGAGTCGATTGATATCAGCATGTAAGCGGGCTTACGTCGGTGAGCGATACGCGCGTGTAGTAGTGCCGGGCGGAGCACGGTAGAGCACCACTCCGCCAGGCACCACTACACGCGCGTATCGCTCACCGACGTAAGCCCGCTCATCGGGCGTCCCTGAATGGCCCGTCTTTAAAAATTAATAATAATTCAGGGGTTGATCTGGGAACCATGCATGCTTATATCAATCGACTCAGAATTTCACCCTAAACCCCCCATTTCAGGGATGACATTCCGTCCTGGGACACCCTGTATATACAGGGTGGACCACGCAACGTGTGCACCTCTTTTACGACCAAAATATGCGTTGCACAAAAAAATGTTTTATACAAAAGTTACATGGTTTATAAGGCTACACTATGTGGTGCATTTATTTTTTTTATAGGTGGAGGCGCTTCGAAGATTTGAAGGTCAACTTTATTTTTTCAAATGGAATGCTATATTTTTATAGCGTAATATGATAGAGTATCGAATTCTGAGTAAAAAAGTATAGACCTTTATTAGCCCTAGAGTTAATAGCTAACGAGTAATTTCACTTTATTACTTAAAAATTTTCTTCACGTAATATCAAGTTGGAGATTCAAATCTACTACAAATTTCTGAATGGAGGCAAGGAAAAATACGGGGTTGAATGAGTAGTAGAAACAACCGAGAGACACGCTAAAAGATAATCAATACAAGTACTCTTCTGATCTCTCTCTCTCTCTTCTTGTTTTCCCCCTCGAAAACGGCGATATCATCGTTTCGTGAACTCTTCGAACTTCTGTCTCCTTCAGTTGTGTTTTCTTGAGCTACCAGATCCTTGCACCTTGCTGAAACACCAACGCTTTCTTTCTTAGAGGGTCCACATATCCCGCGCTTCTTCGCTCGAAACGTTAAAACTTCCTCATGACGACGAACGCTTCTTTTCGGTTCCAGTCGACCCTTCCTTTTTCTTAGCTACTATAATTATCCGTATGAGACAATAACGAAGTATGGGAGAAATAGAAGTCTGATGGAATATTATTTTCTGCCGATACAAAATTAATCAAACGTCCTCAACTCAGAAATCTCTGTCCGAAAATTTCAGCTATCTCTCCCGCACTCATATTTCACATGGTGCATCTTCTGCTTCGCTTCAAGCGAAAAAATCAGAGCACACGATAGTTCGTTTCTGTCTATTCAATGACTTTCTGCCCTCTCTATCGTGACATTTATTCTCGATGCTCCAAAAATCGACCACTTCGCTTTTACTTTTTGATCTTGTGCTTCAAATAGACTGAGTTTGGCTCTCGTGTGAAATGTTCCACACCTTTCCACGATGGCCCTTGGCCAATGGTTGGACGAACATTTCATATACGTATCCCGAGATAGGTTCGTACCAATATATATATTCGACAATAAAGTTTTCCGTTCTATACGGACCAGACCAAATCTTGTGATCGTAGTATGGAAATTGTTCTTGCTTGGGGCTAAACGAGAAATGTCCCAAGTAATGTAAAAACGAGGTATAAAGTGGATGAGTCCCTCGCTTCGCGTTTGCTCATGAGTCACCATGTACCAGTATGCGGACGCAAGCATAAAAACCAGACAGGAAGACCAAAGAAGAGAACGAATGCAAACGCGTTCATACACACATTTACTCAAGTCTATATATATATATAGATGTACGTATACTGTGGGGAGTAGAATCCAAGATAGTGAGACAAAGACCGCGGCCGGCAGAAGCATGAGCGACCCCTGTATTCCAGAGTGAGAATCGAATTTCTTGAGGTCTCTCTCGGGAGCGCTCGCTTTTGGTGGAGCTAAAAGTTCGAATGGAGCTACCGGACCAGAGGGATCTCCTAGACGGCCAAGAATTGAGGAAATAAAGGAAAGATCCTCGCGGTCGAGCTCGAATCTAATTCGACCTGGGTCGTCGGAAGAGCCAAGGACGACAAGGCTTGAGACAAAAAACGAGACGAAGGATCGTGCCAAGGATTTGGGGACACGCTAGGGATGATCCGTGGAATTTCACCGTATACCGGGCGTGTGGAAATTTCTACTGGATTTTGAGTGGCTCCTCTTGCATTCCGGTGCCTTATACTAGATATTGCATTATTGATCAGACATGAAACACGAGTGGCAACGTTTACGAGCAGAAAATCCGAGAGGCACTGCAAAGAGAGAACGAGAGAGAGAGAGAGAGACATAGAGAGGTTGGAATGCGAATCCCTAGTGTATTGCGGGTGCCATCTCATTCCCTGAGAATACATCTCCGTCGTTCCCTTCGCATATCTTCATCCAACCACTTGCGATACACGTGCGAGGTGGAGGGGTATGGTACGTAATTATCTCTGGAGAATTTCGCAATAAACCTGTGAAATTCTACCGCTAATCTCGCGCTACAAAGACCCGAGAAGAGCTTCGAATCTAGAAGCTTGTGACGGGAAAGAAAAGTACAATTAAAAATTCCGCATTTATGAATCATACGCTGAAAAGCAGGTGAATGTAAATTCTTTCTCTCTAATTTAACAGTACTTTTAGGCAAATGTTTTCGTTACTACCAATCAATATTTTCGGCCAAACACGTAAAGATGAGCTCTGTATAAGTCAAGCCGCTTAAAAAATATAGACTAGAATAAAATACAAAAGTTAATCTCTTGAAAATGAAGTACCCAGAACGAGGGCATTTTACTTAACTGCATTGTTAAGTAAAATGAACTGTTAATTAATCTGAAATTAATGTTAAAATACTGAAGATTTTAAATATTCAGTACATTAATTTAGTATTCTAGTCTAGAGGCCTAAATTTCGAGCATTTTTTCGGGCTTGATAAAAGAAAAACAAAAAATATTTTTAGTATTCAATTTTTGGCAGTCTTTTTATTGATGTTTCAAGAACTTACGGAAAAAAATGTGTGAAAAAAATCCCAATTCATAAAGATATGGGCCTCTCAGACGGCCGTGAAAAAAGGGCCCAATCGGTTGACATAGTTCCAAAGCTCTCATTCATCTGAAACGGAAAGAAAACCAATTTTCTTGATCAATAAGAATTCCATTATGGCAGATACAAAGGGAAAAAAATTCAATGGCGACTGTCTGAAAGCAAAATAAAATTTGCGACCTATTTTTTTCAAAGCGTTTAATTTTTTTTAATAGTAATAATAATCATCTCACAATGCCGGGAGTAGGGACGATAGAGGGATATATACTGAAGGTCCATACCAAATTTGAAGTCGGTCGGTTAAATAGAATTCGAGATTTTATGTCAACCACGTTGGAAAAAATAGATTCGAGAAAATTCTGAAGCCCGTTACTCTGCGAGCAGTTCTAGCTTCTCAAGGATCTACTGATTAGCCTCTACTCAATCCGACCGTATTCAAGACGTTATAACTTTGTAAATATGAGGATTTTCGAAATTTCCTTCCGAGGACATATTGTTAAGCATGTATACTTTAAGAAAATGCCAAAAAATAATTTTTTCGAAATTCCAGACTAGAATACGCCCTTAAGAAGACGATATTTGGTGCTCGTATCTTTTGAAACCGCAAAATCAACCCTTAACATATTTCCCTCCAAGTGGTGGTACCATTCTTTTAGTTCTGCCGCTGATAAAAAAAACATCTATCTAATGCGATTTAATGATCTATCATATACATGAGTTTTAATAAAATCGAAGGGAGACACCATAGTGATGTTTCTTTTTAGCTATGTGAAGGAACGCTAAGAGATCAAGACATCTGAAAATGCCTGGCGGGTGAGAGTGAGTGGATGTAGGTGCGTGTCCCACGTCATTTAAAAGGTTGGCGCACAATAGCTTTTGCAGCAGTAAACCCGCACTTCGCGCGGCGTCGAGCAAGCCGGAAGTCGACAGTCGGCCATCTTGGAAACCGGAAGTGCATTCTAAATATTTCGCGAAATTTGTATATGGTTTTCTCTCTGTCTCCTGCAGACGCTCTCGTATTTCTCTTCTACATTACGCGACTGTGTACGAGCACACTACGTAAACAAAATTTCTGTCTCTTCCGACTCTGTGCTTTTTACTCCCCAGAAGATATTTCACTATTTTTCTGATGTCGTAACCGTTCTCGTTTCAATGGGGACTTTATGTTGCTTCGCATCACTCTCTTTCTCTCTCACTCTCTCTCTCTCTCTCTCTCTCTCTCTCTCTCTCTCTCTCTCTCTCTCTCTCTCTCTGTTTGTCTGTCTGTCTCTGTCTGGCTCACTCTCGTCAGACCCTGTTTACTCTTGAAATAGAATATTCGACAACACACTCTATACATATTCATAATGAACTCACCATACCCACGCATTTTCTCTATTGTGAGTGTAAAAGACTTTAAATTCGTCTGGCGCTGCTGAAGGGGAAGGGTGTGGATTCGTAATCTTTGTAGATGTACCCTTCGGAGGGTGTAAATGAAATGACTTCATATGGAAATAGTGCGCGGCCATGAACGAGCAAGGGCGTCAGTTACGAAGTGACAAACAACACGAGGGTGTTTCAAGGTGTGTCCAGAAGTATACTATATAAGCAGACTATACAGTATGTAGCCTATCATGATTGCATACCACATCTTGTATAGACGAGGAATCAGCAGGAGATCGAATTTCGAAGCAGAACTGCCGAGTATCGGGAGAGGCGAAAGTCTTTTTGGAAATGGCGAAAATCAAGACTCACACTTCTGGTAGGAACCACTTTCATGGAAGAGTTATCAATCGCTGCACTGGAACGAAACCCGTACGGAAAATGGGCAAGAGCGTCCGTAATACAATTCAATGCCTTCAAGGGCTTATTCGTAGATTCGCCAATAGGGGTTTCCACAAAAGAGCCCGACCGGTCTCCGTTTACTGATGGCTCATGTGAGGCTTTCAGACTAGGGTCCTGATGAAGTTTGAGAAAATTAAGATGTGCCCGATCGAAGCCCTAACTCAATTTCCGCACGGCAACGGAGAAGAAATATGGGCCATGGGGGCGTGAAGCATAACGTTGCGTATTGCTTACTCGCATAAGAAGTCTGTGTCCTTGGTGCCTCTTCAGTTTTCTTCTTTCTTTACAATCCTGGTTCCCCTTTGCATGCCTCAACCGTACTCTTGGCGACCTCCCCATCGTGGTAATTTTTTGTAAAGTCACTTGGCAGGCTGAAGCTTTGGGAAGTAGTTGAAAAAATGTTGACGTAGAAAGGAATGTAGCCTCACGGGTCGCGTCTCATTTATTTATTAGACGAGTGACGATGATGAAGGACGAAGCGAAGGATAGACAAAAATGCATCCGGATCATCCTTTTCGTTGTGGCGTCTCAGCATAACTTTATAAAACTGCATTATCACTCGCTATTTCCATTACTTGTTACTTTGACGCTTGCAACAGACGCTGTGTCGATATCGTCTAGCGTGCAGGAAGAAGCTGTGAAGCATATCTCGGTGTATACTTTCGTGGTATCGCGAAGCCTCGTCGGAAGCTCACACACTTCGATATCGATGATCGAATTATCCTCTGTGGAAAGCGTCGCTAACGATGCTATGGGATCTGATGCGTTCGGGCGATATTCATCCGAGAAGACTTCGATACTTGTCAAGAGGAACGGAATAAATTAATAAAGATAACGGTGTAAGATGGAATAGTTGGATTAATCGTATCGAATTTAAACTTTTTGAGACCTCCCTTGAACGTGGTCGATTATGCAAAAATATATTAAAATATTCATCACTAATGGCTTGTCGCAGTAAATAATATTCTTTATAGTTCCGAAGAAGTGGAACATTCGGTTGGCATTGTTTGTCTTATCCATTCGTTATCTAAAAAGTTCTACCGATTTTTTTTAGACATTCTTAGATCGTAGCGTGTCTTTTTGCCAAACAGAACATGAAGTGTTCAACCACACGCTGGGATCTCCGGTGGTCTTTAAGCATTCTTCATTCCCAGCCACTGTTCATTTCCATATCTCTTCGTTATTCCACCAGTTGTTCGATACTCATCATTTTCGCAGCAAGCCATGAACCTTTTTACTTGCAAAGTCATCGTTTTCCTTTCTAATGATATGCTAGTTATGTCTGCCGTCGATCACAAGGCACAGGGTTTGGTTAAAACGTCGACAAGGAGAGGCCACTTTTCCCTGGTACCCTTAGGGATGAAACGCTTTGTACTAGATTCACACCCGCTTTCCCCTCACTTCTTCCCCATCTCGCTCGGTGCCTTTATGCTACAGTGGCTCTCCGTACGCCTTTATCTTCGAATAACCATTTCCTAAAGCTCGTACCACCAGACACCGCCCTCATTCTAGGAGAACATCGTGACCACTCATACATGGTGGCTGTGACTATGATGGATCCCGAGATCTCTTTCTACATCGCCACTACCTCCACCAGCAAATTCTTGAACAGTGCACCAGCCTCGACTTTCATGCATGCCCCATTATGTGATTACCAACATCACTCCACACACCCCTAAACTACGAGGCTATGATATCCAGAAAAGCCACCCGCGGCCCTTTTTCCATGACGCCCTAAAGTGCTCACAACGAGGATGGGCGCACATTTGTGGTCTTAATTGTCTTTATGAAAACACTTTATTCAATTACCGTATACAAGCTCCAGGATCTCGGAACACTACGAGTAAATTAGAACAAAGCTCCAGGATCTCGGAACACTACGAGTAAATTAGAACAAAAAACCACAATGTCCGCAAGCCCCGAATAAAATCGTATATTTATAATAAAATATGAGTAATATTATTGTTCATTGATGCATGGGTCATACCTGCGGCACGTCTTATGTTTTGGTCAAGCGAAAAATATAGATACCTAATTTAAGATTACCAAAGTAAATATAAAATTAGCCATACATACATAAAGTAATTATTAACAAGGAGGAGAAAGCAGCAGACAACACTGCTGGTTTGCGCTTTCATTGGAGCAAGAGTAGCACGAAAACGGTTACCACCTTTGTTGGCAGAGTTTACCCTCTGTGGTGGACGTTTTGCCATTCTGGGTGTATGGAGACCCGAGACGACACCAGCACTGTGGCGTATCTCGAAGTT
The DNA here is from genome assembly GCA_963932345.1 of Ophion ventricosus. Classification (NCBI taxonomy): domain Eukaryota; kingdom Metazoa; phylum Arthropoda; class Insecta; order Hymenoptera; family Ichneumonidae; genus Ophion; species Ophion ventricosus. The sequence continues at coordinate 5,270,393 of OZ010719.1, read as the reverse complement.
CGATGTTTGCTCAGCTTGATTCATACCCCCTTCACCAGGACTGCCCCCGGCAAGCTTCACTGGGGCTCCCGATTCTCCCTAGGCTCTTCTGTACGTGTACCTTCTACTATACCCTCGGTTACATCCATTCGCCGTGTATAGCCAGTCCACGGTATGCCTAACGCGTGTCCCATCCCTTTTCTCGTTCCCCTCTCTGGCCGCTCGGCAAAGCTGCGGGCCATCCGCTTAGGAACACGAAGGCGCAAAAAATTTCTGTACAAGGTGTTCGAATAGTTATGCCCAAGCTTCGCTGGAGAAAACGATCACGTTATGAAAAAAAATCATGCGTAAGGAGTGTATTACTGTCACCACTTATGGGGTCCATTCCATTTTGCCTCATACCGCAAATCGGTCTCTCTTTCCAGTGTCATGAGCTAAGTATATGCCATGCGAATGTTCTTGTCAGATGTGATATTTAGGGCCTATTTTCTGCTCGTTGATTATGGAGGGAAAACGCACACCCGCATCTACGTACGCATTGTCCAAGCCAGAGGTATCTCACAATGATCCTTGGGATGAAGTGGTCCAGGCTTATGTTGGTCGGCATACGGCTTTGGCTATACGCAAGAACCCACCATCTCTACCGATTCAACTGCTGGCTCTCGTACAGAGTTTATAGAGGTGAAAGGGATAGGTAGAGAGCGGTAGAAGTTCAGAATGGAGAGTCTCTCGTGGGTTTGCCAAGAACAATATTCGCATAACGTAAGGCCGAAATAGCTCGGGCTGACGGTCGTTCATCCTAAAGTTGCAGAGGTCTGCTAAGGGGGTAGACTCGGATTTGCCGAGAGGGTATTTCAAGATGAGAACGCAATAGACGGTGTAAGCTACTAGTCAGATGCAAAAAAGAAACGGACCTGAATTTGACGCTATTGAACCTGTCAGTGATTTGAATTTTCAGCGTTCGATGCAACAACTCTAGTCCTCCAATAATTCCCCATGTAGTTAATGATGATAAGAGTAGATGGATTATTTATTAATTCCTGGATCCACGAGCGTTTACCACGTTGCACGAATATTTTTGTACACTAGCGGGACCTCCTGAGCTTTCGAAGTACCAGACAGATCATATCGCAAAGGTCGATGTTGTCATATGATATTCTTAATTGTCGGAGAAGAAAAATAAGGGAGGTTGATGTGATCATTGTTTTTCAATGTGTGCATAGTAGGGTGGCCTGACGGCGAATGCGAGAAAGCAGAAAGAAATCTGTTTCTCCGGTAGCCTTGTCACGCCTTGGCTCTGCAATATTCTACCGAATACGGTTGATGGAAGAGGCTCGAGTCAGAGGAAGAACAGATGGTAGGTCGAGTTATGGAGGACCGGAAGAAAGGTGCCAGCTTAATTTGAGCTAATTAAGGAGTGCCAATTATAAGTTGACAATTTACCGGCCCGGAGATAAAGGGGAGGAGAGAAATGGAGTTCAGGAACTCGTAGGTATGAGGAGAAACGTCGTCGATGAGACGACGGCAAGCGGAGTGTTTTTGCAATCGTTGTTACTGGGTAGAAAGCGCTGTTGGTCTTCGCTCTTACCATTTATCCTTGCTTGAATCTTATATCAGAAATATTCCACCCTCAGACATCTCTCGCGCTTCGAGCAAAGATTCTACATCAAGTTGGTCGCTGTTTACCCGATTTTCCCGAATCATGACTGTTCAAAGAATAATTACGGCCATCATAATGGGTATACGTCGCGCTCGATCAAACTTTAATTAATATTGACAGTGAATTCTGCGAGCTCTTCCGACACTAACTCTTCATAAGTCACGATGGAATTAATCTCACATAAACCACAGCATATTGCTGGTTCAAGGTAATACTTGGTCTTAGGCTAGATTGAATGATAAACTATCTGTAATGTCGTTCACTACTTTCGTCAATTCCTCTCTCCCTTAAATCAAGGATGCTAGCAAGCAAAGTTCAAATTGTTCGAATAATGAAGAAACTTGCTGATCGATTCCAAAAACCGCAACGAACAACCACGGGGGGTTCTCCGCTATATTCGTGATCAGAGTTAACTATGCTGGGAACATGATTCTCCATGGACATGCGATCGACCGAGATGGGTCATTCCATCGTTATAACGAGGTCAGAATGTTTTTCGAATGTAACAGAGTGTCGAATACTCATCTGATTGAAAAACGGTCACTGCGATAACGAATCTAGGGCAAAAATCACCTATACATATAAAACAGTTCCGTGACTGATCGACTGTCTGACTGACTGACATAAACAATACACAGCCTAAGCTGCTGAAGATAAAAACACGGAATTTGGAAGATATGTTCCTTAGAAGGTGTAGAGGTGCACTAAGTAAGGATTTTTCGAAAATCAACTCTTAAGGGGATGAAATGGGGTGTCAAAGTTTGTATGGAAAATTGTATTCCTTGCGTGTATGAACTTCAAACTTGGTATAAATACTCTTCAAAACAAATAATAAAATGCGTATTTTAGGATTTTTTAAACAAGTCCTAATCAGGGGTGCACCGGGACGTTGAAGTTTGTATGGGAAAATCGAATTCCCTGCTTTTATCTCAATTAAATTCGGAAGATGTGTTTCTTTAACGGGGTACACGTGCGCTAAAAAAGAATAGCTTCTCACATGGTCAACTATATGTGAGCTGTTTGAGGATATCGGGTCACCAAACTTGAATGTGCTTGCTGGAGACCACAATCATAGAATGCTGTCTACAGAACTATATTGCAAAGCCATATACTTCTGTAGACAACAATGACATTGTATGATATTGGAGTTGCAGATTGGAACTTTTATACTATTATATAATATTTCATTAATTACCAACCCTTACTTTAGAGAGTCTACCACCGTGCCGGAGAAATATCAGAAGGTAGAGTGTAGAGAAATACACTCTACCTTCGTTCTTCTTTTCTTACTACTTTTCTATCTTTATTTATTACCTATTTGGATCAAATCCTAAGTGGATTTGAACAATTTGTGAGGTAAACGCTTTGATAACACTCGCAGCTATGAAAATAAGTCAAATATGGTGGCCCATCGGCTTTATTCGAGTCCATCTAGGACGTCTGCAAAGAACAGCACTATTCTAAATTGTTCAAGAACAAAATGAAGTATTGCTGTTAAAATAATCGGTTTTTTGATGCATCAGTGTATTTTCGCCTGCGTCACATCGAGAACGCTGACTCTTTACATGTCCGGATGTATAGATCGAGACGTTAATTTTTCAAGAAGCTCTGGCAAAAATATGCGAGATTCAAGGCGGGAATCTTTTCGTTCTCGTGCCCAGCCAGGGTAATAATACAATTTGTGGAAGTAAGTCCACGAAGGGGCCATTCGTCATTGTCAGTTGTTCGTGTTCCGTGCTTTACCGGTACGGTACCAAAGCGTCGCCGTTTTTGTATGCTTTTAACAATATTGTACGAGAGACGCTCGTTGTATACTTCTTCTTCAGGCACTTCCTTCTCACACATTATCCTTTATCTTCTTAACCTTCATCTGATCCATTTTTCCCATGGTCCATGCACGATTTCTTTTAGTTGATCACACGGTTTTTCTATTCCTTGCCATCTTAAACGTCACTCTGTAGACAATACTCTTCCCAAACACAGCAATAAGGTTCCGTGGTAATGATCCCTTCAGCTTCCTATCCTACCCCCTTCAGCTTGCGATCAGGCAAAAATACAAAAAATACGTAAACTTGAATTCTGCCCCCCTTTAAAGTTACGTTACGATCAATTTAACGCATCCCTTTTAAATGTAGGCTAGGAGGAAAAAAGGCGTAGTTCATCCCTTAATTATTGTTTTTTTTCAATGTGACTATAGTGAATTTCTGATTGTTTTGATTTAGAAGAATTTTCGTATTTGTTTCACTGAAAACTGTGGGCTGCTTGCGGGTGAACCGGCAAAATCAGGCCTTGACATACTTCACTCTTAGAGGTAGTTGCAACCCTGGAAACCGTTTTTCCGCCGCTAAAAAAATACGTATCTAATAGTTTTTGATGCTCTACCATATACATGAGTGTCGACAAAATCGAACACCAGAGTGATGTTCCATGTGAGAGTGCTTTATTTCGCGGCCAAGCTAATGAGAACTCAGGATCTCAAGATATTCCTAACTATTTACAAAATATATAATATCTTGTTTTTGTCCTATCCTTTGTCAAAATTCTAATGAAATCGTTGTTTTTCTCTCTCTGCTTCAGGTAAGTGTTGGAGTAGCGACCAAATCCATTGTTCGCGATGAAGTTACACGTTAGCAAGTCGACCTGGTCTTGACCATGGAGTCGGTCATCAGGTTCGTTCTTATTCATAAAAAAAAACATTTATCCGCAACTATAAACGGTTCCACTATTATCCACGTACATGACTACATATATTGTTTTATAGTCATTACGAAGGGTCTTTTCGTCAATCAGATACTACCTTCAATCACAGCTAATGCTCAGCAAAGAGTATATACACTCGTTTGCAGTTTATATCACTTCTGGATCATGCTGTGATAATTTTCAGTCAAGTTGATTGGACAAAGATTCCACATTGACAACTGTTTACATTTCTTAATCAATACTCGACGATGCCGAATTAGAAATTCGAAAAATGTACACTTGACATCGGTGATATGAATCAAATTCACTATGGAAAGGCTGATGAATGATACGCACCCATCGCACGTAATAAATAAACGGTTCTGTCAACCGCCGCTTGACACCTCCGTCAATTGCCATGGGGGGATTTTATTTGCGGACTCTTCGACAGCCTACAGTACGTTGTGCTTCGCATGTGCAACAAAAATCCTATACCGAAACTGCTCGGGCTGAAAACCAATTCGGTATAACGGCGATTTCTCTCTTGCGATGTGTATGCGTGCATTTTTATTGTAACGCTGAGCAATACATGGACGTCTACGTGTGTATATGTGCTGGGCATTTTTTTTTTCATCGTCCGACCCCTGCGGTCACATTCGCAACACTGATCTCCAATCTCGTCTCGGTCGGTGGCATTCGGCAGAGAGTGAAGCAAAATATGAAAGCTCGCGCCCAACATCGAACATGACGATATTCGTCATCCAACGTCGTGCGTGCACTGTTGCCTAGAGTTGGAAAATTACGCGGCGAAATCTCGGGAACCGCATCATGGAAAGGCTAGAAAAAAAGTCTTTCTGGTAGCTTTTCTCTTTTCGCGCACCTCTGTACACTCATTAATATACATCTGGGCTATCATTCAAATGGCGAAAATGTTAAACGTGGTTGTTGCTGATAAATTCACGGATTATTTAGTTTCACCCGAGTAACTTCGAAGCAACAAAAGAAATATAACAAACGGAGCAGAATACGAAAGATGCAAGGATTGTATTATCCAATCGAGAAGAAGAAAAGCCATCATACCCTATGAATCGAGCTCTGCAATAATTAAGATGAGATGAGGAAGTTTTTTTTTTGTTTTTAAGAAGGAAAATACATGTAGACGACGAAAAAATTACCAATTGTGATCATCTTTTCTGGAAAGGAACAAAACGTGTTACATTTGTGAAACTTCAGGTACAATTTATTACATAATTAAACTGCTTAAATTTAAAAAATTATTTAAAAAATTTCGCTAAATGTAGCGTGGTCTTTCAGAAAAGTATATGTGGCAGTTGTCCGTTTGTAAGAAATCCAATGACATCAATATTGATGTAAAAAATATGAGCTAATGATTTTTAATACTTTAACATCCAAACGTATACTTGAAAAACATTTGAAAAGTTGAAAATTTGAAAAATGAGACACTTGAGAAAAAATTGAAATCTTAAATAAAATTTTCGTTCTTTTTTGCAATAAAAAAGTATTTTTTTTGCAGTGATTTTCATAAAGAAATGGCATATGAGGTGTTAAATCAAGTAATAAGACTGATCCAAAATATATATATATATACAATATATATATATTCGAATATATATATATATATATATATATATATATTCGAATAGAATTACAATTCGATATTGTCTCCCTCGAAATAATTTTCTTGGGAAGCTACACAGCGTTTCCCAAGAAAATTATTTCAATCCTCATAGCAGTAGTAGAACTCGGATTCTGGAATAGCGATCAGCTTGTTGGTTACAGCCGTTTAAATGTTTTCGAATGTCCCAAAATGAGGTCCCTTGAGGTGATTTTTCAATCTTGGGAAGAGGAAAAAGTCACAAAGACTCATCAGGCGAATAAGGAGGCTGGGGGGGCACATGAATGTTTGACAGCCCAAAAACATTATTGAAATTGCTGTGTGACAAAGGTGCATTGTCGTGATGCAGCATCCAGTTGTTCTTGATGTTTGGGCCATTGGTAAAACCTGGGCCCTTGAGAAAACACTCTCTCCATAGGCCTGCTGACGTTTTGCAAAAGTTTCCGTTGCACTGTGCCCAAGTCTGAAGCAAAACCTGATAGCAAGCCGTTGCTAGAAATTGATGTCATTCATTTTTAGAACGCACTAGAAAAAACTGTTCCACGAGAAAAAAAATCCCGATGGACAACCAAATGACTTTAGCGAGTTCAAACTCGTACTGAAGGCGTATCACATGTTCACCTGGCGCCCCTCCAAGTCCCGCGTCCCAAGTGTTGCCAGATCGAACGCTACGTTGCTAGTTTCATTACTTAATTTACACACCTCGTAATTTTAAGGTTGTTGTTGAGTTGCGCGCATAGAGCTTAAGCACGATCGTTGCGCTCGTTTTAAAGTTACGTTTACCACAAATTTAAAAAAATGTAGTTTGGGGAAAAACGTGTTTAAAGTTTCGAACTATGAAAACTGAATGATTTCAGTGACTTACCGGCTAATTAGTGGTTCTAGTACCATAAAATAGTCTTTCAGCTACTAACGTCTTACATTTGAAAAAAAAAAATTGATTTTTTGTTGCCGCTATACGTTTTTTCCCCCTTGATTTCAGGTTTATTTAAAAGTTCCTAACGTGATTTTTGAAGTACTACGATGGTTCGCCAATGCCTGAAAAAAGAGAACAGTGTCTGCCATAGAACCCGGTACCATGTACAAAGCCAAAAGAATGCGAATATTTTAGCTATCTTTGTGATATAGAAGCGCAATTTTACGATAAATACCCTTTCGTACACCAAACACAATACCATGAAAACGCGGAAAATCCTCGAATGGTATTCCTGCAGGAAATGTCTAATAAGCGTCGTGAGCGCAAAGAGCCCTCTCAGGATTGCTAATAAAAAATAACCCTAAACGGTAAGAGGCCGTTGCGTAGCGGGCAATATAATCCAAGAATGAGGAAAGCCGGAAACCATGATCGGTAGTGTGGATGGGATGGACGCGACTGTAAAAGAGCGAGACGGGGATTGTGTTCCTGGTCGTCCAATTCGAGCGATCGGATATAGTTGGTACGATGACCCCGCGTAGCTTGCCAGATTAGGTTGAGATTGCGGCGAGTATATTTCGTACACTGGCGACGTCGTATATACCACCCCCCCCCCCCCCCCCCCCCGCCTTCCATATCTTATATACATATCATCTGCATACGAGTTATACATACGAACGAAATAAGCAGACATAATCCATACCCGTATGTGGCGACGAGTCGAGAGTCACCTTGTTTCGAAATGCCGTACGATAAACGTAAATTGAGATAGTGGCCGTGCGAAAGGAGCCAGAGCAACGTGATGTGGATAATATCACCGATCCTGGTTATGGTTAGCCGTCGTTTATAACCTGACAGCAACGGCACTAGAACCAAAAGCCAGTGGTAGTATTATGGCACAACTGTGTCCCATCCCGGATAACTCCGTACCCCGTTGGCACCCCTCACCCGGCTGCTTCTTCCCTTCTTTGTCTTCCACGGAGTGTCATTAAACGCGAATACAGAGGCAACTACGCTACCCGGAATATCTTTATCTTTACGAGGGCCCAATGTTTTTAATTTCATTGGCAGATTATCCCACACGAGGGAAATGCGCGAGTTTAGAGGTCGTACGTTACTGCATGTATACCCTTGAACTGTTGCGGTTTTACTGTGGCTTCCAGTGGCTCTCCTGTGCGGAAAAATGACAAGGCATCCCTTATACAATTTGGAGCCGTCAAGGGCTTATTTTTGGATTCCCTAGCCGGGGGTTCCATAAAAGAACCAGACCGGGCCCCTAAAGCAATGACAGAGTGTTTAGCTTGACTATGGTTTAAGTACGGAGACCAAGTAAAGGCCTCTAAGTCTCATAGTTGTAGATTATCTAGTATGGATTTTCTCAATACTACCAGACACTGCCATTACAGGGACAAGTCAATGTAAATAGCTTGACTGAATCATTTATGGCACAATGATTATCACAATCGAATAAATATAATCGATCTAACATAACAGGCATATCATTCCTCTTTCTCTCTCTCTCTCTCTCTCTCTCTATTTCTCTTTCTCTCTCTCTCTCTCTCTCTCTCTCTCTCTCTCTCTCTCTCTCTCTCTCTCTCTCTCTCTCTCTCTGTCCATCTCTTTTCTGTCTGTACCACTCTCTCCATATTTCACGTATAGAATCTTTCAAAGATTTTTCAACTGTCATATATATACACATATAGGTTATATTTGTAAAAATTGATAGCGTGATATTTGATAATACTTGATAATTATCACATCGACATCAACTAATTTATATAGTTTATGCGAAACAATTAATAATTATAGGAATTACTTTTGTCTGTTATGCCATATCGGCCATTCGGATGGCACAGGCACTCGATAGCGTAGTGACAGTGTGCGTAGTATAGGTAAAACGTAGGCAGATAGGTTGCAGGTTCGAACCCATATGTAGGGGAAATATTGTCTTCGACCAAAATCATTTTAGAAGGTCAGGGAATGATGAGTGGAGTGGAGTATTTTATTTTATTTTGGAATTACGAAATATTCTATGCGTTTAGTAGATGGCCTTTGATGCTTTAAACCAACAAGTATGCAATGTGTTCATTTGAAACAATGCCAGATCAAACATGTTAAAATATTCGACAGAATTCCAAGTCTGAAACGTATTGAAATACCACATTTTTTTGTACATTCCACGTTTGATCCCGCGCTGTTCCAATGAACGTACTACATGCATGTTGGTTCAAGACATCACAGCTTGTCTATTAAACGCATAGTTTAATTATTATATTTAATCGATCTCGATAATTATTATTACCACAAATTCTTTAGTCAAGCACTTTATACTGATTTGCTCCTATAATAGCAAAGTCTGGTAGTATTGAGGAAATCGCTATTAGGAAATCTACAACTACACCCCTTAAAGGCCTTTACTCGGTACTTGGGCCATACTTAGACCATAATTTTAGTCAACCTACCTACCCTACCATTCCCTAATAGGGGCCCGGTCTGGCTTGTTTACGGAAAACCCTACTATGAAATCCACAAATAATCCCTTGATGGCCCCGAATTGTATTAGGGATGCCTTGCCAATTTTCCGCACGGGATATTCATCGGAGTTGTTATTATCGGCGTTACCTACCGAATTGCCACATTCTACCTTCTTTTCTTGGAGTCAGCGAAGCTCACCCCCCCCCCCCCCCCCCCCGTATCGCTCACTCTGGCTTTTCCCCGTTAAAATATTTACTGCTTAAGATTTCAACGACGTATGCTATCATAACCTTGTCGCACCTACGTACTTCGATGTTCTTACTTCCCTTATTCGGTAGGCACGTAAAAGGCAGAGCCCATCAAATGAACGAGATTCTTTATAACAGCGAAAAGGCTACAGTCTTTACGATTAAAGACTGTAGCGTCTTCGCTGTTATAAAGAATATCGTTCATTTGATAGGCTCTGTCTTTTACATGCGCTAACATTGGATCCGGATATGACGAGTAATTTAGGCCTCATACACATGTACATATCGAGAATGTCACCCGGATATTTTAACGATGCATGAGATGGGAGTTTGAAGAAAATTACAATATTCTTTACGCTTCCAACGACATGGCGACTTGAAGTCAGATATCTCCGAAGATAGAAGCTCTAACGATGTACGTCGCAGACTCAACCTAAATATATACACACGGGTAATGAATTCAACCGAAGAGCCAATCCCATGATTGCATTGTCTCTTGGTTCGCTAGAGAAATGAAGTTTCCAGCTCGGCCCAATTATGCATATCGACTTGAGGGCAAGACTATTCGTAACGTGCAAGACTACAAGTAGCCGAGATGTGGCTCGTCAAAATCCTGCTACACGTACGAGCGTCTTACTTGGGGTGATTCTAAAATTGACGCATCTATTTGAGCTCAGACGAATAATGACGTTACGATTTAATATACTCTAGCGTCTGCGTGACTGACGACGAAATCTGTAGGAACATGAAAACTCCACGCAGATCTGCGCAAAGATCGACCAGTTTGCATATGAAATTTCTTCGTGTAATTACGAAGAAAATGTTATTCCCCTCTCGCCAACCCTTTTCTCTATGAATATATCATACCTTAAATTCGGATGGTAATTTTTTTCATTCCTTGTATGCTAATCTTTCTTTCACGTAGTTCATCTTCTAGGACTTGTATACGTTGCATACCATATTCCATGTCAATCGAGGAACGTGGAAAGGCATGTTTCCACGGTAGAGTAGCGGATATGCTCTTACGAATTTCAAATACACTTGAGGACACTGCGTTTTATATATATCTATCAAATTTATGCAAAAGTATCCGGGATGGACGTTGAGCACTCGCAAGAACTTCCGGTTTGGGGCCGGGAAAGCAGTTAAGGGCAGAAGCCCGAAGGCAAGAAAACTTTATGGAAATTAGTATTGTTAAACTTTCTTACTTATTATCTTCGTCGGATGAACCTAATTTTCTAAAGTAGAAGGGAAAGGACGGAGAGAAAGATTCTAACGACTCAGTTTGTTTTAATCGTAAACCGATGCCTGTTTTACCTTCACTGCTTTGCTTGACATTGCTGCCAGAAGCAGCGAGAGGTTTCGCATTTGATTTGCGTGAGTAATTTTATAAAAACTTCTAGAATACTCTTCGAGTCAGGATGAAGAGCATGTGATACGAATAGATTGGATCGAGTTTCCCACAAAAATGACGCTCGTCTTGGTCGTTTGGCAAATCCCTCGCCGCCCGTGCGGAAAATTGGCAGGGCATCCCTAATATAATTCGGGGCCTTCAATGGATTATTTGTGGACTCCATAGTAAAGTTTTTCGTAAAAGAGCCGGACCGGGCCCCTATTAGGGAATGGTAGGGTAGGTAGGTTGACTATGGTCCAAGTACGGAGACCAAGTAAAGGCCTTTAAGGGGTGTAGTTGTAGATTGCCTAGTAGCGGTTTTCCCAATACTACTAGGCTTTGCTATTATAGGGGCAAATCAGTATAAATTGCTTGACTAAAGAATTTCTAGCACAATAATTATTGAGATCGATTAAAAATAATAATTAAACTATGCGCTTAGTAAACGAGCTGTGCAATAATTTGCATATTGTTGCAATAATTTCTTCCGAGACACCGTTGAGGCAATTTTAAAGACTCTGGTTATTTTGCCTTTAATGGCTCTCGGTAGCAAAGTGTGAGCGGCCACTGATGGCCCATGTGAGGCATCCAGACTCGGGCCTTAATAAAGTTAGGTAAAATTAAGATGCCCCGATCAAAGGCGGAACTGAATTTCCCCACGGGCGCCGATCCTTCCCTGGAGGAACTATGAACTGGGGCCGATGAAAAAAAAAACAGAAGGGTGATGGTATTGCAAATAACCGCAACTCGATTTTCGTATAATAAAGTCCGTATCATCGTGATACTCCCGTTGATGCTTAATTCCGTTGAAAAAAAAAACAATTTCGGTCGAGTAGGATAAAAGGAAGGACGTTTTTGAGGCTTAAGTATGAGTGCTAACGGAAGGTTAAAAATTCAAATGGAACATGAGACACAGTGAAAGTGAAATGAAGAGATAGGGAGAGAGCTAAAGAGAATGAAGAAACGTCGGAGATCCGACCAGCCTTTGTAGGTGGAGCGGAGGGTGAGTTTTCGAGTTTGATAACCAAAAAGAAGAAGGAAATTATGAATAAAATGAAATGGTTGGAGAAAGAGGAGAAGAAGTCTGAGGGAAGTGATGGGAAGATGAGGAAAAAGTAAGGGAAACGTTGCCGGAGGATGAACGGAGGTTAGAGGGAGAGAATATGCGACAAGGATCGTGAGGGAGCGGGTGCTCCGCCCCGCGAAATATGGCGAGATTCGGTAGGACGTGATTGGGTGACGGGAGGAACTCGCAGCTCCCAAGCCAAGACATTGGCGTGCCCTGCTACCATGCACCCCTTTTTCAACCCTCTGTAGTTAACCCTCTCCCGCAGGCCTGCACACACACGATTTTCTCTTGCGTATCCTCCCTCCACCTGCCGTCTGTCTTCTTTATTCTTTTTATAGAAGCAGGTACAATGATCCTACACTTTTCCTTTCCGCGACCTTCCTCGATGGTCGTATCGCGCGGCAGCTCTTTTATGAGATGAAGTTCGTCTTTCACGAACTTCATCTCATAAAAGACTTTCGACTACGGAAAATATTCTCATCTTATTTTGAACGCGGTGGCTAGTTCCTGCCATACCAGTTACTTCCTGTCTCAACTCAAGCTTACCTCATGCATGCATGAAATGCGCGCTCTGATACTTTCCGGGTACGTCACCAAAGTGGATGATCGATTACCTCTACCGGCTTCTTTTCAAATTGGGTGCAATACGTCAGTCACGGAACGAGCTTAATGATGTCCCCTTCAGGAAACCTGTAAAAAAGTAGGGATAACGCGTGCACGGAAGATCTATAAATGTGGTCAAAAGCGGAGGTGGAAAAAGCGGAGAAGATTAAAACGTAAGTGCTGCGATGAAATTGCCTTACCCGTGTGGAAAATTGGCAGGTTATACCTAATACAATTCGAGGCCTTCAATGGATTATTTGTGGATTCCATAGTAGGGTTTTCCATAGAAGAGCCGGACCGGACCCCTATAAGGAAATGGTAGGGTAGGTAGGTTGACTAAAACTATGGTTTAAGTCCGGAGACCAAGTAAAGGCATTTAAGGGGTGTAGTTGTAGATTCCCTAGTAGCGATTTCCCCAATACTACTAGACGTTGCTGTTATAGGGGCAAATCAGTATAAATTGCTTGACTAAAGAATTTGTGGCATAACAATTATCGAGATTGATTAAATATAATAATAATTAAAATATGCATCTAGTAGACGAGCTGTGATGCCTTGAACCAAGACGTATGCAGTGTGTTCATTTGAACAACGCGGGATCTAACGTGCCGAAAATATGCGATAGAATTCTAAGCCTCAAATGTATTGAAATAACAAATTTCTTTTTCACAGTGCGCACACACACACTTACGCATATGGCTGCAATAATTTTTATAAGGCATCGTTAAGGCAATTTTAAAGACCCTGGTTATTTTGCCTTAATGGCCCTCGATAGCAAAGTGTGACCGGCCAATGATGGCCCATGTGAAGCTTCCAGACTAGGTCCTTAATAAACGTCAGGTAAAATAAAGATGGGCCCTATCAAAGCCCGAACTCAATTTCCGCATGGACTTGCGTGCACAGCCGATAATGGGGCAAACTCAGGAAGTTTGTAATGCCTCGATCCGAGGACTTTTTGCTAAACCAATGCTCAATTGTTACTCGAATACTTCGTCAACTGTGGGGCGACGGCATCTGTCCAATTACTCCGCTCAATACCGTGCAAAAAGTTGTTATTTGCCTATCAGGAAGTAGGGACAAATATGGGAATCCAATTCGATCCCTACGGCAATTTATGCACGGGATGTTGTAGAATGAAAGTCAAAAAGCCCGAGTTAAAATAGTGTCAGTGAACACATGCGCTAGATCTATTTATCCTTTACTCTTTGTGTCTCACACCCCTTCATATCGGTTACCGACTAAGAGATGTCACAACACCACAAGTTCCTGTGGCAGATTAACGCAAGCATGCAGCACCCATCAAAGTTGAGACGCCGGGCTTGCCGAGGCATCTCTATATATTTATGAGTTTGCGCGCGAGGGTGTCCGTGTGCATGTGAGTAGCATATAAGTTGGAATATATAGAATGTCTTGTTCGGTGTTCACTGTACCGAATGATCTTCTACTTGCTCCTCCCTCTTATCTCCTCTCATCTCATCCACTATATATTTGTATCGCCCATCTATATAGATGCTTAACTAGATAGGCACGTTCGCCCTAGCATGTTAGCTCTTTGCGAAACATTTCTAGCGGCAGACCAGGTGGAGTTACTTCTCCATACCTCAGCTTATCCCCTGAGGACTTTGAGAGTTCGCTTACAAGAGATAGGCAAAGACGCGCAAAACTCTTCGACAACGCCGGAGGTTGCTTAAAGGAGCGTGGATGGGTCTCTCCGAAAATGCAGCGACCCGTCTCCCGAGATAGTATGCAGTTCGGGCGTAGTCCCGTCGTAACTGTTCTAGGATAAATTCTATCATGGAGGCAAACGTGTGGTCCTTGATGTCCCAGTTACTTCAGGGAGTACACTCCTTACAGTTACGATGTTATGCGTGAGGAATTCTCTTTACACGACCGTATTAGCAAAATTCCTGCCAATATTTTTACGTGGAGGTCAGAATGGCAACAGGATTTCACTGACATTCAACGTTTGCTGGTAGAATTAGCTCAAAGGGAGGTGTAAAAGGCTGAGACGGTTCAACTTATATGTTTACGTGAAACTTGAGTATATGTTGCATTTCAGCGGTAGGCTATGGATCGATCATCATATGTTTTGCCAACTTTTAATGCAAGAATATAACCTAACATCTCTGGCCATGTCATTGAGGGGAAAAATATAATACTTGTAGACGATACAAAAATAGCCAATTTCCATTTTTTTTTAAAGGAACAAAATGTTTTACTTTTTTAAAACCTTAGGTACAATTTATTATATAATTAAAATGTTCAAATAGATTTCTTCATTAAAAAATATTGCAAAATCGCGATGTTATGGCGTGGTCTTCCAGGAAGGTTTTGGCGGCAATTGTCCATTTGTGAGACATGCAACTACTTCAATATTGATCTAAAAAATCTGAGTCAAGTTTTTTAAATATTTCAATATCCAAATGCTGCACCTATACCTACGAAACATCTAAAAAGATTAAAATAAAAAAAATGGCACATTTCAGAAAACAAAATTTAAAGATTGCACGAAGTTTTCTTTCTTTTTTGCAATAAAAAGGTACTTTTTACAAGTGATTTTCATGAACAATTTTAATTTTGATATTAATTTAATTTTAATATTAATAAACAGTTTTGTGTATAATTTGAGCACGATCAGTCAACTCGTTCTGAAATGATGTTTCCCAAAAACTTAAAAAATGTAGTTTCGAGAAAAACGTGTTCAAAATTTCGATCTACGAAAACTCAATGATTTCAGTGACTAACCGCTAATAATTAACTTTACCACTATAGTCTTAGGATGTTCAACTAACATTTAACATTGAAAAAAATCAATTTTTCAAGCCGCTACATGTATTTCTCTCCCTTAATTTAGACCATGCGCTTACCAAGCCGAATAAAATATTGTTTACATCGGAATCTTTCTATAGCCTAGTATATTCAACGTGAAGTATCCCATATAGACCACGATAACGCGACTCAGGTAAAAATAAGTGTCGCTTGAGGGAAATTGCGAAAATGTTTATAAAATGATGCGCGGCTCCGTTCGTGACACGTCAAAGACGTATAGATACCGTGGGGCAATGCTTATGCGCGGCAGGAACTCTGAGTGCCGTTAGAGAAGACTCGCGCAAAAAAGGGATGCTGAAGATGGAGGGTGAAGAAAGATGAAGTGTACGTTACCAGCGGATCAAAACACAGGGAAGCGAGAGTGAAGAAGACAAACGGAAAAAAAACTGCCACCAGCCGTGTGCCTCTCCAGGCGGAATGAAGAAAACTTCTCGAAATGTTGCAAATTATTGTTATCTCAAAGCTTCCCATTAGGGTATTACTGGATAGATCGTCAGGCAAAAAGTGAATCCAAAATGGGCGAATCATGGATTTATAAGTCTAGATCATGTTTAGCCTTATAAATAGCTAGTATAATAATGAAAGAACACTTAGAAATGTTAATCTTCTACTTTTAATCATAATTCAAGTCAAATCCGACGATATTGGCGTGTGCTTGACTGAGGTTTTGTCAGTGACTGTACATATGTTTCAACTGTAAAACAAAAAAATCTCAATTTTTGAATTTAATTAATACGTTCTGATCATCTTATTATTATGAATAATTACCAAAAAAAACTCAATATGTTTGAGTTTTCCAATGATTGCTATTAATTCATCGTTGAAAAAGGCGATGCTCCTCAGTACTTTAATTAATTTCTCGACAATTACTCGGTTAATTTATTTGA
Organism: Ophion ventricosus; assembly: GCA_963932345.1. Classification (NCBI taxonomy): domain Eukaryota; kingdom Metazoa; phylum Arthropoda; class Insecta; order Hymenoptera; family Ichneumonidae; genus Ophion; species Ophion ventricosus. The sequence continues at coordinate 5,254,022 of OZ010719.1, read as the reverse complement.
AACTTAGCATAATCAATCGCTTGATCCTAAATCTTGATGATATAATATTTTCAGAATTTACGGCGATTTAGTACCATTCCTTTTGCAACCATTAACGTCTGCAGAAGCGGTTTTCCCATAAACGACCATGTTAAATTCATATGTTTATAACTACTAAATTATTTAGTGGAAAATTCTAAAATAATTAATCTATTATGACTCTATCAAGAACTATCATTCCTCAGATTTTCAAGAATTTTGGCGATTTTTTAATATCCATCCAGTTATACCTTAAAACAAAAGAGCGAATTGAATCGTGCCGGAATGAAATAGCACCTTCTGTAATATAAAAGAATCGTGTATTTCCAGCATGCGTATGTTTTTTTTTACCAAATGATTCACGCAACATCCACTTGACTGTTCAAGCGTGAATTGACAGTAATGAAATCGTGCCCATTTATTTATTTTCTTCAATACTTATATACGTTCAATATTTTAAGCGCATTTTCGAATGGAGAGAAAAGGTTGTCTGTTTTTTTTAATCCCATGCCCAAATATTCCCAAAGTGAGAGTGACAGATAATACAGAGGGAAAGAGAAAGAGCGATGAGGAGGATGGAGGATCCTATTCATCATCGGATAATTATTTATCTCTGAGCAGAGGACAATTTTAACATTTTGCCAGAGCCGGAGTTGCATCGGCGAGCTTTTCATATAAAATTCTATCGATGTTGGAGCGATAAATCGAGGGTAGGTGGAATACATGATGTTGAGGGTGGGCAAACCACCGCCCCCCCGCCCCCTCTTACCAATTCGATGCTACTGCTAATGCGCTATGGCAGGATACACAGCCCGTCAATCTCGCGAGAATTTATCTCGATAAATTCTCGCGGGGGCTTCAACGCGGGGGTTAACCCCTTGCCCTCACCATCCCCCATTCCCTCGTGCAACCGTGAACGTTTTCGCGCCCTCGAAAATCTTGTCCGGCACAATCGTGTCAACAGCAAATCGATGGTAAAAAAAATGAAGCCGCGGTGTTAATTCTGGTTACACTGACCTCTCGCACCTACACCCTGTACGAGAAACGAGGATGAACGTATACATCGTAAAAGTGGTTCTCACGAGCGGAGCCACTCTTGATCGGTGTGACGCATGCTGATGTCGATGTTGGCGGCCGCGTGTATAAGTACATCGATTTGCTGGTACAGCCGGAATGTTGAATACAAAAAGTCTCTATCTCTACCCCTGCTCTTCACTCCACGGTCCTTTCTCTCTTGCTCTCCTGATTCATCCCTTGACTCGCGCGGACGGACGTCTACCGCCCGCTGTTTTATTCTGTTGCATGCCCGTAGCCTGTACCAATGAAGGGGGTAGATACGGGAGAGCGGTATGACGGTTCTACCTCTCTGTGATGGACCATAGAGGAATATCGACAGGCAGTGTCCATTAAAAATCACGCGAACGCATAAAGATCCGAGCAGGCTGGATGGTAAAATGTTTTACATATATTCGTATGCAGACAAACCCGTTTATATGAAAATAATGTATGTTTTATCGTTTACGCATGAGGGGCTTTCACGCAGAAAATGACCTCGCTATGAAATTCAGTGTTTTCATTTTTTTTCATTTATTTATCGCGCTTTCAATACGTGTGGCGTACATATTGATGACCCACGATAGCGGATTCTAAATATTGAGAAAATCACCTGATAACGGCGCGAAGCATCTCGTACAATGAAATAAACGCGAATAACAATTCCTTTGTACAAAATCGATTTACGGTTTTCAGCATAAGCTGGTTGATTAATATCAGAAGTGCGCGTTCATTTTAACGGATTTTTTTTTATGGTAAAATCAAAATATTGTCCATCGCTAGCCACTACTTTTTTTTCATCTGCCTGGTCATAGATCGATTCCACGTCGAAAGAACGACACAACTTTAGAGGCTATCGACGAATCGACCCATATTCAACGCTCAAAAAGATAATGTCTTTTACACTTCGGCAAAATAACACATACTGGAAATTAAAACCACGTGATGATGCTTGGACATAAAATTAGTAACAATATGACCCGATGTATAGTACTAGTTACACCATCTCTTGGAAACCACTTAAAATTAACACACACACCTAATAACAATATCTTTCTAGAACATATCATTTTCAAACTTCAACAAATATTTATTAATTAGGAGGCACATGTCTTGGGAATTGTTCCCAGGACATGTATAGGATTTTCCAATATGAGCGCTAGAATTTTGACATAACGGCCATGTTGGTGAAGCTACAGCTGTCAAAATTGAAGACTGTAGTAATGAATGTTGCGCAAATCACCATGGAAAGTTACAGTCAAAGTTAAAGTTACGCGTGCAAATCATTAAACTTTATTATCAAAATAAGTGCTGAATTCGAGCTACGTTCCGTGCGTTACGTGATTTATATGGTGTACACAATCGTCCTGTTGAATCGACTATTCGTCGTTTGGTGAACAAATTCGAATAAACTGGTTCAGTAAAGAATCACAAACAACACCCGTACGTCGTCGAAACGTGAGGTCTGGAGAAAACATTGCTGCAGTGAACGAGAGTGTGCAGGATAACCCGAGGCAGTCAATTCCTCATCGTGCCCAAGAACTTGGCCTTTTGCAGACTTCAACTGAGCTTGAACCTTTCGTAGCTTGAACTGAGCACTTATTTTCATAATAAATTTTAATTATTTGCACGCGGTGCTCATCACTGCACTTTCCATGATGATTTGCCCAACATTAATTACTACAACCTCCAAATTTGACAGCTGTAGCTTCACAAACATGGCCGCTAAACACTGTCAAAGTTCGAGCGCCCCTATTGGAAAACCCTTGACATGGTTAGCAACAGCCATTGCAGTCATAATGCTTTTGACAATTCTGAAACTGTTTCATCTGGATTTTCATCCGGCAATGCTTGCGGTTGGGAATTCTAAAAAAATGTTTGGCTGTTCCAAACTTCCTGTGTCTTTCACACTGAAATCACCACTTCGGTGCAGAAGTACACATCGGACGAACAACTTTTCATGATCGACTTTTAACCTGCTCTTTCGAGACACGCGTCTCAATTAAATATGGCGTCTTTTGGCTGGCAGTTCGAGGTACAGGGCTACCCTTCAAGGTGATGTAAATGACATCTGTCCGTAAGAAAGTATTAAACACCTAGAGGCATCTACAGCCGAACAGCGGCTTTCAACGCAACCATTTAACATTCTGCTCGGAACGTTTTTCGTCGAATTTTTTTTTTTAATTCGAGTCTGGGTTCCAAAATGTTCCTGCTATATTATCCTTTTTACCGTCGTAAAAACAACTTTTTTTTTAATGTGCAATTAAGTGCATAAGATTTTTGTTGTTAATTTACAATGGTTTAAGTGACAAATTGAATATCGAAAGAGCAACGCTCAAGACTATTCGGCATGAAATGTCCCATTTATAGCCAACCCATATTCAAATTCACGATGGTAACTCTGTGTAATGGAATTATTCAGGCAATGATACATTGTTAGAGAGAGCTCGTTATATATCTCTATGTACATACGAATCATACAAAGTGAGAAACTGATTAACGTTGGTGCGAGTGTATGTGTGTGTTGGAAAGAATCTTTCACCGTTTCAACGAATTTATCTGGGTCGGGAGAGAGTTAATCCGGAAATGCAATCAGAAGTCATAATCGACTGCCTCGGTGGAAAATCAATGGGAAAACGCTGGAGTAAATATCTTTCAGAAATATCCGCACTATATTTTCTCCACTGGTGGAATGGGTCACATGGGTAAAAAATGGAGAAAAAAATCATAGATTGTCGAGGATCGAGATAAAACAAATATATATATATATATATATATATATATATATATATACATATATATGTATTGTTCAGATTATAATGAGATAGTGAGCGGCTGGCTATGAGCCGGATTTCCGGTTGTTTCAGTTTGAATTCTACCCTGTCATAGCGTTCACATGATAAATGTAATCGTGATAAGCAGTACAGTGATATTGAGACGATAATTTTTCCCATATGTTAACGTATCCGAATATTCGAACGGTAGAATATTGAAGCAAAGAGGAAGACGCTCACGACGCGCCACCTGAATAGCTATGCGCAAACTTTCCCGACTCTATGAATAATAAATACACAATCTTCATTGTCGTCTTTCCCGTGAATTGACTTCATCTTTTTCTCCAGTACCTGAGTTATATATATTGACGGCAATCGAATTCACGGATCGTCCATACAGCAGCCAATTGTCTCCGTACTCAAATCATGGCAACCTCAATGTCCGCCAAACCCATATTGAATAAACGTAAGCATATTTTCATAAAGGTCACATCCAAGATCACCCTGTCCGTATAATCAGTGATTTAGCGTATTCCTTTTACGAACCCGAACATTTAATAATTGACTGATTTTCGTCTACGATTAAGTAAAAATACATTTTAGTATACTGATGAAATTTCAAGCCAAGTTACCGAACTTCTAACAAAAAATTACGACTTTTAAATATTAAATATATTCAAATTTCTCTTTTTAAATATTAAATATATTCAAATTGAATAAATAAAGATTAGATTCGAATCAAATGAATAAAGATAAAACACGATATATCGCACGAATACGAGAAAAAAAAGTTAAATTATTTTTCGTTTTTTTTTCTTCCATTAACAAGGCTGTTATTTAGAAAAAAAAGAAAGGTATCGTTGTACCTTTTATTAACAGGCGACTATTTATGTATAGAAAGACTAACCATTTTCCTCAACTGCAGAATGTTACAGCAGTCTTCTAAAGAAAACAAAGCCATAAGATTTTTGAAAGACTGAACCGTGTACCATTTTTCCATCTGTATTTTATGTCTCATACCAGAAGAAACCAAATCACAGATTTATTAGGAATAAATTAAATATTTAGTTATTAGACGATATTAAATAGATCTTGATTTGAATAAATAAATATATTTAAAATAAATACTTTTAATAATGAAATGCAATAGGAAAAATTTGATTTCACAGAAATCTAGTTAATTCAAATAAATAAAAAAATCATATAGACCCATCTAGTTAATATTGAAAGAATTTTCATGTCACTGTAATCTACTAATCATTCAAAAGGACCCTGGTTTATGTGCCTACAAAATACGGCCCTCTGCGAAAGGAATACATTAACAAGGGACGTCCTTAAAACAGTTAGGTGTACCGATAGTCAACATTACATCAATATAAAGGGTTCAAATGATACGTTTTCCATATTTATGTATATATATATATATATATATGCATAAAGAAGAAAAAGTTTTTCGCCAATGTATAGGCAGTACTCCACAGCCACCCCTCTATACCCTTCCGTAACTACGGTAGCCAATCTTTTACCTACACAGCTCTCGAAATCTGCAAAAACTTTTAACTGGATACATTACCTGCTTGACTTCCGACGTTCCCAACCGCCTCGATGCATTTCACTTTCTTCACTAACTTTTTTTTTCACATCGATGTCTTCGCCGCTTTGTCACAGCGCGGATTTTCCCGAAGGACAGAACGCGAGATACACTACAGATTGAAGCAATCGAAATATCGATAATTGACAATCGAGTACCTTAAAAAAATCGACGATGAGTTGATTGTTCCGATAATTCAGAATTTTACGAGGACATTAATAATTGAAGGTAATCATACGAAGTGATCTAAATGCATCTCGACGTGATGGATGAAACTTTTCGAAATTCCATAATGGACATCGTTAATACTTGCAAACGCAAAAAGTAAGTACGCGAGTGAGGCGACGATGCAACTGCCAGTAATAAAGTTGAAGTTTTTCCTACTTTCAGTTGAATCGAAAGTGGTGAGATATTTACGAAGTCCTAGAAAATTATTCATCGCGTAGGTACGTTGACGAGAAATCCAAGAAATATCGTTACTTCGTTCCACCGACGCTCGGCATTTTTTTTCCTGTCGCATTTGCGAATTTCAAGAAAGTGTCGACTTGCGTCGCATCAAAACTTTCCTCCGATCACCTCCTCGAAATATCGTTGTTATAAAAATGTTCGCGTCGCAATATTTTATCGGGAATTTCGAAATTAAACTTTGTCATACACAAGTTAAAGAAAAAAAACTTTAGTACGAATTACAGAATATTTCAAACACCTACGGGCCACGGGGCTTTTAATAATTTGAGTGTGAAAATACAATTGTCATTCGTGAAAAATAAAGAGCTAGCCACCAAGGAAAAAAAAAACTTGACATTGTGCGTTCGGAGAAAACGAGAGGAACGTAGACATTGATTAACAAGAAAAAAGAATAAGGTGGATCCAAATGTACTCATATGAAAAATTAAATCCTTTATAAAAATCCAGCGAATTTTTATTTTTAAGAGAATCCCACCTTTTTAAACATTTAAAATATAGATATTCTTTCGGATTCATACAATATAGAAAAATAATTTTCACAGGTGGAAAGTGGACGGAGGATGCTGAAGAATTCGTACATTTACTAGAATTTGTTATAAGGCAGAAATGAAAATGATCCTATTCGAATGTAAAGTCATATTTTTCCACATCAAAAGTATGCGAACCACTTTTTTTCAATAATAATTAAAAAAGGGAATTTCTTATTTTCGAACTCAGCGCCGCCTGCTGGACTCGGGTGTGCCGTAAGTGTAAGAGTGTGTTAGATAAAGTGTCAAGGCACTACTGGCGAAACGGTTTGTGCCTTGTCAACGATCCCTTCCATTCGATATGTCCAGAGATCCTACGTCCCATTGGCGTATCCGGCATTTTTTCTCGGGGGCTGGAAGGAGCCTGACAAAAACTGGTTTTGATCATAATCATTTTTTTTAAATAAAATTTCACATTCTATCCGGTAGTCATGTAACACATATGATTTATGGAACTTGCTTTAATTACACGTTCATGTTAACATTAATATCAAAATCTTGCAATACCTTAAAAAATGATCAACTAACTTCTCATCATTCTTTAATCCAGTTACCAGTCTTTGAACTTCACTTTTAGTAGGTAGTCAATTAAATAGATCCTAGTTTTCTATTTTTTCCTGCAAGTCGAGCCAACTCTTCAGCTGGAATTTGTTTTGAATAATGTCATTCTCCATGTTCAGTAGTGCCATGTGAGAAAATCATTCCTGAAGCATTGTGCTTCTAAGCCACATTTTTGTCTGCCTCATGGCAGAAAAATTTCTCTCACAGCCGGTGGAGCTCACTGGTACTATTGCTGCACAGATACATTTATATAAGTTAAGGCAGTACTCCTTTTTAATATGCTTTCTTAAATTTTCAGCATTTATTTTATCATGTTTAAATTGGAGTGTGATTTTAATGACTACCGCTTTAGCTTCTGAGGCTGACGTATCAATTATTAAGGTTTTTCTATAATTATTAATGAAATCCTCTGCGTCATTCATATCCGATTTTAAAAATGCATCAATGGCATGAGCTAACGGTAGATTCTCAAATCGGCGTTTTAATTTAAAAATATTATTTACTACTTAGTAGTAAATGTCCATCTTCCAGTATTTTTCTGATTTTGTATCGGCCGGCATATCTAATGTACTGTTTTTGCCAACAGTTGTCTTGATCGCGAAAATTGAATATCTATTTAATTTACGTAATAAAATAATTACTTTTTATAGAAATTACGAAATAACAACGAAGGCAATAGATCAAGTTTTATTAAATTGTTTCGTTTAAGTTCCACTTCCAAGTTTTTTCAAAGTTTAAGTTCCACCCTACTTGGGTGGAACTTAAATAAAATTAATCAATTATTTGACTTCAATCATTTTGGATCGATTTTTTTTTGGGGCCGTGCCCACCCCAGCCCCCCGCCCCCCCTCCCCCTCGGCTACGTCCTTTTGTTGGTGCCTCGTCACCCCTCCGTTTCTCCTTCTTTCTGTGTTATTGCCACCCTCTCCCTCGTTCACTCTCTTACAATCTTCCTTTCTCCCTTCGTATCTACTTTGGCACCTAATCAAAGGTACCTTTTGTAAGAAACCCTTTCTCCGTTCAGAGATGTGGAGTACACTTTGCGCCAGCCCCAAAGGCTTTGATCGTCCGATACACCTGAACCTGTTCCTTTAGCCGGAGTTGCATTTCGTTGCGGAATTACATGGCGGAAAAACGCGTCCTTGAATTTTCACTCCTTACCCAGCTGATCAGTATACAAATTGATACTGAAGTGTACACCCAAGGTCTCACCACTATTGGGCTCATAAATCATTCATAAGCAAGGAAATCAGTCGTCGTTGAGATCGATTGAGTATTTGTGAAAGAACCTTTGAGATTTTGCAGATCGTCTGCGTGTACACGTGTACCTTTTTCAAGTGGTAAGATGTTCACTAAAACATGGCCGAAGTACGGAAGCAACGAGGAGCATTACGAAGCAAACAAACAAAAGCTCAGTGAGGGGAAAAAATTGGAAAAAAAAATAAAACTAAGAATAGGATAATTGACGATAGCCAATCGGATGGGGTCACGAATTTGTTCCGATCAGTAGACGGCACTGGTATACTGTTTTCCCGTCTTTCCATTTTCTAGCATTGGCAGCTATACCGGAAAAAGAAAGAGCGCCAAATCGGTACGTAAGAAAATAAAATAATAAAAAACGTACAGACTCGGTGAACGCAAGGAGCCGTCAAGGCGTACTCTTGCGGAGGGTTCGGAAGTTACGGTCTACTCGGTGGAACCCACGCACGTGACTGGCGAGCCAAAATACCAAGACGAAAAATTCTTGTCCCATCGTGGTGTCTTATCGGGGTGACTTCGTTCAATGTGCGAGGGAGTTGCGAGACCCCATATGTCCACACACTCACACACACACACACACGCGCGCGCGCGTGCGCACACACACAGGCACATACATACATACACGTAAGGCTGAATCTTGTCCACGTTTTGACCGTTGTCGGCCGGGTAGTTTTCCACCGAGTGATCTTACTCGTCGTCCTGGTATGTAGCCTCGTATAGTCTTCGAAGACAATGATGCCCAGGCTACTCTTACGTTCTGATTAAATTCTCCAGGAATTGTGGTGATTCTCCGTTGATTCGATTGAAGACATTTCATAGCCGAATGGTCACCGATAACAGGCAATAAAGGTGGACACTACTTTGAAGGCTGAAAAAAGCGGGGCCGGGTTGAAATTTACAACTTTGAATGATCAGAACGTTCAAAATTCCAAATTTATTAGCTAGTACTCAATACTTCTGGAAATTTATAATTCCAAAATTCTGTAAACAGAATTATCATATAACCGAAAATAATAGTACATTGAGGAATTAAATGACAATAATCATGGGACCGACTCATAAAGTGTCGACACGAAAACATAGCACATAAAACAAGTATCAACTTCCCATAATTAGAGAATCCACAGTTCCGAAAAATTGTAATGTTAGAAATTCGAGTTCCTGAATGGCGGATGTTTGTACAGGGAAAAGTTGCGAAAATAAGAATATCGATAAGAATCATCGATAGCTAAATATCCTTACATTATATGTTCACAATAAAATGTGAAGGATGATCAAAACTCTGAAAAAATTTTACCACGAAAGATCAAAACTCCGAAAGGATACTACCCTAAAAGATCAAAACTCCGAAAGTATTTTACCCAAAAGACCAAAACGCTGAAAATCTGAACACCGTCAAAATAAGTGGTGGTGCTACCATCTAAACGCGTTAGGCTAACTTACTATCTGCTTTATGTGTGAATTTTCGGAATTTTGAACGTTCTGAACGTTCTTTATCGGAATCTTACACTATCTAAACTTCAGTTTTCGCAAACTGGATAATCGAAGCTATGATTTCCGGAGTCCAAAACTTTCGTGAACCTGACGAATCTCTTATTAGCTTTTATTATATTTAAACATTCTGCTATAACTCGTTTTCTATAATAAAAATTTCGGAATTTTGTGGCATGCTTATTACATATTCTATATACATATTCCATATTACATATTACATATTCGGAGTTTTGTATGTCGTATTACTGGCCGTTCAAATAAAGCATTGATCTTCTTCATTTCTATTTCTGAAAATGATCTCGTATAAGAAATCATATTTGTATCATTTTTATATCGCTACTCGTAGTGGTCTACATCATTTACAGTCAACTATGTAGACTTTCGCTAGTAGGATCTTTACGAAACTTGTGATTTCAGAACATTAAAATTAGGAATTTTAAACCGTCGGAGCATTCAAAGTTCGGAATTTCAATACGGCTCCAAAAAAGCTCGTTTTTTTCCGAATTTATTTTATCTGCTGGATTCTTTATTTGGCATTTGGAAAAAAGATATGTTGATCTGTAGGAAAAAAGGTAAAAGTTAAGCATACATTGAACTTATTTCATGTAAATTTTTGTTAAAAAAAACTAAAAATGAACAAAGTTATTGAGGACCCTCTGTATGAAAAATATGGTTTGGAAATATAAAGTTTTATAATCTATATTAAGGGGCTATTATACTGTGAAGGGTCAAAGAAGCTTCTATAAGAGTGTACCTTTAAGCGACAAAAAAGTTTCTACCGATACATGCAACAGTTTTCGAAATAAAAAATCATTAAAAATAGCTTATTTTTTAAGCCATCACAATAGAATAGCCCCTTAATGTAATTCTCGCTGTACGTAGCCGTTAAAAAAAAACACTGAATGGCGGGTGTGAAAAAAGGTGTAATTTTGTTGAAATTTTTACTTATATTTGGTGGCTGAAAAATACTAAATAAAAAAAAACGGCTACGTACAACGATAACTACTGCAATTACGGAAATACCGATTTTATTTAATTGAAAATCAGACATTTATAGCTAAAGTTATGATTCCGGCCAGGTCGAGAAAAGTCTTTTCAAGAAAAACGCGATTGAAAGTTTCAGTATACGTAAATCGTTGTTAGACTTGTATAAAAAATGAAAATTTTGATATTTACCAAACATCTTCGATTCCGGGTGTCTGGAACTTCTTCACCATTATTGTTGCCGGTTTGGAGTGTGGTCAGCACGGAGGTCGGCCTACTATACGCGACGTTTATCTCTGTCAACACAGTAGTCGTATAAAGTAGGTCCAACCTTTATCCCTAGCATCTCATATATTTTCTAAGCTGCTAGACTTCCCTCGTCAAAAATTATCATTCCAATATATTATGATACTTAAAAAAATATCGCTACCACTGGAATTACATTTAGGTGCTATCTGCTAGAATACAGAATTGAAACACTCGTTGTTGTTTTCAGTGAATCTGCCAACACACCTCTTCAACAATTTACCCTATGACAGGTCTTCGTGCATACAAAAGTATTTCTAGAATCGAATGATCCCCTACATTAATCGATTGTGAAGATTGCGACTTGTGAAGCGCGGGACCGTCAGCCGTTTGGGCTCTCACCGGCTCTCGCTAAATAGTCTGTAGCTTGATCAATCTTCAATATTTTACATTGCATTTTTTTTTCAACATATTCCTGAATATGTATACTTTGGTGGTGTCCTCCGATTAAGGTGTGTCCCTTTTTCTTCTCTATTGCGCGCTTTCGACGTGTAAGCAATACTGTAGAAGTTGCCTTAGTCCGACTTCAGAGTTAGAGTGAGCTAGTGAATAAGTGGGTTGGTGGGCGGATGAGTAAGCGAGAGAGAGAGAGAGAGAGAGAGAGAGAGGAGATGAGGAAGGTAGGGAGATGCTCAACATTCTACCATGGACGGGTTCTAAATTGGTGAACGCTATCCTCTTTCTCTCTTTTCTCTTGTTATAATTCCTTCTCTCACTTGCTCCTTCACCCTCGTTCTCGAGCATTGCTTTTGCGTGGTAGTTTGCTCCACCATCGTGTTCCCCCGTAACACGTACTGACCAATTAAATCGACGATGACTCCAGTGCATTCGTGTGCGAATGCCTGTGCAATGGCAATGGCGAGAGCGAAAACACGACGCTCACTCGCAGGCGTTGCGAAGTGCCGAAGTGAATAATTCAATACTCGTTATCATGTGGTTCTGGATTCGTGGTTGCTATATAGCAGTTACGTTGTACAGAGGTATGTAGGGACTCGTGCATGGGGAAAAACAAAAATTGCAATTATTTAGGAAACGCGAGAGTCAAACCAACGCAGTGCATCACTAAGTTTCAGGGACAGATTTTAATTTTTTTCACTATGTTCCACCAATTCGATTTTTTTTTAGAAAACTCCTGAGTATAGAGAGGTATGAGAGACGTCTTTTGTCAAAATTTAGTGATTGAGTGTCTCAAGGAACATACTTGCAAAAATTATTGTAGATTTGTTTAATATTTTTCAATTCAGTTTTTACTGTGGTATTGAAAAAAAAAAATTCTGATTTATTTTGCCTATTAGTGCTTGTAAAAGAACTATTCCTTCATTTTTCTGCTTAATAATTAAGAATAAACAAAAATCGAAAATAACGCTTTCCGATAACTCGAAAGTTACTTAAGATAAAGACCTAAAAAGTTGCGTGAATTTTTTTTCTTCTTAATACCAAAACGATCTCCCACGTATCGAGCGAAAACGCCTTGAGGGCAATTTTCACATGCTTAGCTAGCTATAGACTTTAGAGGCTCATTCTGCCAACATTTCCGGAACCATTCCGAAAATGTTAGGTTAATAATTCCTGCGATATTCGTCAGCTATATACGTTATATTATATTTACTGCACGAACGTCGGCAGTATTTATCTGATAATTGCGTCAATACAAACTCAAACCTCCCAACAATCGACGGTCAATACAGAACAATACACAAATGGACTCAACAGCGTGTCATGCAACAAGCACTTGTCTCCATGGATGAATCGTCGGGGCCGGGTTAAAATTCCGACCTTTGAATGATCAGAGTGCTCAAAATTCCGAATTTATTAGCTAATACTCAATACTTCTGGAAATTTATTTATAATTTCAAAATTTTGTAAACAAAATAATCAGATAACCGAAAATAATAGTACACTGAGGAATTAAATGACAATAATCATGGGACCGACTGATAAAGCGTCGACATGAAAACACAGCACATAAAACAAGAATCAACTTCCCATAATTAGAGAGACCACAGTTGCACAAAGTTGTAGTGTTAGAAATTCGAGTTCCTGAATCGAGAAGGTTTGTACAGGGAAAAGTTCCGAAAATAAGAATATTGATAGGAATCATTGATAGCTGAATATTCTTACATTATATGTTCACAATAAAACGTGAAGGATGATCAAAAGGCTGAAAAAAATTTACCACGAAAGATCAAAACTCCGGAAGAATACTATCCCGAAAGATCAAAACTCCGAAAGAATTTTACCCGAAAGACCAAAACTCCGAAAATTTGAACACCGTCATACACCGTGGTACTGCCATCTAAACGCGTTAGGCTAACTTGCTATCTGCTTTATGTGTGAGTTAACGGAATTTTGTACGTTCTGAACGTTCTTTATCGGAATCTTACACTATCTAAACTTCAGTTTTCGCAAACTGGATAATCGAAACTATGATTTCCGGAGTCCAAAACTTTCTTGAATCTGACGAATCTCTCATTAGTTTTTATTATATTAAAACTTTCTGATATAGCTCGTTTTCTATAATAAAAATTTCGGAATTTTGTGACATGCTTAATATTACATATTCGGAGTTTTGTATGTCGTATTACTAGTCGTTCAAATAAAGCGTCGATTTTCCTCATACTATTTCTGAAAATGATCTCGTACAAGGAATCCTATATGTCTCCTTTTTCTATCTCTACTCCTACCTTTCTACATCATTTACAGTCAACTGTGTAGACTTTCGCTGGCATGATCTTTACGAAACTTGTAGTTTCGGAACATTAAAATTAGGAATTTTGAACTGTCGGAGCATTAAAAGTTCGGAATTTCAACCCAGCCCCGAATCGCCGCAATGCAAATGAATACGTCTTGAAACGATTTTGCAAAAAGTGACCCCTACAAAAAATGTTAAATAACTCGGCTAAAAGAAAATCAAAAGAAATCCATTTGACATTAAACCACTGAATATTGCTGATAACTGAAACGTTATCTCGGGTAGAGAAAGTGGTAAAAGATGCCATAGCGTGCGTCAACGTTCATAGATATGTTATAAGAAACATGCACCTTTACGTTAAAAAAAAGGAAACCTGCAAAAGATTTTAATTGATGAGCTCTCTGCATTCGCGACTTGATGTGTCCAATTCAAGAAGTAAAAAAGAACGAGATATATATGAAAAACAGAAATAGACATGTACGAGAACTAGCTTCCGCCCGCGTGGATTTTGGCTCATAAAAACATCATTACCAGTTGCACCCCTTATTTGGGGTTGCTTTTGAAAACCCTAAAATATGCGTTTTATCATTTGTTTTGAACCATATTTACGCCGAATTTCAATTTGATACACGCAAGGAATACAATTTTCCATACAAACTTTCCAATCCCATTTCATCCTAGGGGTTGATTTTCGAAAAATCCTTTTATAGTGCACCTTTACGCTTTCTGAGGAATATATCTTGCAAGTTTCAAGTTGATACATGCGAAGAATACAATTTTCCATACGACCTTTCCCATCCCATTTCATCCTTTTAGGGGTTGATTTTCGAAAAATCCTTTCTTAGTGCACCTCTACGCCCTTTAAGAAACAATTTTTCGAATTTCATCGAAATAAAAGCCGAAAACTCAATTTTCCCATACAAACTTCAACACCCCATTGCAGCCTTAATTAGGGGTTGTTTAAAAAAAATTCTAAAATATGCGTTTTATGATTTCTTTTGAAGAATATTTGTACCAAGTTCCAAGTCGATACATGCAAGGAATACAATTTTCCAAACAAACTCTTACACCCGATTTCACTCTTCTAAGAGTTGATTTTCGAAAAATCCTTTCTTAGCATACCTGTACACCTTCGGAGGAACAGATCTTTAAAGTTTCAAGTTGATACACACGAAAAATACAATTTTTCGTACAAACCTTTACACCCCATTTCACTCCCTTAAGCGTTGATTTTCAAAAAATCCTTTCTTAGTGAACCTCTAGACCTTCTAAGGAACATATCTCAAATTCCATGTTTCTATCTTCAGCTGTTTAGGCTGTGCGTTGTCTATATCAGTCAGTCAGTCAATCAGTCAGTCAGTCAGTCAGTTAGTCACGGAACTGTTTTATATGTACAGATGAAGAGGTGAAGGCTAAGAATTAATATTCGCTTGAGTTTCGTAATTGAATATTGTCCGGTCGAATTAGACTTTTAATTTACGTAGATTCAAGCGTGGCGCAAGCGGTCTGAGTGCTCTACAGGCTGGCCCTCGCCTAGACGGTATGTGCATTTCCCGTGGAATATAAAGGTATAGCATCATTGGACTCTTGCGTTTCATTTGCGGCGTGTGTTCTCTCTCTCTCTCTCTCTCTCGCTTTCTCTCTCTCTCTCTCTCTCTCTCTCTCTCTCTCTCTCTCTCTCTCTCTCTCTCTTTCGCATGCACACATGGCCCTTTATCATCGTTTTCGAGCTTGCAGCGTACAAGGGAGAGCGTTGAGAACTGCGTCCATTGAGAGTCCGGGGGAGGGTCATCCACATCAACTCGCTCGCAATCTGATCTCCGTGTCGTTTGCAAACTCGTTGCCAACGAGCACACCCAATACTCACACGCGATTGCTAAAAGTGTTGGTTCGCGAGAGATGCGGGAATACCGGCAAATTTTCATTTAAAAAAATTTGACACGAAAGCTATAAAGCGTTCGTTGGGACATGACATCATGAAGCCCGAGGATCGCTCAAGCTTATCCGTACAACTCGAGTTATATAGCTGTCCGGATAAAACACGGCGAGGGGGTCTCGTGCGGTTAACGCTCCAGAAATTAAGAGGAAATATATGTTCCACGTCTATACGTACGTATATGGAAATTGGTGAAGAGGGGCAGTTTCGTCGCTCGTTGAAATATGCTGACTTTTACAGAGCAGAGACTCTCCATCTCTGCTACAGTAACAGAAGGTGCGAGACAGCCACCCGAGGGATATTCGGTAACATCGTCGTCTCGCTCTCGCAAGCTAAATGGGGTTCCATACGGTATGCTGATAGTGGCTGAAGAACAGTGAGGGGATGATGGAGGGAAGGGTGGCCGGGAGAAGACAGCAGTGCGGGGGTGGTAGGGATGGGGGTGACTCCACCACTGAGAAGGACCCGAGACCACAAAGGCTGATGCGGTCGAGGCTCAATTTTACCGAGCAGACGTGTCCTCGACAATTACCGAACTTTTAAAGTCTGAAAGCCATGGCTGCACCCTCAACCTCCCCCGGATCTCACTCGCACCCCGTTTGCCCGTGTTACAATGCCAGCGGCCCTGGCCTTACACTCGACTGTGTATACATGTATATATGTGGTGCAAGGATCCCGTATCTATACTCGTCGTACGACGATCACACACGCCTCCATTGTACGTGAGTTTCCGAACGATGCGAGGCCTCGGTTTGGCAGCGAAAGTGAGATAAAAAAGCCTATCGACAGCGGACTATGCGATGACGTGGGAAACGAGAGGGAAAGTATAAACTGCGCAGAAAAGACGTGAGTGCTCGTAGGGTAGGGTAGGGAGGGGCATGTTGAGCAATCGGGTAAGTTGGGCAATCAAGATATTTTCAAAACTGAGAAACGCACGTGGATGCATCAAATGGCGGAACGAGAGGTATAGGGGAGGGCAACACATCACGCTATCGCCCATTGCCATGCAGTGCACGAGACGGTAACACAGGACGTTTCATTATTTTTGCACCCAAAAGTAAAAAAAAAAACGTTATTGAAAGATTTTTTTCTACCATTGTATGAGAAAAATAATTCAAAGTTCATTGCAATTAAAGTTAATGTTTCAAAACTTAACTAATTAAGAAGCAACTGTTAGTTTATTACTACATTGTACCAAATCATGTTGCATACGTCTGATTTATTTATGCAATTCTTACTTTGCCCAACTTACCTTATACTCATGATCAACTTACCCCATTATCGGGGCAGGTTGAGCTAATATGACCTTAGTCATTTGAGAACGATTATCTGTGAAACAATAAGGATGACAGGAATTTCGTCTACAGACTTTTTTTTCCCCGATAAATTTCCTATTGACCAAAGTAGGTTTTATTTTTATACGGCAGACTGTTAAGGAATTACAGGGCGATAATTCTAAACTTGCTCGAGAAGCCCCTCCCTACCCTACACCGACCAGTTAAGGCCTTGGGATTTTTTTTCAGCGAAACCACAAAATAAATCGGAATTACAAAATAGAGGTTTTATTATACACGTAATTGACTATACAAAATTATTTTTTCACAGCGATACATGTCAAAATGGCGACTGTGCAGCAGTTTTCCGATGACGCCTTTATTTCTGGAAGGTCAACAGCCGGACCAACAGCTCCCATAATTTTTTAGTTATGATGAGACACTAAAGTTTTTTCGATTATATATAAGAATAGCTATAGAAGTACGTAGGATTTTTTGATATATTGTTTTTTGTCAAAATGGCGCATTTCTAAAACAAAAAGTATAAAATGCCATGAGAAAATCATCAGAAAATAGTTTATAAAAAAGGAATTATGCAATATAATTAAAAAATCCTACGTAATGCCTCAGAAAACGTTGTTCTAAATATACAGTTAAAATTTCAAGTGAATCGGTTGAAATTTGTTTGAGTTATGAGTCCGGCCGACTTGAAAAATGTAGATTTGAGATAAACGCGTTTAAAGTTAGTAGAAAGTCACGACATGAATCGAGAGAGGTTGCGCTAGAATTCGAAAATCGGGTACTTAGAGATTTTTCACACCCATAATCTTTTGGAATATAAATTTAGAGGTACTAAGGTACATTTTTAACAAAAAAAAAATAGATTTTCGGAAAATCCTAGAGTGACCTAAGGCCTTAATGGACCGAGAATCAGTAAATGGACAAAAGTTGATGAATATACGAAATAAGTAAAGAATGCGAATTGTCGATAAAAACTCGAATCACTATAATTCAGCGAAGGAATCACAGGTGGCGTTAAAACCAATTTCTTACTTTAATGCCGAATTTTGACGCGACACGGAATTTTTCTAGTTTGTGGTACACTGCATAGCGCGCAACTTGATTATGATGCGGCTGGGCATAGGAGGTGTTCTAAGGGCGTAAACAAAATGAGTTTTGACGGTATTACTTTTATTATTTAAGACTAGCTTTTAGCTGCGACTTCGTCCGCGTGGGCTTTAGGATTTGATCCAGAGAGGAGACAAACAAAAAGAGAGAAAAAGAGCAGTAAAGAAACAAGGTAGAGTGACTGACTGAGGTAAGGATTGGTAATCAATGAAATAGTAGTATAAAAGTGTCAAACTTCAACTCCAGTATTATATACAATGTTATTGTTGTCTACAGAACAAGCTTTGCAATATAGTTCTGTAGACAACATTGTATGATTCATGGTATTCGGCAAATTCAAGGTTGACGAGTTACCGTCGTCTTTGCCTGGCAGCAATTATTCACAGCGGGAGATATAATTCAGACATTTTTCAACCCTTGGACCAGAAATATTTTGATTGAATTTATTTTTCTCGCAGCTCTTGGGGGACGGACAATTATGTACAGTGTTTTTACAAACACTTCCGGTGTAGACACTATATTGACACCATTAGACTTTTCCACCATATCTACTGTACTGTGGAAGTATTCGTTGATGAGGAGATCAGGATCGACAGGGGTTGAACGAGGAGGATCGAGACTCTTCATCAAAGTTACCAACCTAATCGATAAGTCTCTTCCGAGTGTTGTATGCATTAGGCTAGTTGGTGGTAATAATGCTCTGCCTCGTCCTCTTTCTCTCTCTCTCTCTCTCTCTCTCTCTCTCTCTCTCTCTCTCTCTCTCTCTCTCTCTCTCTCTCTCCCTCCCCTCTCACTCTCTCTCTCCCTCTCTCTCTCCCTCCCCTCTCTCACTCTCTCTCTAACTTTTCTTTTTGCCGAAACCCTCTCTCCTTCGTTTCCCACCCCTGTTTCTCTTTTCCTCTCCCTATCTCTGACGTGTTGGCTGGTTTCGTGGATATGCCATCACCCCCTCGGGCGAGACGCTTGTATATTTCGTAGTCGGCGGCCGTGTGGCCATGTACCCTTCACGGTACGCTCGCTCAGGATACGTTGTACGAGTACCGCTTCGGTAACTGTCCAAATATGCAAATATATTCATTACGTCGCTCTGCCGTATCCCCTTGCCTCCGGCTTTTTCTCCCGCAAACCCTCTGGAACGACCAACACCTGGACGTTACAAAAACATCGACCGATAGCGAGGGACTGAGCGCACTTTGTGCCCAACGAGATATATCGTATATATTGGACTTTCGCTTATCGGCGAGATCCGAAGTGAACCGGTCTAACAGTGCTATCAGTTTCTGTTTGCTTCGTGCGCAACACTAGCATCGTGTAGCATACGTATTTTTGTCGTCTGTGTCAATGGATCTGTGATTGTGGTTATAATATCGTGATAAATTATAAATATTGAAATCGCACCCCAATGGCATTTAATTTGTTTGCATTAAATCAATTTGTCTCGACGGCAAGAAGTTTTACCTTTCAGTAAAGCGAGAAAAAAAATTAAGTAAAATTTCCTTAAAATGTCGATTTTTGTTTAATTGTAATTTTGTTATAAGACGAAAAAAAAGAAGCTATATAAGTGTTTTTATTAAAATTTAACAAACCTATATTGTTGCTGTACCGTTAATGATAAATAAAATTTTATTTTCAGGCCGAAATGAGGATAATTTTTGAGACCGGCTACGAGAGTATGACTCACTATATTTCCAACCTCAAACTCAATATGAGGGAAAACTGTTGGTATCTGTTAAACACGTCAAGGACGTAGAAGGGTTAAGGTGTTTGGATTCCAAAATCGAAATACTGGTAGGCGATTGAAATTTATATCACCAAGAAATTAACTTTGGATGCATTGACTGTCCAAAAATTAATCAGTTTTACAACATAGCTTCGGAGATTTTTGATGTTCAAGTTAAACATTTATCCATTTGGTAATACATACGACACCCCGTAAACATCAGTTATAGGGCTGTAGGCCCAAAAAAAAACCGTGATTATAGTGTTCGGAATATCGTGTTACATAATAAAGTAGTTTTTCTACTTCGTTCATTAATAATATTCGAAAAAAGATGTGAATTTTGAGCTCGAACGGTTTGTTTTCGAACATTGACGGAACCTGTAGGTTAAACGCAGCAACACCGCATTAACGGGCTCTGTCTAGTGAGCCACTCCAGTCAAGCATTAACTGGCGGATATTTCAAAATCGACGAGTGCTTGAAACGTACATAGTTTAAAAGCAATCGTACTTTATAAAGAGATGTACTTATTAATTTTATCGATAACATTAATATAATTTTAATACCCATTTGGCATAGTTTTCATAATGAAAAAAAAAAACATTTGGTTTAACGTTTCAAGCAGCCTGACAGAGGAAAAAAATTCCACCATCGGCAAGGATTTTCAAAAGAGGGTCCTACTAGACGACTTATATCTCTGTGATTTTGTAAAATTTTGTTGGTTTTTTTTTATTTGTTCACGAAATTACGACGTATTTGTGAAAAATATTTAGTCGCGTCAAAATTCTTTAAAAATTGTAACACCTTGATTGTAGTGACGGTTTCATTGACGAGACTGAAGCACAGTGCGCACGGCATTTCGCTTTTCAATGCACGAAACAAGAGTACTATCAAACGTACACATGTCTAGATTGTACGTGCATGTAAACACCCACGTACATGTTCGAATGTGGAGAATGATGGGTTTCTATGTGAATAGGAATCCGTATTTTATTATTATTCATACATATACATACACATATGTATGCAGATATGTGTACGGAAATTGTGAGTTTCTACTCACTCTTCTGAGTATGCTAACTCTCGAAGTATACGACCCGGGTAACACGACAACGAGACGGGAGCGAAGTTTCTCGATTCGATTTCCGGCGTACCGGCTGTCGCCAGGCATCTCGAATCCACTTGGAGTTCCCGTTTTTTTCCTTTCCTCTTTCTCTCTCTCTATATATCTCTTTCCACCCCCTTTCTCATTCAACACATACATACAGTTATGTTTTATATATTTGGAAATCAAGGGAAGGGTGCGATGCGACATTGATTTCCAGATTCCGATTTAGATAGCTGCGAGCTATAGATGTATAGGTAATAGCATGAGTTGAGATTGAGCCCTTTTTTTAATGCCTACAAGAATATACGTAAAGCGAAGCAGAAAAAGCTCGGGATTTCCGCACTTTTTCTCGTTTTGTTTGCAACCACATCATCGCCATCCTTCAACGCGACGACTGTTCTCTTCCTCCCGTATATTTTGTTCACCTAGAATTATGAAGGCGTAGTAGACGTATCACGAAATGTACAACAAATGCACACACGTACTTCTCGCCGCCCTTATCTCTTTGTAGTTCTTGGGCGCTTTTTCCTTCGCCCGCCCCCTCGCTCTCTCTCTCTAATTTCTATTAATCTCTAGCTAAGTCACTTCCACATGGGTAGAGCTGGCAAGTGCAGACGACGACGAAAAAAGGAATGAGCATAAGTGCAGTTCAAGATACGCAGAGAAAGCAGAGACTCAGTTCGAGCGAAAATGTGCATATACGATGTATGCAAGAATGAGCAAGGCACGAATACCGCCCATAGAAATAGAGAGACGGAGGAAGAGGCTTAATACGAAAGAAAGTGGAATTTAATTTTTTAACCACCCCTTAGCCCAGTCATATACAGATCGCTGAATCTCTTCGTGGAGCTTATCAAGTCTCGAGTATGAATTATAAAATCAACTGTAGTGCGACTGCGCGCAAGTACCCGCTCCTAGTCGATTTGTCAAACTCTTCTTTTGAACTCTTCTCCCTTTCACAATTTTCTACAGAAATACGCGACGACTTATACAGAGGTGCAAGTCGTCGCGTATTGCTGTAGAACCCAAACAAACACCCATATCAGAAGAGGGAATAGTAAAAATGCTTATAGTTTATTGGAATCGCAATCATATGGTGAACACAACTATATAAGCAAAAAGTATATCTAAACATGCGATTTGGGTGGCTGACAAGAGAAAGTTGGGTGCTGATGAGACAGTTGATTCTACCTATTGTCAACAACCTGCATGATGTATCGTCTTATCATGTTGGCGTGGTTCGTGTGTTGCAATGATCCTTAAAGACATGTTGGTGAGCGGGCAGTCCCATGGCAGGTCCGAAAAGGACCGTGGTGAGTGTTCAGACTAATTGTACGAACGCGCCACAACCAAAATTGAAAGGATCGGATCGCTGGCTCCATGACTCCGCGGATCTAAAGCTACTGTAGTCCAAAACGATCCCTCCGAGATACCTGGGTGACCCTTGGAGTATTGTACCTCTTGCCCTACTGAGGCAGCTCTCGTAGGCTTGATTTAAATTCCGACATATTCCCAGCACTAAGAAAAGATAAGGAAAATGAACACAAAACCCAACCAAAACAGGCCACAACGATGCCTGACGGCTCTTAGAGGTTTAGATTTACAGTGATAATAGTATCTACTACTCAGTAGTACATGTTGATCTTTCAGTATTCTTCTGGTTGTGTGTCGGCAGGCAAATCTAATGTAGGGTAGGGAGGGGCATGTTGAGCAGTCGGGTAAGTTGGGCAATCAAAATATCTGGAAAACTAAGCACCGCACATGACTGCATCAAATGGCGGAAAGAGAGGTATGGGGGAGGGGAACATATCACGACATCGCCCATTGCCATGCGGCGCACGAGACGGTAACACGGGGTGTTTCATTATTTTTTCACCCAAAAGTATAAAAAAACGTGATTGAATGATTTTCTTCTACCATTGTATGAGAAAAAATATTTCAAAGTTCATTGCAATTAATGTTAATGTTTCAAAACCTAACTAATTAACAAGCAACTGTTGGTTTATTACTGCATTGTATCAAATCATGTTGCATACGTCTGATTTTTTGATGCAGTTCTTACTTTGTCCAACTTACCTCATACTCATGCTCAACTTACCTCACTATCGGGGAAGGTTGAGAAAATATGGCCTTAGTCGTTTGAGAGCGATTTTCTGTGAAACAATAAGGATGACAAGAATTTCGTCCGTAGACTTTTTTCCCCAAATAAATTTCCTATTGACCAGCTGTTAAGGCCTTAGGCCACTCTAGAGGCCAAAAAAGGGTATATTTTGTGATTTTTTTTTCGGCGAAACCATAAAATAAATCGGAATTACAAAATAGGGGTTTTATTATACACGTAATTGACTATACAAATTTATTTTTTCACAGCGATACATGTCAAAATGGCGACTGTGCAGCATTTTTCCGATGACACCTTTGTTTCTGGAAGGTCAACGGCCGGACCAACAGCTCCTATAATTTTTGAGTTATGATGAGACACTAAAGTTTTTTCGATTATATATAAGAATAGCTATAGAAGTACGTAGGATTATTTGGATATATTGTTTTTTGTCAAAATGGCGCATTTCTAAAACAAAAAGTATAAAATGCCATGAAAAAATCGTCAGAAAATTGTTTATAAAAAAGGAACTATGCAATATAATTTAAAAACCCTACGTAGTGCCTCAAAAAATGTAATTCTAAATATACAGTTAAATTTCAAATGAATCGGTTGAAATTTGTTTGAGTTGTGACTCTGGCCGACTTGAAAAATGTAGTTTTGAGATAAACGCGTTTAAAGTTAGTAGAAAGTCACGACACGAATCAAGAGGGGTTGCGCTAGAATTCGCAAATCGAGTACTTAGAGATTTTCGCACCCATAATCTTATGGAATATAATTTTATAGGTACAAAGGTACATTTTTAACGAAAAAAAATCGATTTTTGGAGAATCCTAGAGTGGCCTAAGGCCTTAAGGAATTACAGGGCGATAATTCCAAACTTGCTCAACATGCCCTTCCCTATCCTATTGCTTTCGCCTACAGTTTACTTTATTGCGAAATTTGAATACCTAACTCACGTGATGAGATAGCTACTTTTTATGCAAATTACGAAATTACGATGAAGGATATAGTTCAAATTTTATTATTTCTTTATGCTTTCGTGGGTGAAACTTAAATACTATTAATCGATTATTTGGATTCAATTATTTTGAATCGTTTTTTGTCTGGATGGTATCACCAGGCTTTCAGGGGGGAGGGGCGTGCCCCGGCCCCTGGCTTCGCCAATATGTATAGCCTCTATCTCTATGCCTTTGTGCTTTCTTATTATAACTTTTACACTTGCCAACCTGTTTCCCTAGTTTAGCCGGATATCTACATGCTTTAGCAATAATCGCAGATATATGCTCCAGGTTCGTCATGCCCCAATCTAACGTACACCCCAAAAAACGCGTTGAATGGGGTGTATGAAGCGATGCTGTCCCCGAGAAGGGTAGTAATAACACAACGAAACGAAGAATACCGGTCGTCTCGATACTTATACCCTCGTAGATTCTACTCTCTGGCAAAGCTTTATAATGCCACGGTAGAAATACAATGGTGTACCCGCTTCGCCCTGCCGCGTCTCTTCCCATTCCCTCTCTACCCATCGCAGCACCACTTTTGTTCCGTATCTTTCTCGTTCTACCTGCGCGTTTCTCTCGCTGCTCTGGTGTGCTACCCGAGAAACCCGGCACTACGCATTGGAAAGCTCGTGGACCGAATCTATATATGACGTTTCTCTATCGCTTTCACTTGCACGAAACCCAACCGAGGAGCACAGACCAGCGGTTTGTATGGTCTCGCTGTCTCTTCCTCTCCCTCTCTCGCAATGTTTCTCTCTTGGTCTGTCTCTTTGTCTCTATATCGTAGAACGGCGGGGAAACTTGAAAACTTTTGCATAAATATACTAAAACTATTGTGTCCTTTTACCTCGTCCATAGTACCATCGTGGCTACCCGGTGGTTATTTATCGTTGTAGGTTAATGAATTTCCATTTTGCTCCTCTGATTTATTGGCTAATCCACGCGGACCAACCAGCCCAGTTGACTCTACACAAAGTTATAGATTTACGCTCACTCAGAGACCACTGTGAACATGTATTGTACGTGCGGGTTGGTATGAGCACAGAAATGGCTCTCTTCTCGCCCAACGGCTAAGACTCTGGTGGCGGTGGAAAGCTCGAGACGTATACATCACTTTTGTGCAAAGTTTCTCCACCGTCGCGCTCTACCTTTTACTTACCATCTCTGTACACCATAGGCACTCTGCAGCTTGAGACTTTTAGTACCACAACTGACCCCAAAACTAATTGAAACGCTTCCATTATGAACGCTATTTATTTGTGTGGTCCATTTTCCGTTCACCTATTTACCAAATTAATCTTTGTCTCGTCAAAACCAATACTTTATTGTACTTTTTAAATTTAACATGTAGTTGTGATCGTTTATCATTCACCATTCGTGACACCTCTTTAATATATTTTCAGCACGCTTGGTTATGTTTTCTTTCGATTTTTGCCAACTGAATTTCTGAAGGCAGTACAATGAAGCGTTATGTAAAAGGTTCCAATAGCAATAGGTCGAGCCAGATATGGCAAATGTTGTCAAAAGTCTCGGTCAAGTAATAGTGCTTTATTGTTTAAAATATGAAACGTCATGATCCCCATTACGGTAGTAGTCTCGTCGCAGTCACGTTGAAAAGTTTATTCTCTGCTCAATCGATGAAAGCTTCGAAATATTGCAACATATCCTTATAATGTAGGTTGTACATGTTATCAGGATGTAAAAACTTATAAAGTAATGATGAAAACGCATAATATAATGTTTACCTAGCCCACACTTTTGTATCAGACTATCCATTCCGTCTACTAATGCGTAGAGACTCTGCGTATACGGATATGCAGACACTACTGCAATCTAGTTCTAGTTTGCTCCAGTCGCTTTGTGGCGGTAGCGTCGCCAGACATTGCTTAATTTAAATCGCTATATCTCTGAAACTAGACGTTTAAAATTCATAATTTTTTTTCCCCCACTTTGTCATATATTCCTCTGTAATTGAGAATTAAAAAAAAAACCGTAGACAAGCTTCGAAGTCATTGCGTGAAATGTGAAATTTTCCACTGCTCCCCATAAAAACACATGTAAAATCGTGCAATCTTTGATTGACGATATCTCTAATACAAAACGGTGAATCCTTTTGAAATTTTGCAGGTAATCACTTAATAGTGTCCTGAATGGGTCCTCAATATAAAAAAAAATCTATAGAAAAACGCCTTGGCGAGACTACTACCATAAATAGAGCCTTTGTACTAGCATACAGGATGATGGGCTCATTTCTACGCTGGTTGAACATAAACCTTATATCTATGAATGAACAAGTTTCTGTAACTTGAAATTGAGATTAGCTGACAGATTATTATAGACTCGTGAATAATAATCAAGTATGAGAAAGACGAGCGAGGTAATTAAGTGATATGAAGGCAAAATGTTTGTGCCAACAGAAATTAGAAGTGACAATCAACCCAAGATTGCGCACATCTCTCATATACGATATCAGAGCACCATTAACGACAATGGGCGGTAATTGTTCAAGGATAATCTGGTTGAAGTGTCGCTCTGCTGCCGAGTACGACTGCTTGGGATTAGTGCATATTAAGGTGGAGACCATTTGCGTTAGCATATCTGGCGATCACTTGCATATCGCTACAAGAACGAGTTTTGCCTGTAGAATTAAGAGGGGGTAGGCACCTTAAATAAATTTGAGTATCATCAGCAAAGACCATGTGCAAGCGAGTGTTATACTCTGTAGATGTGTGATCATCTGCATGAAAATAATTTCCATTTTTGTTTCACTGAAATCGGTGGACTGTTTGGGGATAGAACTGCAAAATTCATCTCACTCTAGGTGTGGTTGCACCACCCAAAACAGGTTACCGCCGATAAAAAAAAAACGTATCCAATAAATTTCAATGCTTTACCATATACATGAACATCAAGAAAATTGAAGGCGGGCACCAAAGTGATGGTCATTGTTGGTTCCATAACTGAAAATGCATATTCGTTTCTACGATTACAATAAAGTAAAATAAAATAAAAATGAACGTAAAGGTTGTCTTAAAATGATCTGACGTTTTTTATTACGCGTTTTTTTTTGTCGCGAACATAGAGTACTAATCTTTGACAACTGGCATCAGGAAGTATTGAGGTTTAGTCATGGAGAATTACACGATCGAGCAACGCATAAAAATTGTGAAAATGTAATGTGAAACAATGCACTTATTGCAGATGAAGTTTCATGGTCGTGTTATCTCGTACCGTGGCGATGTGAATTGGCCACCAAGATCGTGGGATTTGATGCCATTGGACTTATTTCTTTCGGGTTTTCTGAAAAGAAAAGTGTAAGCCAATGATCCACAGACCATTCCGGAGCTCAAGGAAGCAATTGGACGCACCATTAATGAAATTAGTCCGCAATTATGCAAACACGGACGAGGCGGCCATTTATCGGATATTACGTTCCACGCATAACCTCCATGTTTGTACCTTATATGAAAATAAAAATATTTGTACTTTTCAAATAAATAATACGTTTTATTAATAAATAAAAAATGTCAGGTAATTTTGAGACACCCTTCAGTTACCTCAGTATAGCAACGGTTCTCTCTGATAACACTTTATAATAAAACAAAATACCATTTGTCTCCAACAAACCCTGTATCCTAATAGAACATAACGTTTCGCAACGTTCGCAAATGAAGAAGCAGACACGTGAAAAGTGTGGAATGAGATTCGTCTCGCTTGGCGAAAAGTAGCTGGAACACGCAATCCGAGTTCCGGTGGTCGTCCGCGTGTTAATTGACAGCTCTTATCACTGGTTGGCGAGAAGGAATAGAGGGAACGGAAAAGCAACTTGAGCTCGTGTTATATCAACGTAGTACATAGAAATTGGTTGGCACGCGTATTCATGCACATAACCATGCTGTCGAGAGGGGTTTGTTCATGCAAACAGTTATCGAAAGTTTAATCGACACATTCGTCGACCGCGGTTGGTCGAGGGAGTGAGAAAGGTACGGCGAGCTGACGGTATTGGGCGCGCGGGGTCCGTCGAGGGTTGCTGATTGCGAGTGTGAGCGCTGCGGACAATTGGTGTGTAAGCGAGTGTGAAAGAGAGCATTTAGAGAGTGAGAGACCGAATGAGCTTGGGGATTGCCGTGGGGAGATAAAATAGAGATTGACGAACGCCGGAGCAGTGGATATTGAAAGAGTTTGGTAGGGGTTGTTAGAACAGAGAGAGAGAGAGAGAGAGAGAGAGAGAGAGAATGCAGGTGTGAGAGAGAAAATTGGCGACCAACGAAGATGAAGAGAAAGAAGGAGGGATGGTTGCGAGAAAGAAAGTAGCCCCGGTATAACGGATTTAAGAGGGTGTGGGATGAGAGAAAAGTTGTTATCCGGTTTATACCCAAGTAGCGGCGATAAGACCGCGATTTGTTTCCTTTTCGTATATATCGTTAGTTGTATGTGTAGTTAAGGTTTACGTGTGTTATAACAAAAGGCGCACATGTGTGTATGTGTGTGTTTGTGTGCTAGCTAAAGTCAAAGGAATGAGTGAGTGCAAAATCGCTACGAAGCACCCCCAACGTCGAATTAGCGAGAGGGTGAGGAGAGACGGAGAAGAGAGAGAGAGAGAGCGAGAGAGAGAGAGAGAGAGAGAGAGAGAGAGAGCACTGCTACGCTTCCTGCAGAAGTCATTCCGGAGTGGCCGCTTGAGTGAGCGTTACGCGTGTTCACAGAACCAACTTTAATCCAGCCTTGCTTACCAGTTCACCAAATACCAGAGGAAGTGAGATGCCGTAAAATTGGGGATGAGCGAGAGAAAGAGAGAGAGAGAGAGAGATCCCTCTCTCGGGAGGGACTCGTTAAGCTCTTGCAATATTTTTAATTACCCCATGTGGGCTCTGATCCTCTCTCTCTCTCTCTCTCTCTCTCTCTCTGCCTCTTTCTTCTCTCCTCTTTTCATCCCTACTCAGAAGTCATCGAGTTCTACGCCATTCCGAACAAAACCCTCTTGCTGTGCCCGAATGGGTAAACGAAGATCCGATAACGATTGGCCGCGACGACGACGACGACGACAACATCGAAAAACGTGCTAGGCTGGCATCTCTTTCCTCTTTTTCTGATTTTTTTTTCTTTCTCCTGCTATAGCCATTGTATATTAGAGAGTTCCGGCGTAAGCTTGCTTTTCGGTAGCCAACTCTTCACTTTTCTCATCGTGAACACTTTTGACATTTGCTTATTGACGGAGCACATCCGAGTAGACGGCGGAAAAAATACGTGAATTTTGGGAATTATCTCGAAAACAGAGTCAGATTTCATTCAAGTATATCGACAATTTTTTAAATAAATATATAATATATTGAATCGGAGCGCTGTTATTGTCGCCGGCGTACAATATGTCTCTCGCTGGCACGGTTTGCAATTCCCATGATTGCATGCAGTCGGTTGATCTGGAACGAAAATTTCTAAAAGTTTCTTAAACTGTTCTGTATAAAGCCCTTCGCATCGTAGGATTTTTTGAAAAATTAATTTTTCATAAAATGCCACCTGATTGAAATTTACATTCATTTTTCAACCTAAATTTCCGTCCTTTCTGGCTTGATAAGAAAATAAAATAATTGAGTAAAAAATCCTACAATGCGAAGGGCTTTATACATTACATTTGAAGAATCTTTTTGAAATTTTTGTTTCAGATCAACCGACTACATGCAATCATGGGGACCATCAGCGAGGGACATGTTTTACGCCAGCCACAATAACAGCGTTCCCAACCAATATATATTTATACCAAATTTTGTCAATATACCTCAATATTTATACTTTCGAATGAAACAAACTTGAATGAAATGGGGAAAATAGTTTTTGAGATAATCATTTTTAAAATTCACCTACTTTTTCCGCCGTCTACTCAGGTGTGCCCCCTTAAAGCCCCGCCACTACCGTATCTGTACAAAACGAAACTAAATGAAGAATTACCGTCCCCTTGAGAATTACAATTGAGCTAGTGAAGAAATTTGTTGGGGAGTCCCCGAATCGTACCACATCTCTATAAGGATTTAATAGAGACACCGCACATAGGAATCCACATCGGAATCCCAGCGGATTCTGCGCTATTTTTCGATTGACGTCGGTTGAAATTATCACTCGGAATTTGTTGGATCTTCCAAAAACAATATGATTTCGTGATCCAGTGCACTAATTAATTGGGAAGTCCCAAGATGCACTGATATCTCTATAGAGATTTGTTAGGGACACCGCACATAGGGAGTTCTCATTAGGATCCAATTGGATTCTATTCGATAATGTGACAATGCTTTAGGATTCATATTCGATTTGTACATTTAATTCCAATGGGGAATCCCGATTAGAATCCAATGCACGAGCGTGACCGTTTAATATAGGGATCCAATACGATGACCCATTGAATCCCTATCAGGAAGTATGGACAAATGGATCATTTTTCGAAAGATGGGCATGTCTAAAACATCGGGCGTACATTAATGTGCTATCTTCATCGTTCCGAATAGGGATCCAATTCGGTGATCCATCACTGTAGGGATTCAATGCGATGACCCATTGGATCCCTATCACGAAGTAGGGATAAGTCTGGAAATCCAATTGGATAATTTTTGTCGGATGCATTTTTCGAAAGGTGAATATGTCTTGAACATCGAGAGAATATTAATCAGTTATCTTCATCTTCCCGAATAGGGATCCAATGCGATGACCCATTGGATCCTTACTTGGAAATAGGGACAAGTATGAGATTCCAATTGGATCACTACGACAATTTCTGCACGGAAGTAGCGAATTAGCGCCAATTAGCATTTAGCCAGTGAGCTAACGATCAAATGGCAAGTTTCTCGCTCGTTCTCTCTTTCCGGCTCGCTTACCTCTACGTTCTCATAGGTTCTGCCTTCTCCTCTCTGTTATTTCGAATTTCTCTCGTATCGCGATGTATATATATGCAAAGACCGGAACGTCGGCGTGAAGATATCTATGTACAACACGCAAGGACAAACGCCAGACTCTCGTTTAGGCCGTTACCACTAGCTTCGCTCTTTCGACTACATTCAGTCTGCAACTCAGGTTGCGTTTCAACGCTCTGTTCCGGACGCCCCTGGGTCACGCGTGACGACCCGAAATATCCCGAGGTCGGTATCAGTCGTCTCTGTCGTGGCTCGGATACGAAACCCTAATAACGGTCCTATATTCACCTTCCGTGTTTCCATGAACACCCTCGGTATTTAGTACGTGCACCGTCCGATGCGTCGCCCGTTTGTCGACGTGTACCTTCATCTTTGGATTACCATTTTTATGTCGCAGAAACGCTTAGGTCGACGAACAATATTGAATTTCTGCAATCTGTTGGCTTCCATGATACCAGTAACGGAACACCCATTTTTTTTGTTGATTTTCGACATCCCCGTGCAGAATGTACGAGCGTGACGTTTTAGTACATGGATCCAATGCGATTACCCATTGGATCCTTATCAGAAAGCCATGCAGAAATTTCTTAGGGATACCTAAGTTCCGATCAGATCCCAATCGCGATATGATACGAATTCTCTAGAAGAGGTATCCTCATCGGAATCCAGATGGCGCCCACTATGTAGCACAAGGCAGGGGCGTGATAGCAAGAATTTGAAATACGTATTAAATACATTTTTCTTAGAAAAATAAATACACATTTTCTTAGTTCGAACGATCTCGATTTAATTTAAATATAATTACTTAGAATAAATAACCTATATCACTTTTATCCAGGAAATATGTCTTTCAAGGTCTATGTATTGTTTTTTTCGAAAATTTTTATTAAATGTAAAGAATTTTTTTCGAAATTCTGTCCTTGGCCTTGTCACTAAATACTTCTCGTTAACGAGAAGTATTTTTTTCCGAAATACTGTAGCACCAATTTTTACCTAATCCTTTTTGGATCCTTGAATAAATTATTTCAGAAAACGTCCACCATCTCCAGCTGATACGGATCGGTATATGTTCTGGTGATTTTTACATTCATCCCTGGGATACGATTCGATATCGAACTAGATCTTATTCTAGAATTTGGAGATTCTAGCCTGAATCGTATGCAAAGTTTCTATTTGGATTCTGACTAGAGTCCTTGATAGTTTCGTATTAGGACGCTGGCTGAAATCCGATTTACGAGCGTTACATTTCGCTCCCGGATACGATCCGATGTCCGACTGGATCCGGATCGGGAAACCAGGATCCATGAGAATATTTCTGCACGGGAAGTAGGGATAAGTATGGGAATCCAATTGGATCTTTTTGTTGGAAGGCATTTTTCGAAAGGTGGACATTTTTGGAACAACGACACAACATTAATGTACTATCTTCATCGTCTCGAATGAAAAATTAGAGTTGTAACATTGACTTGAGTATACTTTTATTTCAAAGGTACAGAGCCATTATTCTTCGATCAGTGGAATCGTTAGAGTGAATAAATAACGATGGTAATTTCTATATTTTTATCTTATTGATTGAAATCCTGATAAAGATGGGGGGAAAAAACACTACATCAATGTCAGTCCTTCATTTGATGAAAATGTCCAACGCATTAGATTGGAAAAATTCACCATTGAGCGATCACCTACTTGAGCATTGACGTAGCAAACAGAAGAGTGGACGTTCGATTTTTATAAAGCCGACTGAACGTGCATTTCCATCCGAATACTTTTAACCCTTCTAGCCTCATTACTCGCTTCATCGTTCCTCGCTTTTCCATACATTTGCTATAACGTTGTGTTCCCCCGGTATTCTTCACACGCTATCCCTTTTGTTCCGACATCGCCCAACGCCCATTTCCTCAATCAAGAGGCCGAAATCGATGCGATGCGCAAGGGAAGTGCCCAATTATCGTTAACTACTCCTGCGGATGCGATGTACTCCGATCGAAATCGCACGGGGTCGCGAAATACCCTTCGATATATTTCGAGTCCTGTATGCTCGCTCGTGGCTGTCAGTGCTCAACCCGTTGCGTTTGATTTCCCGATAGGATCCTGTGTCTCGTTCCCTCGATACAGATTATAATGGAATACATGGCTATTCAGACTCGTCCTAGACGCTTGTAAATGAGTATCTGCCAGCTTTGGAAATTCGACTTCCTGCGATCGATGTTTGCACTTAATTTTATCTTGAATTGAATCAACATTTCAGAATGTATACACAACAGGATCTCCAGTGAGATGCCAAAAAATAAATACTACAGTTCTGATTATTAAATTTCAACATGACTTATTAGCGAAGCCGATGCAGATTCATCTTCTATCAATACATATAAACCAGTTCCGTGGCCGACTGACTGGTATATAGACAACGCACAGTCTAAACCACTGGAAATGGAAACATGACATTTGGAAGATATCTTTCTTAGAAGTTGCAGAGGTGCACTAAGAAAGGATTTTTGGATAATCAACTCTTAAGAGGGTGAAATGGCGTGTAAAAATTTGTATCGAGAATTGTAGTCCTTGCGTGTATCAACGTGAAACTTGACATAAATATTCTTCAAAACAAATAATAAAACGCATATTTTAGGACTTTTTGAAACAATCCTACATTAGGGGTTATGAAGCTTCTATGACGTAATTTTCAATAACATTTTGGCAAAATTGCAGACTAATTTCATTAATGGTGCGTCCAATTGCTTCCTTGAGGTCTGGAATGGTCTGTGGATCATTGGCATACACTTTTCCTTTCAGAAAACCCCAAATAAAGAAGTCCAATGGCGACAAATCGCACGATCTTGGTGGCCAATTCACATCGACGTGGCACCAGATAACACGACCATGAGACTTCCTCTGCAATAACTG
Source organism: Ophion ventricosus (assembly GCA_963932345.1). Classification (NCBI taxonomy): domain Eukaryota; kingdom Metazoa; phylum Arthropoda; class Insecta; order Hymenoptera; family Ichneumonidae; genus Ophion; species Ophion ventricosus. The sequence goes on along the minus strand of OZ010719.1, from coordinate 5,220,225 downwards.
CATTGTTTCACATTGCATTTTCACAATTTCTATGCGTTGCTCAATCGTGTTATTCTCCATGACTAAACCTCGATTCTTCCTGATGCCAGTTGTCAAAGATTAGTACTCTATGTTCACCACAAAAACAATGGTGCCCAACTTAAAATGTCTCAAATGGGATGTCTCAAAATGTCAAGTCATTTTGAGACATCCTATAGTATATATACTTTTCAGAACAAATAATGAAAAACATATTTTAGGGTTGCACGCGAGTGAAGCCGCGAGTAAAAGCTATTTTTTTTCATTTTCTTGCCTTTAGCTAATAAATCATCAGGCCAACATCAACGTTATCAAAGTATCTTTCAAACAGATACTTTCTTGTACAATTTTACACGGCCTTTCCAAAGTCCTAATAGTTTGGAAACTTTGTTTCATTTCAAAAATTCACTTCTCTATAATTCCTTACTTTCTCAGACCAGCCTCTAAAACTTCCAGATGCTGAGGCAATTCAAATCGAACTACAGCAAAACCCCTATATATTTCAATCAATTATACACTTGAACTCGATACGTCTTCGTTCACGTATTTGCAGAAAAAACAAACAAACTGTGTGCCGACATAAATTTGTTAAAAAATTTACTTACTTGGGAAGAATGTGATATGATGAATAGGAGAAGGGAGGTTCATGACACACATATGTTACGAGCAAACGGCGCAGATCGTACAGGAATGGTTGCGTCCGGCGTGTGAATCGTGCCAAGAGCGGTAAATCAATCTGAAAGCGATACGCCATTTCTCTCTCCCTCATGTTCGTATGCGTGATATACATACATTCATCCATATATCCTATAAGCAAACTTGTATGTGTACAGGAGCCACCCTTTGGCTTCCTCGCACACAGCGAAGGACAGCAACAGTGCTGCGGTTTTCATAATCCTGACATGCGATGCTACAATTATACAGTTTCCACATCTGTCACTATACAATCCATATAATTTTCATGATCTTTGAGTGCCCGCTTCCTCCTCTCTTTTATTTTCTAGCCCTGGTGATCGCGTAATATCCGCTGTGAGAGATCTTCGAAGTTCGAAACAGGGATGGAACGATATGTCCTACAAAATCATCCATATGTAACTCTTGTATTTATATTTACATGTATAACATCAGTTTTCCGTGGGGATAGCGCAAACTGAATGTATACGCACTCTCCTCAGAGCCGAAGAGAACAAATCGTGCGGGGGTGGTTTCTTGACGGCACTTTTCGGGTCGTAATCTTGCCAAAAGCGGTTCTTGTCTTAGTGTTTTGTTGCAGTTTTTTTTCCGAATAAGGTAGTGCAGTGAACATTTCCGCAGATGCTCTTTTTTGGCACGATATTTGACACGTTTAGCACTATGAACAAAAAGATGTTTACACTTCGGCGAAACGACATGCACTGAATTTCAAGCTTGCTTATAGTACTTCTTTATAGATGCTTTACCATCATTAACTACACACACGCAATTCCGGCAATGCCATCTTTTGGAAAACAGCGAGAACTTATTCAACGTCCCGATAGATACAAACCCAAGCTCGAAAAAAAAACTTCCAAATTGTGTGTATCAGAGACTCGTGGCATTAACTATAGGCCGTTGACCGTCCTACAAAAACAGCAGGAAATTCCTCCTCTGCCCGTGCAGACATTTCTTAGGGATACCTGAGTTCCGATCAGATCCCGATTGGGATATGATACGGATTCCCTAGAAGGTGTATCCTCATCGGAATCCAGATTGCGCTCACTACGTAGTACAAGGCGGAGACGTAGTAGCAAGAATTTGACATACGTATTTCAAATACGTATTGAATACATTTTTCTTAGAAAATTAAATACATATTAGGTGTAAAACTTTGCTTCCGCTGTTTTTTTTCCAAAATTTAAGGCTTTCAGTCTCTTAAAGCCTCAAAATAGCTTGTTGAGTCACTCCCAATGATTCTGCCGATTCTTCTCACCTTTGGCACGAGCCTTTATCAAGTAATGCCTCCAGTTCGGAATCTTCGAAAATTTTCTCTTTTCCGCCGCCATACCGGTCCTCGACGTCAAAACTACTGCTTTTGAAGCATTGAAACCACCACGACATGTTCTTTCACTAAGGGCAGACTCACCGTAAGTAACCACAGTCAACCACAGTTTTCTTCAAACGGAAGCCGAAAATCAAAACTTTCCGCAAATGACGAGAATTTGGCTCGAAAACTGACATCTTCGATCGAGAATAAATTTATGATGCAAACACAAATTTACTAACGTGGTGCTGTCGTTATATTGACAGATATTCAAGCTTACTGTGTAACATTTTTTATCTGCCTATTTCGACCAGCACTTACCGCTGTAGCCATCTATCGAAAAACGGCGGAAGCAAAGTTGACACCTAATAGTTTCTTCCTTGGAACGATGTCCATTTAATTTAAATATAATTACTTAGAATAAATAACCTACATCATTTTTCTCCAGGAAATGTAAGTATTTCGAGGTCGATATATTGTTTTTTCGATTTTTTAAATTAAATGTAAAGAATTTTGCTCGAAATTCGGTTATTAAATTATATAAGTTTTGACAATTATACTCTAGCACCAATTTTTACCTAAACTTTTTCAGATCCTTGAATAAATGATTTTAGAAAATGTCCAGCGTCTCCAGCTGATACGGATCGGTATCTCCTGATAACTTTTACATCCATCCCTGAGATCCGAATCGATATCGAACTAGATCTTCTTCTAGAAGTTCACGATTCTAGCCTGGATACTATGCAAAGTTTCTATTTGGATGGAATCCTGGCTGGAATCCGTTTTGCGAGCGTTACATTTCGCTCCCGAATCCGATCCGATGCTCGACTGAATCCCGTTTGAGAAACCAGGATCTTAGTCCAAATCCGACTGTATCCATGAAAATATTTTTGCATGAGTATTCGTTACAATTTTTCATGAAATTTCGAGAAGCATATACCATACGTTGTTCAACGATCTTTTACGTGCTATCCCTTTGCGAAAGTACTTTATCGAGGTTCGCTAAAACGACAGGAAAGTTGTAAAATATTTAATGGTTCGTGTTGTTCCCACCTCGAGGGTGAAATCTTTCACTCCTCGGAGAAAGCGAGGGAACGGCGAGCACACCTTGTTTATCTACGATCAGTTTGCAACATTAATGCCAGCCATTTACAGTAATGGCTTGCAACGACCACAAACGGCACGAGCCCGCGCAGAGTTCTCTTCCACTTCGAAGTTTGAACGTTGCTCACCGTTGACCGTTTGCTGCTCCTCCCATGTTCCTCGTACGATTCATCCCTACGAGCACACGTTCTATCCATGACAACCGGTCGCAACACAATTACCAATGCCGCATACACGTGCATCACTGTAGAGCGCATCACTGACAGTTTGTCTCTCCTCCATATGTATCAGACCGTACAAGCTCTGCGGTATTAGGTTTACTGTATCGGATACATGTATGGTGTTACGTCGAGAGGATCCGTTGTCCTGCTGTAGGTGGACGTCATCGTTGACGTCAACCCGTGTATACGGCTCATCGGAAATTTCGATTAATCGCTATAATGGGGTGAGAACTGTGCCCTCATTGTCCGCCACGCATCGCTCTTATCTTTTTGTCTCCCCCGCACTCCCTTTCTCCTTCCATGGTGGCTATAACATTCGTTTAACTGCCAACGTGTTTTTAATCATCGGCTGAAAGAAGTCAAGGGGGCGTGTGAGTTTAACAGTGATTTTATCACACGTATATCATTTCAAGTCGTTTAATCGTCTAGTCATTGTGTTAAAAAAACAAAAATGCCGAAAGCGCAAGTTTTTACTTCATTTTAATATCAGAAATATAGAAAACACCATTATCCTTGCACATCTATTTGAAGGATCTTTGAGGCATGATCGTAGGGAGAGACTGAAAGGAGTGACATGTGCTGTAAACTCAGCGAGATCGCACTCCTTTTTTTTTGCGGTACTTAAGGTAGTAGTCTCGCAACAGTCACGTTGAAAAGTTTATTCTCCGCTCAATCGATAAAAGCTGTGAAATATTGCGTAGGTTGTACATCTTATCGAGATGTAAGAAATTATAAAGTAATGATGAAAACGCCTAATATAATGTTAACCTAACCCTCACTTTTGTATCAGACTATCCATTCCGGCTACTAATACGTAGATACTCTGCGTATACGGATATGCACACACTATTGTAATCTAGTTCTAGTCTGCTCCAGTCGCTTCGTGGCGCTAGCGTCGCTAGACATTGCTTAATTTAAATCGCTATATCTCTGGAACTGGACAGTCAAAATTTATGATTTTTTTTACCCACTTCGTCATATGTTTCTCTGTAAATAAGATTTTTTTTTAATCTGTAGAAAAAAATTTCAAATTTATTGCGTGAAATGTGAAATTTTCCACTGCTCCCCATAAAAACACGTCTGAAACCATGAAATCTTTGATTGACAATATTTCGAAAACGGAACGGTGAATCCTTTTGAAATTTTGCAAGTAATCATTTAATAGTGTCCTGAATGAGTCGGCAAAAAAAAAATCTATAGAAAAATGCCTCGGCGAGACTACTACCTTAAGATAATTTGCAGACGAGATGGTGTATATTCTTTTCCCCATTGTTTTGTGTAGGTTTACCTGCCCTTATGGTGTGTCCATAATCCGAAATCCTTCGTCAAATAATTACGGTGAACTATATTTTTCTATACCAATTATTGTCAATTTACTCGACGAAAGATCCGGACATCTCAGTGATACGGAATTCCCGACATAATAAATGTGTATGTGTGTGTAAAATTTCGTATGCAAATATGAGGGCCTGATGCGAAAACTTTTCGCGGTGCGCCCCTATCTTGATTTTGAAACGTGATGACATTTAATTATACAAATCACCATGCGGGGTACTAGACAAAACCAATATTTACTCGACTCCTTAGACGGCAGAGAAGGTTGTGTACAGTAAAAGGGGGAGGAAGGGCTGAAAAAAGTGTGGGGCAACGATGAGAAGAGGGGAAAAATCACGACGAGTGGAAACCAACCGAGCATGGAAGCGGCAGATTTCGCGAGATTCATAATCAAGGAGATTCATTTGCCTCTGTAAATAAAAATGTAATCCCTGAGATCCTTGCGTCCTAGGCTTCGAGCTTTTCTCGAAGTCGGAGCAAATCGCTCTTTTACAAACGCACAAGGTCTCTCCTCGCTATTAACCTTCCTCGAAGGGCTACGCGGCGAGAACGAAAAATGTCTCTTGCTAGAGGGTGAGTTTGTCTTTGTCCTAAAGTAAGTACTCTCCATTCGCAATGGAAAGAGGAGCTGAGGAGAAGAACGAGGGGGTGAAAAGAAGGAAGGAAAAGTAGTGTAGCTATGGGGATAAGTATACAGATCCTTCGAGAAGGACACGGAGGTGGAAGAGTGACGTCACACGGCGGGAAAGCGGTTGTAGACTATGCTTGATGGTAGGAAGTTCAGAATGATATAGGATGATGTTTGTCAGCAAGAAGATAATGCTGACATGATGCAATCTTAAACTTTCTACCCATAGATGCACCAAATTCTTTAAGTTTGAGGATGGAGGAGCAAGGAACATCACTTTGGTGATGTTCCTTGCTCCTTATATTTGGTGACATATAGGCAATGCACAGCCTAGGCCACTGAAGATGGAAAAATTAAATTTAGAAGATATGTTCCATAGAAGGTATCCGTGCAGAAATATTGTCATGGATACTGTCCGATTCGGACTAGGATCCTGGTTTCTCAATCGGGATCCAGTCGGATATCGGATCGGATCCAGGAGCGAAATGTAATGCTCGCAAATCAGATTCCAGCCAGGATCCTAATCCGGAACTATTAACGTCCAAATTTTAGGTAAAAATGTTGAAAATTTACGGAACTATAATTTTTTTTAGCGAAAAAGTATTTTTTCCGTGTTTTCACCTCTTTATGAATTTTTTAAAATATGAAGCCATTTTATTTCTTATAAATAATGATTTCGTACATCATTTAGAATGTTCAAAGCATGTTCCGTAATTTTTTGAGCCACTTCGGACGGATAGTTTGGTCACAATACTTTTTTGGAAACTGACTGGGTAGAATCGACCCAAGTGTGGCCACCGCGATTGAATTTGGAATTGTGACCACGAAGGATTAATGACTCTAGTCAGAATCAAAATAGAAACTTTGCATAGGTTCCAGGCTAGAATCCCGAATTTCTAGAACAAGATCTGGTTCGATATCGAATCGGATCTCAGGGATGAATGTACAAATAACCAGAAGATACCAATCCGTATCAGCTGGAGACGCTGAACGTTTTCTGAAATCATTTATTCAAGGATCTGAAAAAGATTACGTAAAAATTGGGGCTACAGTACAACTGTCAAAACTTATATATTTTAATAACAGAATTTCGAAAAAAATCTTACATTTAAATAATACTTAAATAATCTAATTTAATACTTAAATAATCTTTACATTTAATTAAAAAATTTCGACAAAACAATATATAGACCTTGAAAGACTTTGTATTTCCTGGAGAAAAGTGATACAGGTTATGTATTCTTAGTAATTATATTTAAATTAAATGGAGATCGTTCGAACTAAGAAAATATATATTTAATTTGCTAAGAAAAATGTATTTAATACGTATTTTTAATTCTTGCCACCACGTCTTCGCCTTGTATTACGTATTGGGCGCCATCTGGATTCCGATGAGGATACCCCTTCTAGGGAATCTGTAGCATATCCCTATCGGGATCAAATCGGAACTTAGATATTCCTAAGAAATTTCTGCACGGGTAGTAGGGGTGCGCTAAAGAAGGGTTTTTCGAAAAACAACTCTTGAGGAGGTGAAGTGGGGTGTAAAAGTTTGCATAGAAAATTGTATTTCTTGCGTGTATGAACTTGAAACTTGGTGTGAATATTCATCTCAACAAATAATAAAACGCATATTTTAGATTTTTTTTCAAAACAACCCCTAATTAGGGGCGCAACGGGGTGTTGAAGTTTTTATGAGAAAATCGAGTTCCCTGCTCTAATCTTAATAAAATTTGGAAGATATGTTCCGGTGCATTAAGAAAAGGATTACATCTCGAATGGTCAACTATATGTGGACTGTTGGAGTGCCTAAAACTTGAATGTACTTGCCGAAGACAATAAATCATACAATATTGTCTACAGAACTATGTAGCTTTACACCAATGACATTGTATGATACTGGAGTTGGAGGTTGGCACTTTCATACTACTGTTTCATCAATTACCAACCCTTACCGCAGCCAGTCAGTCTACCAACGTGCCTGAGAAATATGACACTCTATCTTCTTTCTCCATTTCTTACTTGTTTTCTTTCTTTGTTTATCTCCTATCTGGATCAAATCCTAAAGTCCACGCGGACGAAGTCGCAGGCAAAAGCTAGTTACTTACAATAGAAATGATGGATAATGGTTTGCTTTGCCATTGCTCATCATCAAAGTAGCTGATAGTGGTTTGCGTTTTCTTTACTTATTATTTTCGCAACATTGCCGTGCACTATATTATTATATCTGTGTACTGCAAGTATTTTGAGCTTTTCCGTCATCGTGTTTTGGATTAGTGCACGTTGAAATCGGAGCATCCCTCGACCACTTTATCTCCTATCGCGTTTACTCCGTGGCTTACGCGACTGACGGTTTAATTAACGCATCGATAAAAGCGATTAACTCACGGCCCGATAATAACCACGTGCGTCGCTCGGAGAGGGCGGATTTTATCACCACCGATGGAGGTTTAGGTCGAGAGCAACAGAGAGGGGAAGAGGTGCCGCTGCTTGGTAAAATGAGAATGCAAAGCCTTGCCGGATCTCGATGCTCTAGCCAGAGTGCTAATTGCTAAATTCAATAGAAAATATTGTAATTATATCGGGTATATAACCTTTGATTAAATTATTATACTAACGTATTCATACGTGTTCTCTGAGCTAGTTTCCCGAATGATACCGCAATGCAAGTGCCAAAAATGAACAGTCAATACAATCATTGAAAGTACCTGGGTATTGCTTTTTTTTAATTTCCCGACTCCCAAGGTAGAAGTTTGCGAATTTTTACGTATTCCCCTTTCCAATTGAACCCCCCTTCTAAAACGCACCAGGAAAGAAGCCTGTATCGACTTTTTTCACCAAGAAAGAGACTTCGGCCTTGAAGGATTGAAAATGTATGCCGTTCTTTGTTTAGAATACCCAGTGTCGTTCATCCATGTACGTTTAAGCGTTTTTTTTTTAAGTTTTTTTTTACGTATAATATTTAAACATCGTTTTTGGTAAGATCGGTCTTTTACGTTTCGATTTTTTTTAGAATCGATTCCGAAAATCGATTTTTTTCAGAAGATCTCTAATACAAACTTTTACATCCCATTTTACTCCTTTAACAATTGATTTCCGTAGAATTCCTTAGTGCACCTCTGCACAATCTAAGGAACGTATCTACCAAATTTCATGTTTCCATCTTAAGCGTATTAGGCTGTGCGTTGTCTATACGCCAGTCAGTCACGGGACTGTTTTACATGTATAGCTTATTCCAAAGGCTGTAATGTCCCAAAATGTCCATGACCAAAAAATAAATTAAAGATCATCCTTTAAACCTCCAAATGGATAGCCCACATTCTATAGATATAACAGATTCAAAGTATCCTTTCCCCATATGTTTGCGCCCACATGTGTCTGTATGTATTCTAATCTTCTTGATGTGTGTGTGTGTGTGTGTTTTTTTCTCCCTTGTCGTCCTCAATCAGAGTCCCTACACTTGCCTATCGCCTATACTGTCTTTCTGCATTGCCTCGGTTCGTCGATCTTCGTAAAGTACCGGATTACCGAGCTGAATTCTATTACGGTGGTACGTTGAGCAAGCCGGAACCGGTAAACGGAAGCTTTCAAGATATTATTAAATACGCAAGGGGGGGGGGGTGGGTTTAGGGGCATGCAGAGGGGTGGCAGTGCTTTTCAAAGGTTCGTCAGCGGAACTTTTGTATAAATGGAATTCGATACTGGTGCCTGTGTGTATAGATGGAATTATCGCTATCTCGTGGATCTTTCCACAAACGGAATTTAGGAATTGAATCGAGTTGTATGTTCATATCCTTCTTTTGCCACGTCGCATTCTCATTAAAATCGCGGCGGCTTGGAAATTCGAAAAATAGAGGATTTTTTTGCTTTTTTTTCATTTCATCGTCAATTCGTGAACGGATCCTAGGTACAAATCTGTCATAGACACTTTTAAGCTTTATAGCCGTTGTTCTCGCGTGTATCGTATTACAGTGATGAATTCGTTCGTCCGTCTAGCAATTTGTAACGCGAGCTTTTTCGGTAACAATCCCGATGCTCATCCTCACTGAATCGCAGCGGGATGACGCGCAAATTGGCGTGTGCAATCGATACATGGCTTGTGACGGAATTAAATCGGTGGCTAGACCTTCAACGGATCTGTGCAGCTATTCAGTTTTAAAAAAATCGTCAATAATTATTCAATGAAAGACATTTTTTTCCGAAAATTGGCGCCATGAAGAACTGAATTTTCCCGGTTTTCGATTCCTCGGAGATTATTCTTGGGTTCCATCAAACATCAAGCACTGAACGATATCATTTTTAATCGCAACTTTTTTTTCGAAAAACCCACAGTTCGAGAATTAGCGGGGAATGATTAAAATTGGACATCCGGTATAAACATCAATAGCGTGCATCAATAGCCGGAAGAAATAACGAATATGAGAGATCGATCCAGAAACGTCGAGTTGAAAAAGTGGCAGACTTAAGGGAGGAAAAACATGCAGGAGACGAAAAAATAGTCAATTTTAATTATTTTTCTTGGAAAGGAACAAAACGTTTTACATTTATAAAACTTGAGATACAATTTATTCCATAATGAAACTATTAAAATAAATGTTTGGATTCCAATGGGGAATACCAATTAGATTCCAATGTATCAGCGTGTCATTTTAGTATGGTGATCAGCTGCGATGACCCATTGGATCCCTGACAGGAAGTAAAAACGAGTACACTGCAAAAAGAAAAATAATTTAAATAGGATCTATTTGAATCAAATGGGTTTTATCCTTGCCTCACGGCTTACTGTGACTCTATTTGTGTCAAATATTATTTTTTATTTGTTCAAGCTATTCTTTTAAAATATTAAATATATGCAAATTGAATAAATAAACATTAGATTCAAATTTAATAAATAAAGATAAAATATGATATGTCGCACGAATACGAGAAAGGAATATAGGTTCATGACATAAAGGTGCGCTGAAAAAAAGTTAAATTATTTTTCTTTTTTTTTCCACTAACAAGGCGGTCATTTGGAAAAAAAAGAAAGGTATCATAGTGCCTTTTATTAACAGGCGCGACTGCTTATGAATAGAAAGACTAACCCTTTTTCTCAACTGCAGAATGTTACAAGTCTTCTAATGAAAACAAAGCCATAAGATTTATGAGAGACTGAATCGTGTACCATTTTTTCGTCTGTCTCTTTTGTCTTATACAACCAGATGAAATCAAATCACAGCTTTATTATTCATACAATATTCAGTTATTGGACGATATTAAGAGGGAACGGTATCCGAAGCAAAACTTCGACGCAGCCCCGGCTCGAGTCGGCAAGGCAGAACTCGTTCGAGCTTCTGCCGAGAGATGTCAGCACGCTTACGCGCGCTGATATCTCTGACCGGGGCATTGTAAATGCCTTTCCGCGTCTCGGGACGCGACAAGGCATTCGTGTTTCACGCAGCGCGTGTGCGCGTGTGCGTCAGTGTGTGTTCACTACGGTGGCCGCACGCGGTTGAAGATCTGTATCTCCCCGCGGGCTGGCCCTTTGTAGCGAGCACATACTGCGTGTGCGTATATACATGACATACATTCATACATACACCGGCAGCGTTGAGATAGAACTTTGTTTTTCTTTTCTCAAGGCCGATTTCTCGAGAAATTCAAAATACGAATTTCGTAGCAAGAGTCCTTGCTGAGTGTACCGCTTCGCTCAGTAAATATGACTGGTGGTAACACACTGCAAATCGCAGCAGCACAAGTAACGCAAAAGTAATTGTTTAAACAATTATTTTTTCATTTTGCCTCGATCACGATTATGATCGGTAGATACGGTACTTTTAGTACCTCTCAGCGAATAGATTGCTGCTTGCGAGTCGCTAAACGTTATAGTAATAATAATGCAAAAATAATTGTTTAAACAATTATTTTTGCATTTTGCCTCGATCACGATTATGATCGGTGGATACGGTATTTTCAGTACCTCTCAGCGAATAGATTGCCGCTTGCGAGTCGCTAAACTTTATGGTAGAAAAAATGCAAAAATAATTGTTTAAACAATTATTTTTGCATTTGGCCCCGATCACGATTATGATCGGTAGATACGGTATTTTCAGTACCTCTCAGCGAATAGATTGCCGCTTGCGAGTCGCTAAACTTTATGGTAAAAATAATGCAAAAATAATTGTTTAAACAATTATTTTTGCATTTGGCCCCGATCACGATTATGATCGGTAGATACGGTATTTTCAGTACCTCTCAGCGAATAGATTGCCGCTTGCGAGTCGCTAAACTTTATGGTAAAAATAATGCAAAAATAATTGTTTAAACAATTATTTTTGCATTTGGCCCCGATCACGATTATGATCGGTAGATACGGTATTTTCAGTACCTCTCAGCGAATAGATTGCCGCTTGCGAGTCGCTAAACTTTATGGTAAAAATAATGCAAAAATAATTGTTTAAACAATTATTTTTGCATTTGGCCCCGATCACGATTATGATCGGTAGATACGGTATTTTCAGTACCTCTCAGCGAATAGATTGCTGTTTGCGAGTCGCTAAACGTTATGGTAAAAATAATGCAAAAATAATTGTTTAAACAATTATTTTTGCATTTTGCCTCGATCACGATTATGATCGGTAGATACGGTACTTTCGGTACCTCTCAGCGAATAGATTGCCGCTTGCGAGTCGCTAAACGTTATAGTAATAATAATGCAAAAATAATTGTTTAAACAATTATTTTTGCATTTTGCCTCGATCACGATTATGATCGGTAGATACGGTATTTTCAGTACCTCTCAGCGAATAGATTGCCGCTTGCGAGTCGCTAAACTTTATGGTAAAAATAATGCAAAAATAATTGTTTAAACAATTATTTTTGCATTTGGCCCCGATCACGATTATGATCGGTAGATACGGTATTTTCAGTACCTCTCAGCGAATAGATTGCTGTTTGCGAGTCGCTAAACGTTATGGTAAAAATAATGCAAAAATAATTGTTTAAACAATTATTTTTGCATTTTGCCTCGATCACGATTATGATCGGTAGATACGGTACTTTCGGTACCTCTCAGCGAATAGATTGCCGCTTGCGAGTCGCTAAACGTTATAGTAATAATAATGCAAAAATAATTGTTTAAACAATTATTTTTGCATTTTGCCTCGATCACGATTATGATCGGTAGATACGGTATTTTCAGTACCTCTCAGCGAATAGATTGCCGCTTGCGAGTCGCTAAACTTTATGGTAAAAATAATGCAAAAATAATTGTTTAAACAATTATTTTTGCATTTGGCCCCGATCACGATTATGATCGGTAGATACGGTATTTTCAGTACCTCTCAGCGAATAGATTGCTGTTTGCGAGTCGCTAAACGTTATGGTAAAAATAATGCAAAAATAATTGTTTAAACAATTATTTTTGCATTTTGCCTCGATCACGATTATGATCGGTAGATACGGTACTTTCGGTACCTCTCAGCGAATAGATTGCTGCTTGCGAGTCGCTAAACGTTATAGTAATAATAATGCAAAAATAATTGTTTAAACAATTATTTTTGCATTTTGCCTCGATCACGATTATGATCGGTAGATACGGTACTTTCGGTACCTCTCAGCGAATAGATTGCTGCTTGCGAGTCGCTAAACGTTATAGTAATAATAATGCAAAAATAATTGTTTAAACAATTATTTTTGCATTTTGCCTCGATCACGATTATGATCGGTAGATACGGTACTTTCAGTACCTCTCAGCGAATAGATGGCTGTTTGCGAGTCGCTAAACGTTATGGTAAAAATAATGCAAAAATTATTGTTTAAACAATTATTTTTGCATTTTGCCTCGATCACGATTATGATCGGTAGATACGGTACTTTCAGTACCTCTCAGCGAATAGATGGCTGTTTGCGAGTCGCTAAACGTTATGGTAAAAATAATGCAAAAATAATTGTTTAAACAATTATTTTTGCATTTTGCCTCGATCACGATTATGATCGGTAGATACGGTACTTTCAGTACCTCTCAGCGAATAGATTGCTGCTTGCGGGTCGATAAACATTATGGTAAAAATAATGCAAAAATAATTGTTTAAAAAATTATTTTTGCATTTTGCCTCGATCACGATTATGAACGGTAGATACGGTACTTTCAGTACCTCTCAGCGAATAGATTGCTGCTTGCGGGTCGATAAACATTATGGTAAAAATAATGCAAAAATAATTGTTTAAAAAATTATTTTTGCATTTTGCCTCGATCACGATTATGATCGGTAGATACGGTACTTTCAGTACCTCTCTGCGAATAGATTGCTGTTTGCGAGTCGCTAAACGTTATGGTAAAAATAATGCAAAAATAATTGTTTAAAAAATTATTTTTGCATTTTGCCTCGATCACTAGTATGATCGGTAGATATGGTACTTTCAGTACCTCTCAGCGAATAGATTGCTGCTTGCGGGTCGATAAACATTATGGTAAAAATAATGCAAAAATAATTGTTTAAACAATTATTTTTGAATTTTGCCTCGATCACGATTCTGATCGGTAGATACGGTACTTTCGAACCTCTCGGCCGTTATGATTGCTGATTGCGAGTCACTAAGCGTCATGGTAAAAATAATGCAAAAATAATTGTTTCAACAATTATTTTTGTATTTTGCCTCTATCACGATTGTGATTGGTAGATAGGTTACTTTCAAACCTCTCAACAATTATGAATGCTGCTTGCACTTTGCAAAATCTAACGTTAAAAATATTGTAAACATGATTATATAAATAATTATGAATGTCTTTATTCTCGGCCACGATTGTAACCGGTATACACGGTACTTTACATATTTTTGAGCAAATATGATTACCGCCTACGCGCTACAAAAACCAACGGAAAAAAATGTCAATAAATGTTTAAACAAGTAATGTATTTTTTCTCAACCACGATTGTGATCGGTGTAGGTGCGGTATTTTGTCCGTCTCTCTCTCTCTCTCTCTCTCTCTCTCTCTCTCTCTCTCTCTGTCTCTCTGTCTCTCTGTCTCTCTGTCTCTCTGTCTCTCTGTCTCTCTGTCTCTCTGTCTCTCTGTCTCTCTGTCTCTCTGTCTCTCTGTCTCTCTGTCTCTCTGTCTCTCTGTCTCTGTCTCTCTCTCTCTCTCTCTCTCTCTCTCTCTCTCTCTCTCTCTCTCTCTCTCCCTCCCTCCCTCCCTCCCTCCCGCCCGCCCTCCCTCCCTCCCTCCCTCCCTCTTTAAATTTCCAAACTTCCAAACTTCCAAACGTCCAAACTTCCAATCTTCCAAACTTCCAAACTTCCAAACATCCAAACTTCTAGACTTCCAAACTTCCAAACTTCTAAACGTCCAAACTTCCAAACTTCTAAAGATCCAAACTTCCAAACATCCAAATTTCCAAACGTCGAAACTTCCAAATGTCCGAACTTCCAAACATACAAAGTTCCAAACGTCCAAACTTTTAAATTTTCAAACTTCCAATCTGCCAAACTTCCAAACTTCCAAACATTCAAATTTCCAAACTTCCAAACGTTTAAATTTCCAAACTTCCAAACGTCCAAACTTCCAAACTTTCAAACTTCGAAACTTTCAAATTTCCAAACTTCCAATTTTTCAAACTTCCAAACTTTTAAATTTCCAAACTTCCAATCTTCCAAAGTTCCAAACTTTCAGACTTCCAAACCTCCGAACTTCCAAACACCCAAACTTCCGAACTTCCAAACTTCCAAACATCCAGACTTCCAAACTTCCAAACGTCAAAACTTCCAAACTTCCAAAGATCCAAACTGCCAAACTTTGAAATTTCTAAACTTCCGATCTTCCAAACTTCCAAATTTCCAAACTTCCAAACTCTCTCTCTCCCCCTCTCTCTCTCTCTCTCTCTCTCTAATTATCATCGAATACGAATGAATTTTCATCCTGATAACATCGTTATGTATACATGAGAATTTAAACCTACAATTTCCAACCGCCACTGGCTTTACATATAACTTTTAGACCAATGAGAGCACAGCAGCATTTTTCAAACCAATAGGCGAGCGTTAGTTTCGTGTGACATCTCGCTAAAACAGACCCCCTCTACTACATTTTTAAAAGCATTTTCAATGCTAATATTCCAAACCTCACAGTTTTCAAGTTATCCCATCGGTGCAGGTTACAGGACAGCGAAGGCCAAACAAATAATGTTTCACAGCGTAAATTCACAGCTTAGAAAACGATGAGCTTTGGAATATTTAATCTAAGGAGTGAAAAGTTGTATTTTGTTATGTTGAACTGACTACAGTCTTTCAGATTTTTTTTTCCTAAATTTCCGAAATTTTAAAGTTTGGGAAAAAATCTTTAAAAAATGTAGCAAGTCCGAAATAACAAAATAAAACTTTTTACTCCTTAGATTAAATATTTCAAACCTCATCGTTTTTTAGACTGTGAATTTACGCTGTGGAACATTATTTATTTGGCCTTTGCTGTCATGTAACTTGCACCGAAGGAATAACTTGAAAACTATGAGGTTTGAAATATTTAATCTAAGAAGTAAAAAGTTGTATTTTGTTATTTTGGACTTACTGAATTTTTTCAGATTTTTTTCAAAATTTAAAATTTTTGAAATTGTTTTAAATTTTGGAAAGAAAATCTAAAAAAATATAGTGAGTCCAAAATAAAAAAATACAAGTTTTTACTCCTTAGATTAAATATTCCAAAGCACATAGTTTTCAAGTTATCCTACCAGTGCAGTTTCAGGACAGCAAAGGCCAAACAAATAATGCTTCACAGCGTAAATTCACAGCCTAGAAAACGATGAGGTTTGGAATATTTCATCTAAGGAGTAAAAAGTTGTATTTTTTTATTTTGGACTCACTACATTTTCTTAGATTTTTTTTCCAAAATTTAAAAAAATGGCAAAAATTTCCAAAATTTGGAATTTTGAACAAAATCTAAAAAAAATTCAGTCAGTCCAAAATAACAAAATACAACGTTTTACTCCTTAGATCAAATATTCCAAACCTCAGTTTTCGAGTTATCCTATCCCATAGGTGCAGGTTACAGGACAGCGAAGGCCTAACACATAATGTTTTACAGCGTAAATTCACAGCCTAAAAAACGATGAGGTTTGGAATATTTCATCTAAGGAGTAAAAAGTTGTATTTTTTATTTTGGACTCGCTACATTTTTTTAGATTTTTTTTTCCAAAATTTAAAAAAATGTCAGAAATTTCCAAAATTTGGAATTTTGAAAAAAATCTAAAAAAAATTCAGTCAGTCCAAAATAACAAAATACAACTTTTTACTCCTTAGATCAAATATTCCAAACCTCATAGTTTTCGAGTTCTCCTATCCCATAGGTGCAGGTTACAGGACAGCGAAGGCCTAACAAGAAATGTTTCACAGCGTAAATTCACAGCCTAAAAAACGATGAGGTTTGGAATATTTCATCTAAGGAGTAAAAAGTTGTATTTTTTCATTTTGGACACGCTACATTTTTTTAGATTTTTTTTTTCCAAAATTTAAAATAATGTCAGAAATTTCCAAAATTTGGAATTTTGTAAAAAATCTAAAAAAAATTCAGTCAGTCCAAAATAACAAAGTACAACTTTTTACTCCTTAGATCAAATATTCCAAACCTCATAGTTTTCGAGTTATCCCATAGGTGCAGGTTACAGGACAGCGAAGGCCAAACAAATTATCTTTCACAGAGTAAATTCACAGCCTAAAAAACGATGAGGTTTGGAATATTTAATCTCAAGAGTAAAAAGTTGTATTTTTTTATTTTGGGCTCACTACATTTTTTTAGATTTTTTTTTCCAAAATTAAAAAAAATGTCAGAAATTTCCAAAATTTGGAATTTTGAAAAATTTTTTTAAATAATTCAGTCAGTCCAAAATAACAAAATACAACTTTTTACTCCTTAGATCAAATATTCCAAACTTTATAGTTTTCGAGTTATCCTATCCCATAGGTGCAGGTTACAGGACAGCGAAGGCCTAACACATAATGTTTTACAGCGTAAATTCACAGCCTAAAAAACGATGAGGTTTGGAATATTTCATCTAAGAAGTAAAAAGTTGTATTTTTTATTTTGGACTCGCTACATTTTTTTAGATTTTTTTTCCAAAATTTAAAAAAATGTCAGAAATTTCCAAAATTTGGAATTTTGAAAAAATCGAAAAAAAATTCAGTCAGTCCAAAATAACAAAGTACAACTTTTTACTCCTTAGATAAAATATTCCAAACCTCATAGTTTTCGAGTTATCCCATAGGTGCACGTTACAGGACAGCGAAGGCCAAACAAATTATGTTTCACAGCGTAAATTCACAGCCTAAAAAATGATGAGGTTTGGAATATTTAATCTCAGTAGTAAAAAGTTGTATTTTGTTATTTTGGACTCACTACATTTTTTTAGGATTTTTTTCCAAAATCTTAAATTTTAAAAATTTTAGAAATTTATTTAAATTTTGGAGAATTTTTTTTTACTATGTAATGAGTCCAACATAACAAAATACAACTTATTACTCCTTAGATTAAATATTCCAAACCTCATCGTTTTCTACACACTATTTTTATTTATTTGATTATTTATTTTATTTTATATATTTTTTAAGTTGAATCATGCATTGTCATCTCTTAGATGCTTGCTTGCAAAATTTTAGTGCTATAAGTAGTTGGGAAATGAATGAAATATCGATTTTTCTTTTTGCATCTCACAACAAGTTAAATAAAAGCTAGTAAAAAGGCGATACTCTTCATTACTTCAATTCATTTCTCGACAATTTCTCAGTTGATTTATTTGACACTTAGCATAATTAATTGCTTGATCCTAAATCTTGATGATATAATATTTTCAGAATTAACGGCGATTTATTTCCGTTTGTTTTGCGAGCATTAACGTCTGTAGAAGCTGCTTTCCCATTAGCGACCTTGTTAAATTAATATATTCATAACTGCTAAATTAGTTAGTAAAAAATTCTGACAATTCATATATTATTATTGTATCAAGAACTATCATTTTTCAAATTTTCAAGAATTTTTGAGCATTTTTAATATCTATCCAGTAATACCTTAAATATAAAAGTTATGAGAAGAAGATATCTATTTAAGATTTTTTTTATCCAATTCAGAAAACTTTGTGTACAGCGAGTGAGGAAGCCAAGCTTCGCAGTGTGTTGTCTGCACTTTGTAAGACACACAAAATTATCCGCTAAGAAGCGGATAATTTTGTGACACAGAAAAATTTCTACACTGCTTGAACCAACCAGACTTTGTTTGCACATAAAAATATGGAAAATCTTACCTTTCGCTGTTCTCGCAATAGTGTCCCTGCAAAGAAGTAATGGAATGAATGGTTAGGTAGACTTATCCTGCAGTATTACAGAGTACAAGTGAAAAACTCTGAATAACATTTTGTAATTTTCTTTATAAGGATTCAGTGAATCATCTAAACATTTAATCTCGTCAATGAACAAATTTACAAGCTTGATAAGCAGTTGAGAAAGTTATATGCTTTTTTACTGCTCGTCAAACTGGTCATTTTGTTCATCGTCGAGATTACATATTTTGATGATCGACTGAATCCCTGTAAAGAGAAATACAAAATGTTAGTCAGAGTTTTTCACACGTACAGTACTGTGGAAAAAGTTTAACGATCCATTTTTTTCATTACTTCTTCGCAGGGGAGACGATTGCGAGGACAGTGAAAGGTAAAATTTTTCCGATTTTTATATGCAAACAAAGTTTCTTTGGTTAAAGCAGTGTAAAAATTAGTCTGCGACACAAAATTATCCGCTAAGAGCTTGCGTCTCTTCCAAAGCGCAAACAACACACTGCGAAGGGTAGCGTTCTCACTCACTGTGCACGTCATTTTCTGGATTTATGTTGAAGTTTGCATCACTGGAAAGCAACGAAAATTAATTATTTTTATTTATTCAAGTTTTTTAGCGCATTTATGCTTTGAAACCCACTCAAAGGTTGCTACGTATTCTTCTCAGAAATGTCGTATATTTCAATTTGCCACAAAGGCTTTGTATAACGATGAAAATAAAGGAATAAAAAAATGAAGAAAAATATATCGTTCCGTTCCAACGATGCAAATTTTACCCTCATTTCCGGATTAGAAGAAAAAAATCGAATTGATATGTAAATACCTAACCTCGACGTATCTCCACGAAAACGTTCCCCAGGTGACTCGCACGACGAAAGTATCCGGGACCCCGTCGGATTACTCACAACACAAAAACAATCGATTTTTTTCTTGTTTTTCGTCGAAAAACAAGAAAAAAATCGATTGTTATATAACACACGAAAACTTGTGACATGGTCGCAAGACGCTACCTCAGCTGTCAGTTTGTCGGCTCATCGAGTTCGAGCCGACACCGATATATGTCGAATGCGTGATGCGCCAGGCATAAGCGGCGGAATTATCGGGAACCATGACCGACGGAGTTCGTGCGAGTGCGACGGACGACGATGCTCGCAATCGTCAACAAATACATACTAATTATAGATTCCCACGGATTTCCTGAAATACGTGATGGAATTTAATGATTCAGGTCCCAAAATGTGTGTTTTGAATATGGCTACGCGGCTCTTCTCCCCTCTAAGTCGTGAGATGTGCCAAACTTTTTATTTCACATCACTTCTATCACGGATCCCGCATGGTAGTACAATCTATTTTTTTTTTTTTTGATTCAACAAATTTCATGAGAAGACAGCCGTTCGTCTATCAATTTGACATTGTCTGGTCAAATTTCGTGAAATTCTGAAGAGCCGTTTAGGAAATCCGTGGGTATCTACTATCCCGATCTGACATACCGGCGGAGTCGGGGTACCGTTCCGTCTTAAACA
The DNA here is from genome assembly GCA_963932345.1 of Ophion ventricosus. NCBI lineage: Eukaryota > Metazoa > Arthropoda > Insecta > Hymenoptera > Ichneumonidae > Ophion > Ophion ventricosus. Next base: position 5,200,111 of record OZ010719.1, on the reverse strand, counting down.
GATCTTGGTTCGAATAAATAAATATATTTAAAATAAATAATTTAAATAATGGAATGCATTAGGAAAAATTTGATTTCACGAAAAATCTCGTTAATTCAAAGTGAAAAAAATCAAACAGACGCATCTAGTTAATATCAAAAGACTTTTCCTGTCAGTGTATGAGATCCCAATTGGATCCCTGCGTAAATGTCTGCACGGGGTGCGAAAGATTTTCCAAAATTCTCTCTTAGACGTTTGCGTACACTGCCAAAAATCTACACCCTCCAAGTCTCTTTTCCACTGCATAGGTTATACGATACAAGTATCAACAATACAAGCAACCTTATTTCCTACACGGTACGTAGGTATACTTCGCCCTCACCTTAGTTTTATACTTACGAGTATGCGTGCATATGTGTGTGTATGCGTGTATACGAGCGTATGTGTGGAGAGAAAACGCGAGAGATTGGATGCTCTAGGGAGCTTTAGTGGTTGGCAGCATTCAATATTCCGTAACTTTGCCAATTTATCGATGGATGTGGCTCCCGTTGCCTTCCTCTATTTCGCCTCGGCAACTTCTATCTGCTTGGGACGTTCGCTTCGTAAACGTCACATGCATGAAGCACATATACGTACGTGGAAACGAACACACAATTTCTCGATCGCTTCGTACGGAGCCATACAGGGGAGTCTGAAACCTCTTTTAAGCCACCTCTGCTATAGCTCCCTTCACTCCTTTTACCTCTTTCTCGTCCTACGTGGTAACCTATTCTGAATTCCAGAAAGAATCTGTAGGTAGCAGGGCATATATGGTAGGAAGTTTCCGCGGTGGGTGCCGCTCGAGACTGTGTACGGTATTATATATATATATATATATATATATATATATATTGCTTTGTACAAGACTAGTAACGTCGTCTCGCTTGTTCTCTTACGGGTCCTATTGCCTACCGCTGTATCCAAGCTGCCACAGAATCTTCTTTCTTTTCATACATCGTTCACATTCGTGTGCTTTTTTTTCATTGGGATATTGTGAAAGAAAATTCCACGCCAAGTACATTATCGTAACGCTATTAAAGTAATACTATAAAAAGTAATACTATTACATTATCGTAATAGTATTACTTTTAAGGCCGTCTTCTAGGCTAGAATTTAAAAAAAATCGATTTATTTTTTTGTATATTTTCAATGTTTAGTATTTCAAGAATATACCCTCCAAAGGAAATTTGGAAATTCCAAATATTAACGGACGTCCAGGGGATTGCGATCGGTCCTGAAAGTCACGCGTTCGCTCTCAGACGTGGTGAACAGCGGATTCACCGCTCTGAACTCCGAACTTCTCATCATCAAAAAACATCGAAAGACTTCGATTTTGAAGAAGAAGGAGTATTTTATGGACCAGGAATCGCCGATTAACGAAATGTAAGTATATGTACCATTATATGACTTAGACTGCCTGAAACTGTACTCGAATCTTTAAACGCGTTTTTCTCGAAACTACTTTTTTCGAGACGGTTGACATGATATCTCAAGTTGTAATGAACCGATTTACTTGAAATTTTTTGTGGACCTTCTCTATATACCCCACTATCGCCCCTACCAGATTCATCGCGAAATTTTGTTATTAATTATTTTAAAAAGATCAACAATCGTGAAAAAAACGGCAAAAAATGACCTTTTTTTTTAACAGCCGCCATTTTGCGATTTTTTTTTTGCCTGAGGTAGGGGCTATAATGACATCCTTACTAATTAAGAATCTATTTTTTTTTTTTTTCAGATGACCAGGAGGTTTGGAATCATGTTAACGAGGAGAGGCCGTTTTTTTCCACCCCCACTTTACCAGCCTGCATCTACCAGAATTATGGATTTTTTTTTTCACCAATTTTTTTATACAATGTCAAAGGATGAATAAATATGTGGTAAAAAGATAGATATGGAAATATTTTTTGTTTTTTTTTTAATCGCATGTTAAAAAATCCCCAAATTTTGGCCCCCTAGACTAGAAGACGGCTTTAAGGCGTTAAACCACCATAGTTCAAAAAAATAGGTATAAAAATAAATAAAAAATTTGATGCGACTATTAAATATATAAAATAATGTTTATTTTTCACAAATACATTATAGTTTTTGGAACCATCTGAAAAAATAAACGAATAAAAAATGTTTAAATGGTGGAGATCTATGCCTAGGATCCTCTTTCGAAAATCCTTACCGATGGTGGAATTTTTTTTCTCTGCTAGACATCGTCTGAAAAAATAAAAAATCAAACATTTTTTTTAAAGAAAGGTAATAGCTAAAATGTAGCACAGAGAACATTTTTTTTTTTCGTCGAAATGACAGCTGTTTGAAAAAAAAACTCTGATCGTTACCGAAATATTGAGTTTTAAAAATTAATGAAAAAATGAACTCAGGCTCCAATAAAAAAAGTCTTAGGCTATATCCTAGATAATAATAAAAAGAATATGTCGTATAAATTTCACCAAAATCGGTTGAGTAGATATCGAGATATTTTGTCCACCATTTTGAAAAGAAAGTCCTACTGGACAAGTATCTCCGCCATATAAAATTTTTTTTTAATCGTATTTTTTAATTCGTTCATAAAACTATAATGTATTTGTGAAAAATAAAAATTATTTTATATATTCAATAGTCGCTTCAAAAAAAAAAATGTATACCTATATTTCCGAGCGCCGAGGTGGTGTAACGCCTTAAACTTATCCTGTTCGACTCAATGCCAAGGCTTCGTAATCAAGCAAGCCGAACGAAACATCTGCAAATTGGTACAAAGTATATATTCTTCCATTTTCCCACCGTGTATTAAAGTAGAAATAAGCCAAATCGATTTAAAGAGAAATACCCCATACATATATAACGCGGTTTCGGTTTTTCAATTTCCGGCTGTATGTTGTTCGCGAGATTCGATTCCCTTGTCGTTGCCCAGGTGAAGTTCTACACGAGCCGCAAGCTTGAGCGAAAAAACGCTTAAAAACATTCAAACAAATAACTTAATTGTTGCAGAATTTACAATCGTGTTTCTTGGGTAGGACTATTGAGGAGAATAATTTAAACGAATTTTTTAAAACATCAAGTAACATAAATAGTTATCAAGAAGCTCAACAATAAAGTATTTTAGACTTGAATAGACCGGATGATCCCGATTTAGTCCGGCATGCGATTTTGAAAATAGGGGTCTGTGGACTCTTGAAGTACTATCGGCTATTGACACAGCCAATGGCCACCGAACTCTGGCACGTTCGCGGAAAAGCCAGGACCAAACAGGATTAAGGATTCTCGTGTAAACTCTGAGAGCGAGAGAGCCACGGTATTCATCGCAATATGTTTATACATATATAGTGTGTGTGTGTGTGTGTGTGTGTGTGTCGAGATAAGCGGTGGGAATATCTATCGCCATAACCCCGACCGGGTTTCCGAGGGTTATAAATGTTATCACTCGATTGATTTCAGATAAGTCGCGGACAAATCCTTCTTCTCCTGGCTTCACGTTGCCGGTACCGCCCGACTTCGTCCCTTCGAATGTTATTCCGGAACTGTAGCTCGCGTCCACGTACTTTTCTTCTTTTCAACTTAGGCTTTATATTTTATTATTAATAGTCGAAGGGTGTCGATCCTAACACAAGATCGCTACTCCCGACATTTAGTGACCCAGTCAGCTAAAGTGCCAACTCATTGTCGGTGGAACCAGGCGTTAGGACCGGGGCCATTTTTAACGAAAGGCGGCCCCTAACAAGGCTACGCAACGACTAACGAAGAGTCGAAGTGCTTTCAAGTAAACACGTGACCACTCCCTCCCATCCTACTCCCACCACTAATCTAGCCGGGAGGGGGCGTCCACTTATGATTCGTTCACCTTCTAAGTTGGAGGTGGACCTAATAGATAATGATATTCTTCTTCTAACATATAATGAGGTCTTCTTTGTTGATACATTTTTATTTGTACTTAATTTTGATATTCCCATAATTTCTTCTTCTATCCTTATGAATCAATGTAACAATGTATTAATATTAACCTAACTTCCGTCGTGGGGTGACGTGGTGAATGTACTTTTCCACCGATCTCGTTTCCTGTTCATCGTAGAACTTTAGCCGAAGTAGACCCGTGCCAAGAATACCGCGCGTGGTCATGAGAAACAAAATGCGTCTGCGAGAAAAACACGAGGATACAAGATATGAGAGACAATAACGTTCAGCGATATTGCCTTATCTGCCAGAGCCCAACTATTACCAAAGTCATCAATGATACAACTGTTTTATCGGTTATTATTAGGAGAAAGAAACCATGTTGAGGCAGAGGAGCTCTTGATTGAAAGCACTGATCAGTAAGACGATGAAATACTGATGTTATAAAAGGGAAAAAAAAAGAATGGAATAGGAATACTTTTTGAGGAACAGCGGAAAAGTTTCGAGATATCGATTTTTGGAATACAGAGCTAATTCGATAAAGGAAGAAATAATTTTAAGACAGGCCAAATATAAACAGTGACTGGAAAATTGATTTATTTTCCCTTAACTAAAGGCCATTTAGACTCGCCCTAGAATAATTATTTTTAGAAGTAACTAGCTTTTGTCCGCGACTTTGTTTGCGTGGACTTGAGGATTTGATTCAGAAAGCAGATAAACAAGGAGAGAAAGAGCACGAAATGACCAATTATAATAAAAAAATCATTAGTGTAGAATTCTATGTTGAGTATTCCATTTTATTTTAGATATATGAAATATTCTATGAATGTAATAGAAATTACACATTCGGAAATGTGTAAAAAGTGACCACAAGGTAACACATGTAGATGTGTTAAAACAACACACTTGGATTTGCAGTGCTGGAAAATAAAACTACCACTACTACTACTATATTGAATGTTCGATCGTTGTTGTCGTAACTCCCCATCGGTGATGTACCATGTTTCTACGATTGATCTCACTTATCGAGTCCTTTTGATCTGTATCCAGAGATACGCAGCGCGTATCGCTTAGCAGGATTTCATACGAGGTGAGTCAATTGTGTAATGAGACTGATTTTTCTCAAATTTTTTTATTTGAATAGAATTTCAATTCAATATTGTCTGCCTCAAAATAACTTCTTTGGAAAGCAACACAGCGCTGAAGACGGTTTTTCCAATCCTCATAACAGTGCTGGAACTCGAATACTGGAATAGCCTTGAGTTTGTCGGTTACAACCGTTTGAATGTCTTCGAGTGTCCCAAAATGACGTCCCTTGAGGTGATTTTTCAATCTCGGGAAGAGGAAAAAGTCACAAGGACTCAAGTCAGGCGAATAAGAAGCCTGATGACCAACAGGAATGTTTTTAATGGCCATAAACTCGTTTATTAAAATTGCTGTGTGACAGCAATTTTTCTCATCCCCAATTCATTGGACAAAATCTGATGAATGATGGTGTGAGTCAAATTCAACTCTTCCCCGATCATTCTGACTGTCAACCGACAATCTGAACGCACAAGACCCCGGATTCTGTCGACATTTTCATCGGTTCTTGAAGATGAAAGCCTTCCGCTGCGTGGTTCATCTTCAATCGACTCTTTTCCTTCTGAACATGCTTTAAACCACCGAAATACCTGGGCCCTTGACAAAACACTATCTCCGTAGGTCTGCTGAAGTTTTGCCAAAGTTTCCGTTACACGGTGCCAAAGTCTGAAGCGAAACCTCATAGCACACCGTGGCTCGAAATCGATGTCACTCATTTTTTAGAACGCACTAGAAAGACCGGATTCACGAGAGAAAAAAATCGCTACGGACAACTAAACGACTCTAGCGAATTCAAACTCGTACTGAAGGCGTATCACATGTTCACTTGCCGCCCCTCAAAGTCCCGCATCTCAAGTGTTGCCAGATCGAACGCTACGTTGTCAGTCTCATTATATAATTTACACGACCTGCATTCTTTTGCACATATTGAAAAGAAACCAAGAAACAGGAAGTTCCACGATAGGGGCAGGCAAAGTTTTTCAATTTGCGTAAACATTCTCAATCTTCCGCCACTTTTCATCCCCCAGGCTTTGTTCCTCGTTTGCATACTCAGGATTGAACAAATTCGCTGATGATTCGAGAAAGCCGCGTGTCTAGACGTTGTAATCGAATTTCAAGGATACGTCGGGTATGAATATATTTCGACAATTGAAATCTTGGCCCTCAGGTGTCGAGGACCCACCCCCTGGGAAAACTCCTGCCGAGTTAAATGACGGGACACGCAAGAACTCTCTATACGAAAGAGAAACGGTTCTGCGAGGTACACAACGAATGAGAGAGAGAGAGAGAGAGAGAGGATGAGGTAAAGAAAGATAGGGCGAAAGCGGAAAGAACGTGAGTTTCGCGGCGGAATGAAATTTGCGCAAGTGTGCGCAGCGCCAATGCTTCATGAATATGGAGCTTTTCGTTTCTGTACACTTGCCATCAATCCTCTCGCAGCAGCCCCTCCAAATAGACGCTTCCCTCGGCTCGCCACACGGGATAAATATATTTGCGTGCTTTGTGCATGTGGAAGTATCTCGCAAGTAACTGAATCTCATACGTACAGAAATGGGTATGTGTATACGAAAGCAGATGTTGAGATGCAAGTGTGGAGAGACTCGATATAACATTATGCTGCTTCCAAAATCTCCTTGCGCGTTATCATATGTATATTCATACGCCCTCGATTCTTTAGGCTTTGTGTATGAATTTCTAGACTTCTCGCGCAATCTCTCCCACACCCTTTCTTCCCCTCTTCTGCTTCGAATCAACCGTGCACAGGATCGGGTGAAAGCCTGATCAGGGTGTTGGTGAAAACCATCATCCCGATATATATATATCTATATATATCCAGATACCGTATTTCAAAATGAAGTTAACTTGATTAAGATATATCTTTATCTATATATACAGGGTTTCAGGGAGATACCCGTGCAGAAATTTCTTAGGGATACCTAAGTTCCGATTGGGATATGATACGAATTCCCTAGAAGTGGTATTCTAATGGGAATCCAGATGACACCCACTACAAGGCGGTGACGTGGTGGCAAGAATTTGAAATACGTATTAAATACATTTTTCTTAGCAAATTAAATACATATTTTCTTAGTTCCTCTCTCATCACCATTTAATTTAAATATAATTACTTGGAATAAATAACCTATATCACTTTTATCCAGGAAATATAAGTCTTTCAAGGTCTATATATTGTTTTTCAGAATTTTTTTTATTAAATGTGAAGAATTTTTTCGAAATTCTGTTATTAAAATATATAAGTTTTGACAGTCATACTGTAGCACCAATTTTTACCAAATCTTTTTCAGATTATCGAATAAATGATTTCAGAAAAAGTCCAGCGTCTCCAACTGATACGGATCGGTACCTCCTGGTGATTTTTACATTAAACCCTGGGATCCGATTTGATATCGAACTAGATCTTATTCTAGAAGTTCGGGATTCTAGCCTGGACCCTATGCAAAGTTTCTATTTGGATTCTGACTAGAGTCCTTAATAGTTCCGGATTAGGATGATGCCTGGAATCCGATTTGCGAGCGTTACATTTCGCTCCCGGATCCGATCCGATATTCGACTGGATATCGATTGAGAAACCAGGATCCTAGTCCGAATCGGACTGTAGTCATGACAATATTTCTGCACGGGTAGTGCAGAAAACTGGAAAGGGTGCTAGAGGAGGTCATTCAGGATCGATGTAACCTAAAGCAGCATTATCCAAAGTTCAACGGTTTTCGAAAAATCAGCGATTTTCTATTTTCATAGATTTTTTTCAGGTTTTTGCACCCAATAACGAAATTTATATGAGTTTATTACATTAAGGTATTCCTTTCGCGGAGGGCCGCATCTTGTGCACGCATAAGCAGGGCCCTTTTGAATCACTAGTAAATACAGTGGCACTTGATAAAAATCAGTTACGATTAATCATTAAACCCAATGATAAAGTGGAGTAAATAAATTCTCATAAATTTTGTAGATTTAGAAATTTATATATTTTCTCTAGATGGTCGCGGTTACGAAAATTCTCATGCTAGAGACAATCTATTTTTTATTTTTTATTATTAATATTTTATTAAAACATTCGGCGACTCCCTGTTTTTATTGGCGTTACAGAATCTTTCGAATTTTTTGTCTACATGGAGTAGTTTATATCAGACATCTGGAGTAATGTAGTATGTAAATAATTAGATAAAGATGTGGCCAGCATGTCATCTCCATAAAGTGCCGTATAAATGAAACGATTTTAACGTCGTAAATTTTTTTAATTTTCGTTAAGTTGGCTTGAAATTTTACCAGTATACTGGCATGTATTCTTACTTCATTGTAGATGAAAATCACTGAATTGTTAAATATTCTGGTTCGTGAAAGGAATACCTGAAATGTACAAAATGTTGTATTATTCGTAACGCAATTTTTGATTATTCGTAAAAAAAAATGGTAATTCTGTGTGTTCTATCGATTTTTTAATTGTTTGATTTTTGCGTTTTTATTAAGCAAACCAGATTTACATTAATCACGAATAAATCGACCTTTTACCTTTGCAAGTAAATTCTTCCATTTTTTCATATTTTTCACCAATGATTTTTTATTTGAGAGAAACGACACTGAGTAAATAAATTTTTTTAAAATTAATTTCATATCAGTAGGGCGTCTATTCTTCTATGCGTTTTCAAAGTTACAGTTTTGTTTTGTTGAAATGATATTTTTAACATTTAGGTAAGGATACTGACTGCTGGAAATGAAAAAGTCGTTAAAGTTTTTATTCGATAGAACGCACAGAATCTCTAAATTACGGATAATTCAAAATGTTGTACATCTAACGTAATAGACTCATACGAATTTGGCTGTTGGCGCGAAAACCCGAAAAAAAAACTTATAAAAAACAAAATCGATCTTCAACTCCTTTCTCTAGCAACCTTTTTAGTTTTCTGCTCTCCCTCCCTAGCACCCTGTATATATAGATAAAGATATATCTAGATCAAGCAAACTTCATTTCGGAAGCCGAGCACGCGATAGCCGTTTACGTTAGTAATAATGAGTGATTGTCCAGGTTCCTCGTGTTCAGTCTGAACTCTAATCCAAGTATTCGCTCGTATCCATCCGGTACAATACACATTGGTCGTTGTTGTGATCATCATCGTTACTATTGCTCGCAGCCACTCTATCGAGTACAATGCAGTTTCCACGTCGAGTTATCGTTGCGACAGTGTTAGTTTCGCCACGAGTGTTGTATGAGAACTAGCGAGTGCGATAGGGAAATCAACGAGGAGGAATAATCTTCGTACACGTATATATTGCTAATAAACAGAATAGGGAAAACCGTAGAACTTCGAATGCAAAGTTACCGCATGATGCTCTTTGGACCCAAAGTAATCGATTTGTATGAACAATGATTGTTCATTATGCCGAACTCTCGATACACATCGAGTTATAAGTTTGCTCATCATAACCTACATGGGAATGGACAATGTCAGGTTGAACTCGGCGACGCGGAAGTAGCAGACTAGTTGCGGCGGTAGGAACTTGATGATGAAGAAGAAAAGGGGCGAAGTGGAGAAAGAAATAGAGGGAGAGGGAGAGAGAGAGAGGGAGAGAAAGGGGAAGAGAGAGAGAGAGAGAGAGAGAGAGAGAGAGAGAGAGAGAGAGAGAGAGAGAGAGAGAGAGAGAGAGAGAGAGAGAGAGAGAGAGAGAGCATCTTAGAGCAGAATCCACAGAGGACTGAAAGGGAAAGGGAGAGATAAAGAGACCCTTATCGGTGCAAATTTCATTTGGGATAGGATAATGAAGGAAAATGGAGGACTCAACGAGGAAAAGGAAACGGTAGGGTAATTGATAACATTTTGCCGATTATATGTGTCTACATGATGCTAAAGTTATTGGTCTACCCCAGGATGGACTAATAACAGCGAACAATTACTATACATCTCCGGCTATTTCGCTATCTCTCGATGCATCGCTTGACGTATCAAGCGATAGTGTTTTATACTTTCCGCTGGAGCTCTGTTTCATTAGAGTAGCAGCTGAAAGTGGCTCTCATTTAGAAGGGTGGGGAGGGGCATGTTGAGCAGTCGAGTATGTTGGGCAATCGAAATATCTGGAAAACTAAGCACCGCACGCGGGTGCATCAAATGGCGGAAATTAAAGTATGGACGAGAGGAACACATCACGCCATCCCCCGTTGCTATGCAGCGCACGGGACGGTAATACGGGACGTTTTATTATTTTTGCATTCAAAAGTAAAAAGAAACGTGATTGAAAGATTTTCTTCTACCATTGAATGAGAAAAAATATTTCAAAGTTCATTGCAATTAATGTTAATGTTTTAAAACCTATCTAATTTTGTTGTTGTTGTAGAAAGTGGTAGACCAGTGAAGTGAAGGCGGTTTTCAATAAGAATGAAAAGTACATAAGTGACCATTTGAATAAAGTACTTTTTCTAATTTTCTTTAGAATTTTGTCGCCAATTCAGTCTCATTCTCTCGTACTCACTAAGAAAATATGTATCTGGGTACATGTGGGTATTGCGACCAGCGTAAAGTTGCCACAAAAGTGGTGAGCGTAATACCGAGAGTTTACGTAAATGATAGTGCATGCCATGTAAATTTAGTGCTGCAATTTTTCGGGAGATTCGTCTTTCCGGTGAACTGTAACACCATCGGCTATAGAAGTCTCTCCTCTCTCTCTCTCTCTCCCTCTCTCTCTCTCTCTCTCTCTCTCTCTGCCTCTTCCTATCCCCCGTTTCTCCATCACTGAAGCTCGATTACACATGTTCCATCTTCTCGTACACAACTACGAAATACACACACACGCACACGCAGGCACATCGAGCCAGCACCTTCGGAAGCGCGACGACGGGATTGCGGGGGATGTGAGTAAATGATTTCGCGAAGTAAATTGGAAGGCTCTCCGGGGATAAAATATATATTCAGTCTAGCGCATACGATCTTCCGAGATTGCTCGAGCCACCGTTCCATCCACAGCAAACTGTACAGTTTGGCCTTCGTTCCTACCAGTCGCGTTCAAGAATTAACATATGCTCGGAAGACGTTAAATTTTTCTATTCAATGATTATTGGCGTCTTGATATCACGCTATTTCCGTCCACAATAAATCTCATGACATTGAGGTTAGATGGAGAAGAGATAGTCGAAGATTCGAAAGTGGAGAATTATATTTTTCCGTCACAACGCGTGCGAAAGTTTCTTAGGAATACCTAAGTTCCGATCAGATCCCGATCGGGATAAGATACGGATTCCCTAGAAGGGGTATCCTCATCGCAATCCAAATAGCGCCCACTACGTAACACAAGGCGGATACGTGGTCGCAAGAATTTGAAATACGTATTAAATACATTTTTCTTAGAAAATGAAATACATATTTTCTTAGTTCGAACGATCTTCATTTAATTTAAATATAATTACTTGGAATATATAACCTATATCACTTTTCTCCAGGAAATATAAGTCTTTCAAGGTCTATATATTTTTTTTCGAACATTTTTTATTAAATGTATAAAATTATGGTCGAAATTCTGTTATTAAAATATATAAGTTTTAATAGTTATACTGTAGCACGAATTTTTACCTAATCCTTTTCAGATCCTTGAATAAATGATTTCAGAAAACGTCTAGCCTCTCCAGCTGATACGGATTGGTATCTCCTTTGTTTTTTGTACATTCATCCCTGGGATCCGATTCGATATCGAACTAGATCTTGTTCTAGAAGTTCGGGATTCTAGCTTGGATCCTATGCAAAGTTTCTATTTGGATTCTGACTAGAGTCCTTAATAGTTCCGGATTAGGCTCCTGGCTGAAAACCGATTTGCGAGAGTTACATTTCGCTCCCGGATCCGATCAGATGTCCGACTGGATCCCGATTGCGAAACCAGGATCCTAGTCCGGATCGGACTGTATCCATGACAATGTTTCTGCACGGGAAGGAATTCAATTAATGATCATCATTTGAAGGCAGACACGGTAGTACACTGCAAATCCATGTGTGTTATTTTTTACAAGTGAGATGTGTAATTTTAAATATTATAACATTAAAATGAAGGTGTATGTCAAATTTTAGATCACGAAAAATTCTGAAAAAATAATCAAATACCACACCAAATATGCTTAGAAATAATACACTTAAGTATTTAATATATAAAACACATGAAGCGAATCCCGAAATTAAACATACTTGAAAATATGTAAAAAGTGACCACAAGGTAATAAAACAAGTAGCTGTATTAAAACAACACACTTGGATTTGCAGTGTATAATCAGCACACGGTGAAATAATCCTTTTAAATAATACAAATACTTTTTTGACCGCAGCAATTTTTTTTTCAGTAATTATGAACAATATTGCGATAACTCCCGTTATAAAATTATTATCGACAATAAAATGGATCGAACGATTTTCCAGCACTCTTTTATTAGACTCCAACGTTCTACTTTCAAGATACCGTGATTTTCGACGATGAGGACTCACCCAAATATTACTTTTATTTCGCGAATTCTCGATCGGATTATCATTTCGTTTTTATGGCGGGGCGGCCCGCAGCTTTAAGCCCCTTACTTCCTGCACGATTTTCCCGTGTTTTACTACCATCCTTGATTACGTTGAGCATTCGCTGACCGCGGGGTGTGAATGCTGGAATAACCAGTGACCTTCGCAGTGCAAATTTACCACGTTCAAGGATTTTGATAGGATTAACAAGGATTTGGGAACAAAGTTTACTACAGTGCTCTATTAATGTTTGAGCTAAACAGAAAAAATGTAATTCCTGACGAAATTAAAGTAAAGTTGACACCTCTCGCCACCATATTAAAATACTTTTTGCCACAATCGTCATTAAAATACTGATGCTAATTTATTGGGACTTTCGTTTATCGAACAATGACACAATGTGAGAAAACTTGAAAGGTGTGATAAGCCAACCGCGTTTCGCTTCGATGAGAGCTTTGAAAGAGTGAGAGGGTGGGAGGAAGATGGAAAAAAAAAATGCCGACTTTCAGTGTATGACAAGCAAGTAGCAAGAAACTGCTCCAGATATCGACTTGACGTTATACCACCTTCGCGTTCGGAAAAATAAGTAAAACATTTTTTTACGCGACTATTGAATATATAGAATTTTTGTCACAAATACATTATAATTTTGTGAACAAATAAAAAAAAAAAATAAAAAAATTACGGAGATATAAGTCGTCTAGTAGGACCCTCTTTTGGAAATCCTTGCCGATGGTACAATTTCTTCTCTGTCAGGCATCCTCTGGAAAATAAAAAAATAAACATTTTCTTGTGAAGGAAGGTAGTGGCATAGGGAAAACATATTTTTTTTGTAGAAATTACACCTGTTTCAAAAACAAACTTTTATTTCTGCCAAAAATTTGAGTTTCAAAAATAAAAAATAAAATAAATGCCATCTCCTAAATAATATTATAAATATGTGGTATAAATTTCATAAAAATCGGTTGAGTAGATCTTCAGATATTTGGTCCACCAGTTTGAAAAAAGGTTCCTCCTAGACGACTTATATATCCGCCATCTGAACCATTTTTCATTCTTTTATTTTTTAATTTGTTCATAAAACTATTTGTTTTATTAACAAATTAAAAGTATTTGTGAAATTAAAAAGTATTTTTTTTTAAATAAAAATCATTGCATATAGTTAATGGTGACGTAAAAAATTTTATTCATTTTTATACCTATTTTTTCGAGTGCCAATCTAGTCTAACCCGTTAAAATGTATACAAAAGTTGTAGAATTCTTTCATGCATAACTTGAATCTAAAAGAAAAATAAACAAATGATCACATTTTTATATTAAAAAATCCTCGATTTTTATCACGAATTTTTCGTTTTCAGTTTCAAATTTATACAATTGAAAATAATGTAAGAAGAATAACAGTATTCAAGGTTCGTAAAAATTCTTGGCAGTTCAAAATAAATGTAAACCATCCCAGGTTTTCACGTCATCAATCATAACTCTGAAAGACGTATTTTACGATACTGAAAAATTCAAATAAAATCATTTTTTACTTTCAGATACTATAATCAAATGGAATTTGAAAAGAAATATTGTTAAATTCAATAATACTTTTGTGTTGAGCCGATTAAACGCGTTCAATTTTTTTTTATATAAAAACCTTCCTAGTCTCCTTTTTTACTGTCTCTGATCACAGGAATGGCAGGGAGGGCCTATTCTGCGAGTGTCCGGCGCTGATACGAGGACGACGTCCTTGCTTCTCAACCCTGCGACGCCTTACTCTCACTCCTCTTTTTTTCACTTTCTCTCTTTTTCTCTCGTGACTATTTCCCTCCTCCCACTCTTCGTCGCTCTTATGGGTATAGCTTCGCTTCGCCGTTCCCTTACAAGAGGAACATACGAGAACATCACCGCATCAATAGCGGATATATAGATGTAATAATATGTACGTGAAATTTTAATTATGTCAAACAAATAGTTTCGACACAAAAAAAATTGAAAATTCGCTTATTTTCGGCTGCCTAAAGGGATCTCCCCCCTCAAGCCTTTTAGATTATTTTTTCTAACGTAAAAAAAACATCACAACTGAAACGACTCAACATGTGATGACCACAAACATTATTTAAAATTGAATCCAATACCGATTTGACTTCAGTTTATTTTATGACAGGTCAAACAGACCAGTATCTGTTTTGTACTTTCGACAATTTGGAAAAACGAAGGTGGACTACGAACGCATACGTAGACTGCGGCGCGAGTTACACTCGGGATAATACACTTTTTAGCGAAGTGCCTCTCGTTGCCATCGTCCATAATGCTTGCCATTATTTCCTACCCATGAAGGCATCAGTTAGGCTTTCACGCACATTCCTATTGAGTCGTATTATATATATATATATATATATATATATATATATATTGTCGATTTAATTTATACGTGAGTACGCGCACTATAGCAACGCGCCATTGTGAAAAAACCGCGAGAGCATTGAACGGGTGAGGCTTGTTTTCCGTTTCCACACAAACAACATTTCTATATATAAATATATATATGCGCATATTCGAAGGGTCCAGAGACGGGTGCCGCATCGGCTTTATAGATATTTCATGTAGGCACGCAGTACATATATATTTCGAATACGTTTGTTCAATCTATAGTACTCGGTCGAGTATATGAGTGTGGAAAATGATTCGTGCACCAACGCTTGCAAAAAGCGCATTGCCCACGTTCAATAGGATGCTTTATATATAGCCAAATATAGATATGAACTAGTCTCCGTTAAAGGGAATATTTTGAATTCGTCGCCAGTGCTGATAATACTCGAAATACAACTTTTCAGACAGTTACTCAATCACTTTCTGAGTGCCTGACTTAGTGAGGAACTGACTGACTGACTGAATAAGAAACCGACCGACTGACTGAGGAACTGACTGACTGACTGAGGACTTGACTGATTGATTGAGGAACTGACTGACTGCTTGAGGAACTGAATGACTGATTGAAGAACTGACTGATTAAGGAACTGATTAGCTGACTGACTGAGGAACTAAAGACTGACTGAGGAACTAACTGACTGACTGAGAAACTAACTGACTGATTGAGAGATTACGGAACTAACTGACTGATTGACTGACTGATTGAGAAACTGACTTGCTGACTGAGGAACTGACTGGCTGACTGAGGAACTGACTGACTGACTGAGGAACTAAGTGGCTGACTGACTGAGGAACTAACTGGCTGACTGACTGAGGAACTGACTGATTGAGAACCTGACTGGCTGAATGAATGACTGAGGAACTGACTAACTGAAGAACTGTCTGATTGAGGAACTGACTGATTGACTGAGGAACTAGCTGGCTGCGGAACTGAGTGACTGACTGACTGACTGACTGAGGAACTGATTGACGCACTGACTAACTGAGAAACTCGACACGCAACCCCCTGTACAATTTCAATTTTGGGAGCTTTAATCTATCGCTCTTTCATGTAGTTCCTTCACCCTTCCGCCTTCGGAAGGGTTTAAGGATTGATCCACCTTCCACATATATATATTTCTCGCCCTTATTGTTCCGCCCATCCGCGCAGTATTTTTTCTGTATTCGCGTTATGCATTCAGAATGAATATTCGTACTTTTTCACTCGATATGATACCCAAAAACTCGTCATTCGTTTATTTTTCCTCGGCTGATCTCTGCCGTGTTCGCGCTCAAGTTTCTTTCCGTTACCTTTTTTGAGAAATCGATGAGGTATCGGATCGACAGCTCCTTATCGTCGTCCACTCTTGATCGAGTCTCGATACTTCCCTAATTATCGAGAAAGCTTCCGAGCAAGCAGTTTTCTTGCCTCCTCGTTTATCTTTTGTTTTTCCATCCACCTGAGTCCTTAGCAATGCAATAAATTGGAAAAGTTTCGATCTCGTCACCATCGAAGAACTTGACTACTTCTTTTTATTTCCTCAATTAATGCTTATTGCATTGCTCGGTGTGGGCCTTGCAGTAATTTTAAAAGTATTCCTTTCGCAGAGGGCCGTATTTTTTTTAGGTGCCAGGGCCCTTTTTAATCATTCGTGGATTACCGTGACGCTTAATAAAAATAATTTAAAATCAATCATTATACCGAACGGTGGACTGGAATGAAAACTTGCACATAGATTTTGTAGATTTAGACACTTTTACATGTTCTCTGAAAAGTCGCGGTTACGAAAATTCTTCTGCTAGTAACATTTTTCTAAGCTTCATCTATACATATAAAAGAGTTCCGTGACTGACTGACATATAGACGACGCACAGCCTAAACCACTGAAGATGAAAACATACAATTTGGAAGATATGTTCCTTAGAAGGTGTAGAGGTGCACTAAGAAAGGATTTTTCGAAAATCAACTCTTAAGGGGGTGAAATGAGATGTAAAATTTTGGTTGGATTTTTGTTTGTTTCGGAATACAAAAATTGTATTCCTTGCATTAATCAATTTGAAACTTGGTATAAATATTCTTCAAAACAAACAATAGAACGCATGTTTCAGCATTTTTTAAAACAACCGCTAACTAGGGGTGCAACGGAGTGTTGAAGGTTGTATGGGAAAATCGAATTTCCTGCTTCTATCTCAATGAAATTCGGAAGATATGTTCTTGAAAAGGCGTAGAGGTGCACTCGGGAAGAAATTTTCGAAAAACATCCCCTAAAAGGATGGAACGGGATGGAAAAATTTCTCTGAAAAATTGTATTTCTTGCGAGTATCAACTCAAAACTTGGTAGAAAAATTCTTAATAACAAATAATAAAACGCATACTTCAGGATTTTTTAAATGAACCCCTAATGATGAGTGAAACTGGTAATAAAGTTTATATGTCTTCACAATTTTTTATATACTTGGCGCAGTTTATATTAGACATCTGTAGTTATTAAGTATATAAATTATTACATAAAAATGGTGCCAGTAGGTTATTTCCATAAATCGCTGCATAAATTAAACGATTTTCAGAGTCGTTATGTGTGTTTTTTTTTTACGAGTCCGGTAACTTGACTTGAAATTTTACCAGTATACTGGGATGTATTTTTACTCAATTGTCGAATAAAATCATTTAATTGTTGAATATTCGGATTATATTATATACGCGTACAAGATTGTTTGTGCTTCATTGTGATGATATTCTGACGTAAAGTATCAAATCATCGTCAGCTATAGTCCGCAATCTAAAGACTCATTAATTGTGATGCGAAATTGATAAAGGTTCATCTCTAGTCAGGCTTTGACCAAGTCGATGCGCACAGAATGGCTTTTTCAGTGTGAGATCGTTCACGGTGCTGGGATACCTCGTCCCTGAGTAGGCTCTGAGAGAATAATGGCAATTTTCGAGGATGACGGGCGTCTTTTCTTGCCAATTAATGTATGATTAATTGCCGACGAAGGATGACACTTAAAATATTGTCCCGAGAGGAACGGGGCAGATACTCCGACACGATGAGTATCAGAACTCGAGGTGTGCGGTATGTAAGGATGAACGAGGGGACGAGAGGAAAGAGGAGGCACATCTGATGGTGGTTTTGTTCCCGAGAAGAAGAGCTCTTCCTCTCTCTCTCTCTCTCTCTCTCTCTCTCTCTCTCTCTCTCTCTCTCTCTCTCTCTCTCCCTCTATCACTTTGTCTTTAACTTTCTTCCTCCAGGGCTTTCTTAGCTATGTGTTTACTCTGATTAGAATATTATTGGATCATTCCTGTCAGTTGGGGCGTTGCTCCGATCAGTCTCTCGGGAAACGACTGATCGTTGCGGCAAAACGCGAGAAGGCAAACACTCTTGTACTTAGGCACCGCACCATTTTACAATTTGGTTGAACAATCAGTTCCGAAGACGTCTAATTATAGCACGTCTGTAATTTTCTCGAGGAATGCAATTTCTTCTTCGTTACCTCCAAATTGCGAGGGATACATTTTTGACCTAAATATCGCTGAAAAATGACGATACTCGGGCATGCACACCTTAATGGTTAAGGGAGGAAATACATGTAGATGACAATATAGCCAATTTTGATTTTTTTTTGGAAATGAACAAAACATTTTACATTTATGAAACTTTGAATACACTTTATTACATAATTAAACATGAATATTGATCTGATAAATAAGCGAAGAATCGTTTATATTTCAACACCCAAATGCTGAACTTATATCCAGAAAACATTTGAAAAGTTGACAATTGAATAAATGGGACATAGAAGAAAAAATAAAATTTTGCACAACATTTTCGTTCTTTTTTGCACTAAAAGAGTGATTTTCATAAACTAGTAGGTATAAGTTTAAGCTAATATTGTTATTGATGTGTGTGTACAATTTTAGCATGATCGTTCATCTCGTTTTAAAAGTTATGTTTCCCATGAACTTAAAAAATGTAGTTTTGAGAAAAACGTGTTTAAGGTATTATTGGATGGACTGTTGAGCAAAAAGTTAGTCCAAAATGGGTTTGTTTGGGTTGGATTTACAAGTCTAGATCATGTCGTACATGTTTAGCCTTACAAATAGCTAATTTAATAATAAATGAACACTTAGAAATGTTAATTTTCCGCTTTTAATAACAATTAAAGTCAAATTCGACGATATTGGCGTGTACTTGACTGAGGTTTTGTCAGTGACTGTACATCTGTTTCAACTATCCAACATAAAAAATTCTCAATTTTTAAATTCAATTAATATGTTCAGATCATCTTATTATGATCAATAATTACCCAAAAACTAAATATATATTGAGTTTTCCAATGATTCATCGTTAAAAAAAACGATACTCCGTATTACCTTTATTAATTTATCGACAATTACTCAGTCGATTTATTCGAAACTTAGTATAATCAATCGCTCGATCCTAAATAGTGATGATATAATATTTTTAGAATTTACGGCGATTTAGTTTCATTCGTTTTGCAACCATTAACTTTTGCAGAAGCTGTTTTCCCGTGAGCGACCATATTAAATTCACATGTTTATAACTACTAAATTATTTAATGAAAAATTCTAAAATAATTCATGTATTATTATTCTATCAAGAACTGTCATTGCTCAAACCTTCAAGAATTTTAGCGATTTTTTAATATCCATCCAGTAATATCTTAAAGTTTCGCTACGAAAAGTCTATCTATTTCGGTGACTTGCCGGCTAACCAGCGATTTCAGGGCCATAAAATAGTCCTTCAGCTTCTTCATAAATGCATACATTTTTTTATGCCGTTACATGTATTTCCCCCTTAATATCTCTCGACTGCATTGACATCGTGACAAGCTCGGGATGGTCCGCTGTTCGAAAAAAGAAAAACCAAAATCGAATTGCAAAATGCACATTGGTCGAATGAGTGCGAAAGAAACATGTGAGTAAAAACTGAAGGCTTTTGATGAGTTCAACGACACCGCAAATAGAATATTTAGTAAGAATCAGACGAGTAAATCCAATTGTAATCAGAGATTCGAAAAACTCGGTAAGATAAAGCCGTGCGCTGAATTTGAAATGGTACACATCAGCCTCTTGTAATCCGTTTTCTAGATCCGTCGTGCTTTGTTCGTTTCCAGTGATTGCACAGTGATTGCCACGTCACTCACGAAATCAGCCGTTAGCATTCGCCAAATTAACGCAATTTACAAAACAAACGGCTAAAAGCGAGGAAAACCCTCCCGTTCTCCCACCGAAACGGACCTCGTGTGCAGTAAAACAACATGGACAGTAACCTATTTTGTAGCTGGAGGAGAGCACAGCGCTTAATTGCCAACGACCGCGGTAACGCGCGATTCGTTTATTGAACCCGCGCCGAGGAGAATAAAAAAGAGAGTACATCTCTCGGCGATCGTCAACTGCGAATGTATGTCACAGTAAAGAACAATTTATTTTTTTACTGTGAAAATTACGTTCCAGCCATGTATGACATTTTTTTCACTGAATTAGTGGTCAATATGACAATATTATTTTTAAAAAAAGGTAGCATCTCTGAATTATACTCTCAGTGTGCTATTCGAAACCAGTGTCATAGAACAAGGCTAATGAAATAAAAAAGATCTATTTTTTTTAAGTTTCAGAATATTCTTCATTGTTACACACTTTTTAATATATTTTTCTCACGGCTTTTGAATAGTTTTTACATTTACCAGAAATGGTGACACATTCTGTTCAAGCCCAGTGGTACGATTGAAAATGGTCTTCGAAAATCTGTTTCCCCGAAAAATAATTTCAAGGAGCTAGGTCACTCTGAACCAAGAAAAAATAGGCATTTTTTTTTATCCAAGCCACTTTTACCGCTTCAGGTAACGATTTTTCGGAAATCTTGATGCGCTGCGCGTCCCCCATGAGGCACAGATTATATTTGCGGTTCTTAGAGATTTTGACTGCCCATAATATTTTGGTGTATCATTTTTAAGACCCTTGAGCACCTTTCAAGCCAAAAAATGTTTTTTTTTCGATATTTCCAAAATCGTAGAATGGCCTAGGTCATTAATTTTTTTTTTTTAATTTGACGTCAGGAGAATTTTAAGAAAATTGTGCGCTTGGGATACTTTCTGCGATTGCACATAACCCGTTCGTATATTCGTATATACATGTAGGTAATTATCTTGATAAAACCTATAAGATTAAAATTATAAAGTGGGGTAGTCGCCTTATCACAATTTCGATAGTGTATAATTCCGGGATCGCCTGAAGAGTGCTGTGACCTGATTTAAATCATCCATCTTGTTTCAATCACGTGGAAAGAGCCGAAGAGACGGAAAGAGGAGGGTGGGGGCTGGGGAGGGGGGGGGGGGGGCAAGCGGAAAAGACGTAAGCAGAGAGAGGGTGAGAGGGAGACGGAAAATCCTCGTTGAACACGAGGGCCCGAGGGTTTTCCACCCTATATTTCAATCAGTGCTCCCGACAGAGCCACTATGACGTGGAAAAGCTTTCTCTCTCCCTCTGTGCCGAGGCAGTATTCCCCAGTTAGGCTTCCGAACTCTCTCCATCTTTCTACCTCTTTCTCTCTCTCTCTCTCTCTCTCTCTCTCCCTCCCTCTCTCTCTCTCTCTGTCTCTCTGTTTGTTTTACAGGGTAAATTAATTGACGTTTAAGAACGAAAAATTCACTCCCATCAGAGCCTCTACAAATCCATCGGCGATTCTGCGAGAATGTGGCTCGGTAAAACCGTTTATTTTTCGGCCTTAGCTGCCAATACCGTCGGCGTTAAAGTCTGTTGATTTTATCAAACGCTCGACGTTTGTTCCGAAAAACGTTCAACAATGTTGATGCAATTCATTCTCTTAATCATCCCATAGAATTCAGGGAAAACAATCAACACGCAGGGAAGAGATTTTAAAAAATATTAGAAGATTAATGAACAAAAATAGAGAACAATCAGCTTTTGCACGCGACTTCTTCTGCGTGGACTTTAGGATTTGATTTAGAGAGGAGATAAACAAAGAGAGAAACAAAAGTACGAAATGGAGAAAGAAGGTAGAGTGTCATATTCTCAGGCACGGTGGTAGACTGACTGACTGGGGTAAGGCTTGGTACGAGTAATTAATGCGATATGCAACTGACATTGCTAGCCTTACTTTACCTGACTGAGGTAAGGCTTGGTAATTAATGCAATAGTAGTATAAAAGTGCCAGCCTTGTTGAAGGTTGGCATCATAAAGCAGGTAATTTTGTCTACAAGGATATATTGCAAAGCCATACAGATCTATAGAGAACAATGATATCGTATGATACTGGACAACTCTAATGACTAACTGAAGTAAGGCTTGGTAATTAATGCAATAGTAGTATAAAAGTGCCAGCCTTGTTGAAGGTTGGCATCATAAAGCAGGTAATTTTGTCTACAAGACTATATTGCAAAGCCATACAGATCTGTAGAGAACAATGATATCGTATGATACTGGACAACTCCAATGACTGACTGAGGTAAGGCTTGGTAATTAATGCAATACGCAACTGACCTTACAAGCCTTACCTTAGCTAACTGAGGTAAGGCTTGGTAATTAATGCAATATGCAACTGACCTTACAAGCCTTACCTTACCTGACTGAGGTAAGGCTTGCCAATTAATGCAACCTTCAACAAGTTTGGCACTTTTATACTACTATCGCATTCATTACCAAGCTTTACATTAGTCAGTCACTGGAGCTGTCCAGTATCATACAATGTCCATGTTGTCTACAGAACTATATGGCTTTGCAATATAGTATTGTAGACAACATTGTCTGCTTTATGGTCTTCGGCAAGCATATTCAAGTTTTGGACACTCGATACTCTCGAACTATCCACACATAGTTGGCCATGCGAGAAGATAATCGTTTCTCATTGCACCTCTATGCACTTTAAGGAACATAGCTTCCGAATTTCATTGAGATAAAAGCAGGAAACTTGATTTTCCCATACAAACTTCAATAATCCTTTGCACCCCTAATTAGGGGTTGTTTTAAGGAATCCTAAAATATGCGTTTTATTATTTGTTTTGAAGAACATTTAAACCAAGTTCCAAGTTAGTACACGAAAGGATTACAATTTTTCGTACAAACTTTTACACTTCAGATTTTCGAAAAAAAACTTTCCTTAGTACACATCAACACTTTCTAAGGAACATATCCTGGAAATTTCATGCTTCTATCTTCAGCGGCTTTGGCTGTCCGTCGTCTATGTGTCAGTCAGTCACCGAACTATTTTATATGTATAAATTACTCAAGAAGAGAAAAGTGTTGGGAAATAAAAAAGGGCCCATGAATTCGAATATTCATTACCAAGAGTACAGATAACGATTTTTATGGCACTCGTTAAAGGGAAAGTTTGTACCATGTGTTGGGAAGAGCCAGCGTAAGTGGGGTCAGATATCGAAAAGATACAAAAGTGATGTCGAGCCCGAAATAAAAGCTCCACCGTAAAGTGAGCTTTTATTTTGCAGTCTTGGACGAGTGGCCCGCAGGGACTTTGCGAGCGAGCTTTCTCCCCTGAGTCTCCAACACTTATTTCTCTTACTCGCATAGACCTTCTCTTCCATAGTCTCTTTCACTCCCGTTGTGTTTTTTTTTTCAACAGACCTCTGTCTTTCGAACCGGATTCGCATTCTCATCTCATTCCTTCAAGCTTTGGTCTAACAACTCTTTCGTTCACTTGGAAAAGGCGGAGAAAGAGAGGTAGGAAAGAGAGAGAGAGAGAGAGAGAGAGAGAGAGAGAGAGAGAGAGAGAGAGAGAGAGAGAGAGAGAGAGAGAGAGAGAGTGAGGGAGGGAGTAAGATTGAGCGAGAGAGGAGGGAGGAGGGGGCGATGAAAAGAACCCGAAAGGGATAAAGAAGGTGGCAAGAACCTAGAGGGTGCAGCAGCGTATCATGGGATGTGTATACTCAGTACAGTGAACCGGTGAATTTTTTTTTTTCAGTCCATGGACGTCTCGTACCTTTTCTCTCTATACTCACAGCGTTTGCACAATTTCACAGAGCGAATAATTGGACAAACCGTCTCGCAACGAGTTTTAAGTGGATTTTCTTCGTGACATTGTTTTGCGGCTTTGTTGAAGGCCCAAAAGAAGATCTTGCAATACTAAATAAGTTCAAATAACACTTTCAAATTCTTCAAAGGGGACACTATAAGAGCAGCAAGATACAAGAGGGGTGAGGGGTGAGATAGGAGCAGCACGACATGGAGATAAAAAAATCTATTTTTCTACCTTTCGCATTTAAACAAAAAGATTTTAAGTAAGGCATTTGGGCGTACAGATTTCTTTTGCAAAACATTAGCAGGCCTACGGAGACAATTTTTTGTATGAGGTTTTTCGGTGGTTTATGGCATTTTCAGAAGGAAGAGTGTCAATTGAAGATAAACCACGCAGCGGAAGGCCTTCATCTTCAAGAATCGATGAGAATGTCGACAGGATCCGGGATCTTGTGCGTTCAGATCGTCGGCTGACAGTCAGAATGATTGAGGAAGAGTTGAATTTGACTCACAACACCGTTCATCAGATTTTGACCAATGGATTAGGGACGAGAAAAATTGCTGTCACACAGCAATTTCAATAAACGAGTTTTTGGCCAGTGAAAACATTCCTGTGGCTCCTCAGCCTCCTTATTCGCCTGACTTGAGTCCTTGTGCCTTTTTCCTCTTCCCGAGATTGAAAAACTACCTTAAGGGACGTCATTTTAGGATACTCGAAAACATTCAAACAGCTGTTTGAATGTTTTCGAGCCGACCAGCCGAAGTCGATTCCAGTATCCGAGTTCCAGCACTGCTATCAGGATTGGAAGAACCGACTCCAGCGCTGTGTGGCTTCCCAAGAAAGTTATTTTGAGGGAGACAATATTGAATTGCAATTTTATTCGGATAAATTTTTTTTTTAAACCAGTCTCATTACTTAATTTACACACCTCGTAATTTCCATAAAGTGTTGCATAAATTAGATTATCTTTAAAGTCGTATTTTTTTGTTTCAAGTTCGGTAACTTGGCTTGAAATTTTACCAGTATACTGGGACGTATTTTTACTCAATTCTCGACGAAAATTAATTCATTGTTAAAAAATCCGGTTCTTGGAAGGAATACCTTAACCTTTCCATCTCCGCAAGTGTATAGATTTCTTGGAACTGCCGCACACACTAAACGGTATGCACGAATTCGAAAGTTATTAATTCAACTTCTACGCAGGCTGCGAGAAAAACAAATATGATGCTTGTCTCGAACGAAGGGATGATTATCGGAGCGAATCAACCAATCGCCTTGAACGAGGTCGACTCGAGCATCGGTCTGAGCTGGACCTTCGTTTAAACAGAGATCTATATGAGCCTTGATCTAACTCGGATGATTGCCTCAAGATTGGTCGACGTAAGTCGCGGTATGAGTTCGTGGTTGAAGACTATTTGGTGCATTACTCTTCAATACGAACGAATTAAACAAGAGAACTGGAGCCGAGAGGGAACGCCGAGTGACTAAGAGGAGTGACTTAACATATTCCTCTAGCTCCAGATTTTCAGACATGTCTCTTCTTCTTCTGAGCATTCGGTTGGTCTCGCCCAAATCTTACAAATCCTTAGACAATGATACGCCTTCATCGCGTTTCTCACCCTGTCGACTTGCTTTAAGGGACTCGTGAAGAAATTGTCGTAGGTATCCAACTGGATTCCCATAATGGTCCTTACTTTCTGATAGCGATCCAATAGGCCATGGCATTGGATCCCTGTACTAAAACGTCACGCTCGTACATTGAATTCTAATTGGGATTACCCATTGAAATCCAATGTATGAATTCCCACATTATCGAACAGAATCAGATACGATTCTTGATCGACGCGACGCCATCACATTCTGTACATTGAATTATCTAAACAAAATATATAGATATATAAAATGCGTATGGTCCTTAAAGTACCAAACAATCGATAAAATCGAAAAAGTAAACAATCGATAAAATCGAATAAGTAAACAATCGATAAAATCGAAAAAGTAGACGGTTGACAAGCGTGCATTGGAAGCATCGGAAGAAGGGTGACAACTTCGTCGAGCAGCCAAAAAAGAAGCTGAAGATATTGCTTCTCCTGCGGAAAGATTTTTATATGGCGCAAGAACCGCAAAACGAAGAGACCATTCCTTTTTTTATTTATTTTATTTTGAACCAGTAGTGTTTACGCTGAGGCACTATCTTACAATTTGTTTAAATGACGATTGTGATGAAACAATGCATTTTGGAAAAGAACGTTTCAAATAGAAAATGTTCCTTTAATAATTTACCATAAAAAAGATCTCATTCATTTCTTTGTTAACTGTATTCGTAATGGAGGTATACACGCCGAAAGGTTATCTCGTCATGTGTCACTCTCCCTTCCATTTCCTCCTCTCATTAAAACCAGTCGTTGTCTATAACTAAATTACTAACAGAGTTTGCAAAAAACGAATAAGATCTTTTTTGTCAAAATTTAATTGCTAGGGTAACTAAAGATTAACAATTAAATAATTGTAAATTACGATTATAACAATTATCAATTAATTAATTGTAATTGTGAAAACTCACGATGAATTAATTAATTGTTACTGTAGTCGCAATTAACAAATAATCAATTGTTAATCGTGATTTTCCACAATTAGAAACTAATCAATTTTCAATTTTTTTGGTGTATTTAATTAAAAAGTAACAATTAAGACTGATTATTGTATAGGGCGCTGCGTAAGCCTACAAAACCCAAACGAACACGTCGTATCTGATATCTGTAAAGTTAAATAGGTTAATTGTTAGTTTTAATTATTTCTCAGAACAATTAGGAAAGTTAATTGCAATTGTTGTAATTGCGAATTGCAATTCACATAGATTAATTCCAATAAATTAATAGTTAAATGCAATTCATGTTAATTGCAATTATATTAATTGCAATTACTCAGCCCTCAGTCCTCTCAGTTCTCCTGACTACGCCAATGGTCTGAACATGTACATCGGTTACGTACGAGTGCACGAGTGAACCTGGTGTCCCAAAAGATCGCATTGGCACTCAAAAACGTCGTTTCTTTCTCCTTAGCTCGGTATTATTTATTAAAAGTGCTGTTCAGTATTGTCGGCCTGTTTGCGAAGTACACCGTAAGCCAAGAAGCAAGAGAACCTCTAGCCATACGCGCATTGCTTCTCAAGACTTATTCAACCCTCTCAAGAATGCACTCTTACTTCTCAGGCCTCCATTCCCGGCTCAACCTCGCGAGACTCCTGTAACATTACACTCCGTCGCAATGCAAGAACTCTCGCTGCGCACACACACGAAGGAGAGAACTGGGGTAGTGTAAGGTGATAAAAAGTTGAGAAGTGTCGCTTTTTGTCTCTCTCTCTCTTCTCTCTCTCTCTCTCTCTCTCTCTCTCTCTCTCTCTCTCTCTCTCTCTCTCTCTCTCTCTCGTCGTGTTGTATCCATAGGAATTCATGGGTAAACATGAGTTATTCACCCTGCAGCTTCCCCACTCAGACCTTCAGCAGTGCTCGCACAGGGTCGCTACAACTAGAAGTGTGCAAAAAGATGCTCGCTGCTGCTTGGTGCAAGACCGCGACATATGCTTAAGCAAACATATAGTACGGCATCGTACTATATGCGAGGGCTGCTGTCTAGTACACTGCGCCTACTCTTGTCAACCCTTTTGCAAATGTAACATCGCGTTTCGATGTCGTCCTACGAGTTCAGGGTGAGCCACTACTTTTGTACTGCTGCGACGAAAACACGGTTGTTCGTTTATCAACGAGTCTTGAAGTCCTCACTAGGAAGGAACATTACTTTGGTGTCCGCATTCGATTTTGTTCAAATTCGTGTCTATAGTGGAACATTAAAAACTATGTATACTATATATACAGTGTAAAATAATTCAAAGAAAAAAAAACATTATAAAACAAATTTAAGAAAAAGACAAACATTATAGAACAAATTTATGAAAGATAAAAAAAAAATTATAGAACAAATTTAAGAAAAAGAAAAAAAAAGAAAAACAATTTCAAGTTTAAGACCAAATAAGAGAAAAAAATTAATGGTGGAGTAATAAAGTCGTCTAGTAGGACCCTCTTTTGAAAATCCTTGCCTATGATTGAAATTTTGTTCTGTTAGGCATTGTCTGAAACAAAAAAAAATTGATGTAAAAAAGGTAATAGCTAGAGTATAGCATAGGGGATTTTGTTGTTATTGTTGTATATATGACAGCTATGTGAAAAACAATACTCTGATTTTGACCGAGATGTTGAATTTTAATGAATAAAAAATGAACTCGGTATCCAATCAAAGATATCCTATGATATATTCTAGAAAATATTATAAAGATTATGTGGTATAAATTTGATTAAAATGGGTTGAGTAGATCTCGAGATATTTTGCCTACCAGTTTGAAAAGACTTATATTTCCGCCATTAAAAAAAAATTATTCATTTTTTTAAATTTGTTCATAAAACTATGTCATATTTTACTATATTTCATACTATATTATATTTATACTTTATACTTTATTATATTTTATATTTTATTACTATAAAACTATATTTTATATTTTATAAACTATATTTTTAAAACTAGGTACTTGTGAATAACAAAAATAATTTTATATATTTAACAGTTACATCAGATTAAAAAAAATGTATACCTATTTTTCTGAGCGCCAAGGTGGTGTAACCTCTTAAGGGGTACAACCACCCCTTAGAATGAAACGTGTCAAGAGCTAATTTTGCAGTACCCTCTCAAGCAGTTCATCGGTTTTAGTTAAACAGAAACGAAAATTCTTATAATGCAGGGAAATGAATTCGTAGTTAAGGAATAAAAAGAGATCAATACCGACATATAAAAAAAAATATTAATAAGCCAAATTGTTTACCCACCTTAGCCAAAAAAAAGGTTACTTCACTGAATCGCCGCTCATGTCTTTTCCGTTATTCCTTCAAACTTCCCTCTGCCCTCATTCTTTTCGTCATCGTATCCTTCTTGAAATGCCATTTGTTTCGTGAAGATCCCTTGATTATTCGATTGTTGACAGAATTTCAAAGACGGACTATTTTTTCCATACATACCCCTTTGCCTCTTTTTTGACCATTTTCCAAATGAACTTTCCAGGGAAAATGATCGTGATATCTGCATGAATCGAACGGCATTTACTAAGTCTATCAAAATCCTTTTCAAAATCCCGCCATTAAATTCGTGTCATTCAAATATTACCAACACTACGGCTTTTTGAAATTTCACGATTTTGGTTAAATAAATAGTTATAATAAACTTGAGGTTACGCATGATGTTCAACGGAATGCAGCCACTTTATTCCAACTCTGGAAATACAACCTCCACTGCAACCTCCTTTAACCTTCCGCTCTATCTTCCTCGTTCAACTATCACTCTATCTTTAACCCGCCCACAGCTATGTCACCGGCGTCCTCCGAAAAAAGCGATGAGACGTAAAAACGATTTCGGAAATGCCATAGCAGAAAATATTGGAACGCGCTTGGCATGGCGAATGGATCGTCCTCGTCCCTCGGCGGTCACCGCGTTTACTATATTCTCGGTATAAGGCGTTTGCGAAAAGTTAAGGCAACGAGAAGGAAGGAGGAAGGTAATCGAAGTATATGGGGTACAGGAAGCGAAGCAAGCAACCCTAATCGCTACTCTCCCGCTATAAAGCACGATTTATACTTTCTATTTGTTATGTTCGTGTGTACCTGTCGCACCACTTTTCCCCCCTGGCCACGGAACGTTGTGTCGGAACGGAAGACGTAGTTAGGTGTTGCTCGCAAAAAGTTGTAAACGCGGTCGCTTACGTGAATGTCTTTTTTTTTCCAGTGGCCGACGGCGATACTATAGTAGCCAATGGCTATTGATCGGCTGTGAATTATTATCATGACATCTGGGGCAGCTTTGTCTTGAGTAATTCGTAAATTGATAAAAATAGATGGCAGATTGATAAATATAAAGCCATAAGTTGATGTTTTTCATGCTCTACTTTGATATTGCTGTTTAGACCATTCCGGTAAACTTGCACTGGGATCCCGTCGATTTTGTCTTCCAGGTCCTCAATGTAGCAAGTAATATCCAATACACAGCATTGTTGCTTACACGCAGAGCAGAAAAAAGATTCAAACCCCGCCCCCGCATACATGCATAGACATACTTTTATCCTCTCCAGACCTGGATAGAACCGGAAATGGTAAGCAGAGAAAAAGTGTGATCCCAAAATCGGAAACAGCAAGCAAGAAATTTGTCCCGCCATGCTATACCTTACCTATATGTTTGGGTTAGAATATATTAGCGAATGTCGTGGACGAAGGAACGGTGAACCGCCACGACTAGCTCTGGAAAGCCCTGCCCATCAAAGGATAGCTTTTATACCTTCTGTATTTACGAGGGTTGTTTCTTCCGGCGCTGGCCACTTGGAGATAAGAAAGCGGGATATCGGTCTGGTTGACCAGAAAATCTTGTTTCCCTAGCGTCCCTTCCCCGTAATCCCTTCACTGCCCACACTCCACCATTATGGGTGTATGAGTGTGTGGGTACGTAGACCTGTGACTGCAGAGAGTGGTCAATACCTTTACCCAAGGCTGTATACGTACATCTGTAATGATAGAGACAGAACGGAAATCCACCGATCTTTTTCAATCAAGCAATCGAATCTATGATTGAATATCATTTAAATGCATCAGATGGTTTATCACACTTCCAAGCTTATTCACCGGTATGACAGGCAACAGCAAATATCAGTGATATAGCAGCTGAATCAGCGGGGAAAAAAAACATAAAAAAACGATTGAGAAAAAGGTCAAGACGCTTTCAACTGGTCTGAGGTAAAAATGCTATACAACAGATTGGATTTCCACTCTACTACTCGAAGCAAAGCAAACTCCACTCATCGACAACCTCGAAGATACCAACGAAACGTTTTTTTTTTCTTCTTCTTCCACCGAAATCGAACAAGCTAAGCCAAGGTTGCAACTACTCTGATGTCCGATCTGTGGCAGTTCATCTTGAGACTCTAAAGTACACGTATAACGGGTGAACCTCCACAATAGAGGAAAACGATACCGTCCGACCACTCTTTCTGTTCGATTCTTCACGTCGAAAAGTTTATTTTCACGGGTATAAGGGAGAGAAATGACGTTTGAAGCGAATACTCGACCGCGCGAAAAGAAAACGTTAAGAGTTGAGCGATGGTGAAGAAGCACCAAAATGGTGTATAGGTGAAGTCCCGGAAGCATGTGTGCCCGCTATTTTGATCGTGGCATAAGAGGCCAGTTGAAAGTGTTGGGCGCCGATCTCTGCGCTCGACGGCATTTTACAATGAATATATCCTACGTATAGACATATACTAGAGGTGTATTGCGAAGGTGCCATCTAGAAAGGCTCTGAGGTTTGTTGCTGAAGGTGGATGGTAGACTGACTTGTACTTGCTTATCAGGGTGATTTCTTTTGCTTGTGAATCGGTGCTGCTTATACGCGGTCCCTGAACGTGGACAATAACTACAGCCTAGAAGCAACAACATAGGAAGAACGCACCCCGGGCACGGCAACCCCCGCGTCAGTTAGGTATAACGACGGGCTGAGTTAGAAAGTGGTATACAGAGTTAGCAGAGGTGTTCGAAGGATGGAAAATGATGGAGAATAGAGCGAGATAAAGGGGATTGGGTGGTATGGTATGGTAAGTGCATGACGTTGAATCGCATGGAAAGGGAAAGCATGCCGCAACCCTACAACCATCCTACACAATGTCTCACCGGCACTCGAACACTCTCGCAACTCTTCCAATTTTGCCCACCTTCCTGTCCCACCTACCACTTTGTACACCGGCACCGGTTCAACGTATAGGTTTACCGGAAACTCTACCACTAGCGTAGACACTAGCGCAGCAACAACGAAGCGGCGCTGGATAAGGGGTGGAGAGATGCAAAGTTCACACGCGACGCGTACTACAATGCTGGATATTCGCTGTGGACAATCGGGTTCCCCGCACTGCTACATCACGGACCCCAAAAGCTGGAAACCAACTAAACCTCAACTCACACCTCTCCCGTTCTCTCTTCTGTTTTACCTCACCTCGCTCAGTCAACGACTGTACGATGCAGAACCCTCCATACCACATGTAGAACGCCAACGAGAGCAACCAACCTCGAAACCCAGCGACCAGAGTTCCAACCATTGTGGTATGGCGAGGTGCACTGACCGCTGTACCTCCCATATACCAATATCATCGCAAAACTACCAGCCCTTATGGACACTGTACGTAACTCTCTAGGGTTTCCACCAGAGATACGAAATGTTAGATTTGTCCTTGTGGACGATTCTTCGGCCAGACAACATGCCAGCTTTTGAGCTTACATGCTCGAGAACGATGCGGAAACTTGCATATTTGTGCATCATTTGGGTTGCATAAACATTTAGAAGTATCTTACAAAAACTGAGGACTGGAACGGTGGATTGGAGAATACAGAGGTCCGCGAAGTTCAGGCAAAACAGTCTGCACCTTCATTACCATCTGGAGAAGTAACAATTAGGGTGAGGAAAAGTTGCAGGGGTAAAAATACCAAGAATAAATAGAAACGGTTCCATTTTCAATGTGAATTTACTTGGCGCAAGCTTGGCTCAGCTACGCGGCAATTGAACTTCTCATCTTCCTACGTTGAAATGAGGAGACAGCGAAACACCTAGAGCCTTTACGGCTTTTTCTCTAATTGCTCTTTTGAGAATACAATGGGAAAGGCCGAGAATACAACGGGTCTTGACTGCGGGTGTTTTTCATGAAAAAGAGTTAAAAGTCAGGATAGTCAAGATGATGATGAAATCGGCCATTGGCTCGCTTCATTCTCAGCTTCGAGCATAAAAAGTGCCGACATATATACACCAAAGTTGGTGACTCCCATGGGGCAACCTCCGCATCCAAGCGCAGTCGCCTTCAGTGTTTCTCTCGCTTTGTTCGCTTCCTTTCCCTTTTCCACCATAACGGAACTCATTTTCCCCCTCTTTTCTCGCTTTTTCTTGTATCTCAAGAGATTTTTCCCTTGCCGATCTTTTCCGTAATGGCTTCGGCAGGTACTATCTCGATTCGCTTTCGTTCTTTCTGGTATTTTGCCTCTTCTTTTTCACCAGCCAGTTCCATACAAATGTTGCTAAAGCCGAGCTTCAGCATACCGTGCTAATGCATCGCTTGGGACGTGGCCCAGATTTATCGATCGCCAAGATTATTCTCCAAAGATTCATAAATAAATATAACTCTCATAACAGAAAACATTTTTCGCTCGTTGGCTCCATTAATGATGGCTCAATAGATACGACCGCAAGTTACTCCACAGGGATGATATAAATAACTACGATGTTGCCTTTTTTTCCAGCAACATGAATCATCGATGGACCGATAATCATAAAAGACTCGGTTGCCTTGGCAGACGTCTCAGCATTTTTTTTCTCTAAGCAGACAGGACAAGCCAGCATCTCGAGTGAAGACCTACTGAAAGGCAAAAGGATATGCTTATGCCAAAGTATTCAACTTTTTACTTTTTAGGGCTATTTATCGTATCATTATCATATGCGGAACTTTCTCGAGATTTAATTCGAGGTCAATAAGATCAGCACTTCAACGTAACGAGGCAAACTATGTTGAGGCATTTCTTCCGCGGAGGTTCGTATTTTGCGGGCGCATAAGCCACGGCCCTTTTGGATCATTAGTAGCGCTTAATAAAAATAAGGGATGTACTTCAAAAAAGGGGAAACCGAATTTCGATCTGAAATTTGGCATGCACCTTCATTTTAATGATATAAAACATTCCTGACAAGGATTTTTGGCGATGCGCCATAGTTTTCGAGATATCCATTTTTGAAAGTTATTGTTTACCGCGCTACTACTATATCTATAGCTGACGGGCTCAGCTCTGATTATACTTATATATATGTTGTCGCGCGATCCACTTTGTGTGGATCTTTGTCAAGTTTGAGCGGTAGAAGTGTTCCAAACCCTTCCACACACACATCCGAGGTGCCCTATGCCCACACCAGTGTTCCACGCACCCCACCATTCCCATAAAGCTCAGATTTCGCACGAAACTCAAATTTTAGATCGGAATTCGGTTTCCGGTTTTCGGAAGTTTAACCAAAATAAGTTACAATCAATTATACACAACGCTGAACTGTAATGAAAAGTTTCGCATAAATTTAGTAGATTTCAACATTTTTACATGTTCTCTGAGAAGTCACGGTTACGAAAATTCTTTTGCTAGTTGTATTTTTCTAAATTTAACAATTGAGATGTCTGTAAACATTCGGGGACCCCCTGTTTTTTTTTGTCGTTACGGAATCTTTAGAATTTTTGCATGCTTAGAGCAGTTTATATCAGACATGTAGAGTTATTTTGTACGTAAATTATCAGATGGAAATGTGGCTAGCATGTCATCTCCATAAAGTGTCACATTAATTAGACGATTTTTAAAGTTGTAATTTTTTGTTTAAAGTTTGGCAACTAGGCTTGAAATTTTACCAGTATACTCGGGTATATCTTGACTTAATTGTAGATGAAAAGCAGTTAATTGTTAAATATTCGGGTTGGTGAAAGGAATACCTTAAATCTGGTTTTACCATGATTCCACGTGAGCGGATGAAGATTATGGGAAATCCTAGCGATATTTTATCTTTTCAAGCTTCCCCCGATTAATAATACCTGACTCGATTGCACAATTCAGTATGAAAATTAAATTAACCAAATGGCATCCAGATAATGACAAATTTAGAAACATTCGAGTTATTTGTTA
This sequence comes from Ophion ventricosus, assembly GCA_963932345.1. NCBI lineage: Eukaryota > Metazoa > Arthropoda > Insecta > Hymenoptera > Ichneumonidae > Ophion > Ophion ventricosus. The sequence goes on along the minus strand of OZ010719.1, from coordinate 5,165,458 downwards.
CAAAAAACATGCAATTTTTTATTTTTATTTCAATCAGATGTCAGGTACAATTAATGCGTCGTAGTGTTTTGCAACTTCTGTATAAAATTTACCTCGACAACTTCACCGGCTTTTGAGAATATCGTGGCATAGGATTTGACATCGTTTTGGCCTCATTACATTGGAGCGCCAATATTGTTGACCCGGGAATGTATCTTGAGCAATTTTCTTTACTTACAACGTTATAATAAATACAATTGAAGCGAAAATTTTTATATTTATCCATGGTCTTGTTATAAACAATTCAAAGCACGAATGATATTCGTTGCTACTCCTCGTTTTTTTTTAAGTCTTTACTACGCCTTCGTACCCAAACGTGCACTGCAAAAAAATATACGACATACTTGTACGGTTTTATGAATTATTATTTCATACCGCCCTTTTTTCTCGCACGGTTAGCTCCGTTGGGCTCATTGACTGTGTGATTATGCACGGCGAGAACTCGAGCTGCAGGGGTATCTCTGCATTACGCTTCGTGCACCCGGTAGGGTTCGAAGGCGGCGACAGCAGAGAATTCACTGAGCCAGGCGCAATCTTTCTCTTCTTTTGAGCTATAAACCCAGAAAGTGATAAGAAGCGAGACCGAAGAAGAGAGAAGTTTACAGTCTGTTGTTTCTCGTCTGGTCATGCATACTTTTATACCCTCGGATAGATATATCGTACAATACGCGAGACTGAGGAATTATGAAACTGGGGAATATCGAAAAGCATGTCAGTGGGGTGGACGGAGAGGGGGGGGGGGGTGTGTGATGGCCGAAACCCTGCCACATTGTCTACTGTCCAGAGTTTTCCCGATTTGGGAAAAGCGCTCGGAAAATTTTCGACGCTCTGGTTGGTCAGTGATACCAAGATATAATTCGATCGTCTGACCTCTGGCTTCTCTCCAAACCTCTCTCTGGCCTTCTCTTCTTTTCGAATTGATTTTATGATCCCTAGCAAGTGTGCTCGAACAGAAACGGAGCAACCAGTGAAAATACAAAAAGTACAAAAATGCACAACGTTTCGTCGTTTTTATTTTGATGTTTAAGGAGCTTTCTCAGGGTCTTTGCGGGGCAGATGGCGTGGGGGGAACGCGTATGTACGGGCGCCTGTTACGGCTGCCAACTCTGAATAATCAAATTTTCGGTTACGTAAAATAAACAAATTTCAGCTAAAAATAATAAATATGTGGAACGCACATAATTGACAATTTGTAAATGTTATTAGTCGTTTTTTTGTTTATTTACATCGAGAATACGTTATTAACGAAGTTGTCATGTGGCAAACGCGCAATTTAGTTCTCAGTAGCTGGTAGCATGCTAGCATATGGGCAATATGCTGCTGAATTAAAATTTCGACGTAGGATATAGGAGGTTATGTGCGTTGATGGAATGCCGAGGTAGGTATAAGGCAAGTCCCAATAGGGCTTTATTAGGTCAAGCCCTAGTGAGGCCATATTAGTATTGCCTGATGTACTGGAGTAAAAGGCACCTTGGTCAGACCGCAGTGAGGTAGCCTTCTTACTCCCATAGGGTAGAGAGGGGCATGTTGAGCAGTCGGATAAGTTGGGCAATCGAAATATCTGGAAAACTAAGCACCGCACGCGGCTGCATCAAATGGCGGAAAGAGAGGTATGGGGAAGGGGAACACATCACGCCATTGCCCGTTGCCATGCGACGCACGAGACAGTGACACGGGACGTTTCGTTATTTTTGCACCCAAATGTAAAAAAAAACGTGATTGAAAAATTTTCTTCTACCATTGTATGAGAAAAAAATATTTCAAAGTTCATTGCAATTAATGTTAATGTTTCAAAACCTAACTAATTAACAAGAAACTGTTGGTTTATTACTGCATTGTACCAAATCATGTTGCATACGTCTCATTTTTTTATGCAATTCTTACTTTGCCCAACTTACCTCATACTCATGGTTAACTTACCCCACTATCGGGGCAGGTTGAGCAAATATGGCCTCAGTCATTTCAGAGCGATTATCTGTGAAACAATAAGGATAACAGGAATTTCATCTACAGACTTTTTTCTCCCAGATAAATTTCCTATTGACCAATGTACGTTTCATTTTTATACGACAGACTGTTAAGGAATTGAAGGGCGATAATTCCAAACTTGCTCAACATGCCCTTCCCTACCCTACTACGGTTCCATTGATCTGGTGGACATCCGGTACCGATCAGGCGCGCCTTATTACGGCATTCCAGACCGCAGCATGATAGCGGACTGATCAGTGTTCAGGCTGCTGGTTCCAAATTTCTCGTCAGGATGGAGACGAATGACTAGAAATTTAGCGCGGTGTCGTAACACCTGTTCACAAATGTCCTCAATAAATTTCAGCAAATTCTTAACATTGCGCGATAGCTGCGCACCTTCCTTAACATTTGTGTTGGATTTACACAGAGAGTACATATAGTCGCTGGATTCCTTGTTTTTAGGTGAACCATTTTTTTGCTTATGCTGGATCTGCAAAGGGCATTGGCGTAGTGAGCCGCAGCTATCGTACAACGCCATACGCAGTCGATCCTTGTTACTTCCAACAGTTGAGAGAAACTTCACAGGGATGCTTCCACCCGCTCTATCGCCCTCTCTCTCTCTCTCTCTCTCTCCCTCTCTCTCTCCCGCTCGCTCTGCATCCATTCTCCCACGTAGAGAATCGATTGCGCCTGGGAAATATGCAACACAAATTGCATTCCACAGTGGGCCTTGGTCATTGTGAACTTTCCATTCTAATAGCATAGCCCTCAGCTACCGATCACCTCCTAGCGAACACGTTTCACTATTGAAGCCACTCGCTTCCTCATTCTCTCTCTCTCTCTCTCTCTCTCTCTCTCTCTCTCTCTCTCTCTCTCTCTCTCTCTCTCTCTCTCTCTCTCTCTCTCTCTCTCTCTCTCTCTCTCTCTCTCTCTGTCTCGCTCTCTCTCTTTCCATCTCGTCTTTTTTCGATTTCGATATTTTTCACTCGTTTGTGGCTAGTGCCAGCGGAATGAGGGTGAGACGGACAGAGGGCAAAGGAGCGAGCGAGTAATAGAAGTCGAACTAGAATCATGAAGAAAAATTTTAAAAATAAAAAAAAAGTAATGATCGATTTAAGGGGAAGGCTAGTTTTTTAGCAAAAAATTTTGCAGTTTTTTTCATAAAATGAAAAGGTTTTAATATTTTTGAATAATTCTAATTCAACTAACGAAGGCGTTCTTTGTGCACGTGCGTGCCAAATTTAATAACGATTGCTCATCTAGGGTGTGTAGGAACACTTCCGCAAACTTCAAAAACATGGTTTTAAGAAAAACGTGTTTAAAGTTGAACTAAAGTTTATGTGCGAGTAAATTGTAAAATTTTATACTTACACCTAATCTGCTATGCCAGGACCATAGAGTATATCCTTAAAGTCTTAGGCCACTCAAGGATTTTCCAAAAATGGATTTTTTTTAAATTTTAACTGTATATTTAAAATTACATTTTCTGAGGCACTACGTAGGATTTTTGAAATTATATTGCATAGTTCCTTTTTTACTTTTTGTTTTAAAAATGCGCCATTTTTACAAAAAAACAATATATAAAAAAATCCTTCTTACTTCTATAGCTATGCTTATATATAATCGAATAAAACTTCAGTGTCTCATCATAACTGAAAAATTATAGGAGCTGTTGGTCCGGCCGTTGACCTTCCAGAAATAAAGGCGTCATCGGAAAAATGCTGCACAGTCGCCGGTTTGACATGTATCGCTGTGAAAAAATAATTTTGTATAGTCAATTACGTGTGTAATAAAACCCCTATTTTGTAATTCCAATTTATTTTATGGTTCCGCTGAAAAAAAATCACAAAATATGCCCTTTCTTTGGGCCTCTAGAGTGGCCTAAGGCCTTAAGCATTTGCTCTTTGCGACACAGCAAAATAAAGAGACATAAAATGTTTGGCCCAACAAAGTAGAAACCTGCCTTAAAACAACACACTTGGATTTGCCGTGTGTGTATATATAGAAAGTCGATAAATTTAATGGTGGATCTTCGACCACAGTGTAGACCACCGTTAGTTTCGTAACTAACGACACGTCAGGGGCTCGTCCTGTATACTCGATAGTTCAGCCCTTTGGCTCGCTTTGCCGGTCGCAAAACCCATAAATTTTCTAGTTCGAAGAGAGAAATAAAGTCATGGAATGCACGTTTCGCTACAAAAAAAAAAAAATATACAGCTCGTACGTCGCCAAAGTCGAAGAAGGAGGAACTGTAACCAAGCCCGTAAAATCGAACATCCCCATATTTCCTTGCTTCGTGAATGCATTGGCTACGTTTCAGAACATCAGACCGAATGAATAAAGTATTCAGGGATTAGCAGAAAAAAATGTAATCAACATAGATCGGCTGACATCCCTTACATCGCTAAAAGTGAACATTGAAAGGTTCGACTATTTGTATGGCAATGATCAAAAGAATTGTATGCAGAGTCTGGCAGTTAGATGACCTGAAACACATGCGAGTGCGAGAGTGATGGCAACAGTGGCACTGAGGGCAAGAGAGGCAGACGGAAAATCTCTTTCACATAACCTTAATTGCGGACCTTAATTGCTCGACTCGTCTTTCTTACTCGAGCACGAGTGGCACGTCATAAATTCCGAGAGAAGACGGACCACCGTTTCGGGAGCGTCACGGAAAAGGTCCAATTAATCATCGTGAAAACCTCCTTTTAAGGATATGAAAATGTAGTTATATCCAGCGAATTGAGACGTAAAATGCACATTTTGTATAAACGTTTGAACTAATTATTTTGTTCGGACACTTTTCTTCAACACCAAATGCAAAAAATATTTCATTAACACTGAGAACCTTGAGATGAATGCGATCTTATGACGATTCACTGTAATGAACAGTACATAGGTCAGTGTATTTTCGTACTATGCGAATAAAGACATAAGCAGTGCGCGAAGGAAAATTATTATCGTGAAGTTATTAATGAAACTTTCGATGAAGTTAATTATTAATAAAACTTTTGGGAAGTTAATAAGCAAACGATTTTTTTTCGTGAAACAGTTTTTTCTAGTGCGTTCTAAAAATGAGTGACATCAATTTCGAGCAACGGTGTGCTATCAATTTTTGCTTAAGACAGTGCAACGGAAACTTTTGCAAAACTTCAGCAAGCCTACGGAGACAGTGTTTTGTCAAGGGCCTAGGTTTTTCGGTGGTTTAAAGCATTTTCAGAAGGAAGGGAGTCGATTGAAGATGAACCACGCAGCGGATGGCCTTCATTTTCAAGAATCGATGAAAATGTCGCCAGAATCCGGGATCTTATGCGTTCAGATCGTCGGTTGACAGTTAGAATGATCGGGGAAGAGTTGAATTTGACACACACCACCGTTTATCATATTTTTACCAATCAATTGGGGATGAGAAAAATTGCTGTCTCACAGCAATTTCAATAAACGAGTTTTTAGCCAGTAAAAACATTTCTGTGACTCCTCAGCCTCCTTATCCATCGGACTTTTTCCTCTTTTCGAGATTGAAAAATCACCTCAAGGGACGTCATTTTGGGACACTGGAAGACATTCAAACGGCGGTAACCGACCAGCTGAAGGCTATTCCAGTATCCGAGTTCCAGGACTGCTATGAGGATTGGAAGAACCGTCTTCAGCGCTGTGTGGCTTCCCAAGAAAGTTATTTTGAGAGAGACAATATTGAATTGTAATTCCATTCACGTAACACAAATCGAAAAAATCACTCACATTACTTAATTTATACACCTCTTATTCAAACGCTTACTATAAGCGCCAACCTTCCGGCTCTAGCCTTCGTGGCAATGTGGGTCGTGAAAATAGAGTTAATAATAAATCATAAAAAAACAACCGCTTATGAATTATGTCCGGAAGTAAAAAAATTGAAAGCTCACCAGTGCGCTGTAAATAACGTCGATGGCTAATGTTGCATGAACGCGATAGGGTGGCAAAGCTTTGGCGTTACAACAGCCGACAGCCCGCTTGGCTGAGACTCATGGTCTCGGTGTTAATCCTCAATGTGACATATACTCGGCTATTGTGTGTATACGATGTAACAGAGCAGAGCAGTCGGGATTTTTTGTTTTGTTTTTCTTTCTTTTGGAAATACGAAGCGATAGAGCGTAAAAAAACGGGACCGTGTGAAGATCGTAAGTTTACAATGGTTGAAAAGAGAAAAGGGACGGCGGGTTGAGGATTAATAGCGAAGAAAACATTCCACCCCTTTGGAATTTGGAACGTGCGTAATTCAGTCACGCCTTCTCCCACGAGACAGCTATACGACAAATCACTTCCAGCAGTCCATTATGCATTCGGAACTGACTCGATGATCGCCTCGTCGAATCGAGTGTATATACGAGCTTTATTTATCGTACGTCATCGCATGGCTCCCACTTCTCTTGGATTTATGACCGAAAGTTCTCTACGAAATGGTTTTTGCTTCCTATTTTTTTTTTCATTTTTTTGTTTAAATTGTACGTCAGTAAATTCTGAATAACTTTTGATCCATGAAATTTATGGAATTTTTCAACTTTCGAAAAGACATTTTCGCGTGATGAAAAAAAAAACCGCGTGTCGATAAAGTCAAGGCTTTAATTGACTCCGATCAGCATTTTACGACTACAGAGATCGGACATAACCTCAACATTGACCAATTAACGGTTTCGGAATATTTATGGAAGCTTGGGATGGTAAACACGCTTGATGTTCAGGTGCCGCACAAACTGAGCGAAAATAATTTAATGGACCAAATTACAGGTTGCGATTTGCTACTCAAACGCCATCAAAACGAACCATTTATAAAGCGAATGATTATTAATGATGAAAAGTGGATTGCCTACAGCAATGGCAGTCGAAAAAAATCATGGTCGAAGCTTGAAGAGGTTGCTCAGACGGTGGTAAAGGCTGGATTACACCTGAAGAAGTTCATGTTCTGTATTTGGTGGAATTGGAAAGGAATCGTCTATCATGAGCTGTTGCCACCCAACAAAATGATTGATTCGACCTAATACTGCTCACAACTCGCCAAATAAAAGTGAGCAGTTCCACCAGGACAACGTTATACCACACGTTTCTCTGATGACCAGGGAAAAGTTATTGTGGTTTGGGTGGGATGTTTTGGTGCACCCATCGGACCTTGTACTTTCAGATTATCACTCTTTCCCGGCGCTACGGAACAGTTTGAGTAATAAAATTTTCATTTCCCTGAACGTCCTCAAAAACCATTTGGATTACTTCTTCGAAACATCTCAGAACTTCTATGAAAGAGGGATAATGAAGCTCGTGGAGAGATGGCAGAAAGTCATTGAACCGAATGGAACATATTTAGTTGGTTGCGAGAAGCTGAGGCAGGGAATTCGATTTTCCTCTACAAACTTCAATACCCCGTTGCAACCCTAATTAAGAGTTGTTTTAAAAAATCCAAAAACATGGATTTTATTATTTGTTTTGACATATTTGTATACCAAGTTTCAAGTTGATACACGCAAGGAATAGGGTAGGGAGGTCATGTTGAGCAAGTTTGCAATTATCGTCCTGTATTTTCTTAAGAGGTTAGGTAGGTTTCGAAGTAAAAGGAAGCATATTTTCTCTATTTTTTTAAATATAATATATAAATTATTTTATTCAAAATATTAAGCATATAAAAGAGCATCATTTCAACAATATTTAAACAAAATTTCATCCGAAAATTTAGGAAATTCAGCCGGTGAAACCTGATTTCCGGAGACCCCTAAAAAAAGTGTCCTCGTGGTGGTCAGGATAACTCATAATAGCTTTATCTGAAATTCAAAAACCGAATTTTTTCTCTTAGTAGATAAGTATAGCTCGTGATTGAACGAAGGGTTTTAAAAAAAATGAAATTTGAATTTTTAGCAGAGTTGTATGCAAAATAGTTCAATTTTTGGTACAATTTACACTGCGTATAGCCTTGTAAAATTAGTTGCAATCGAAAAAAATAAAACCTTCGTTCAATCACTACTAGTCAATGTTATTTTGAAGAAGTGTGCAAAATTTCAATAATATCGGTGCATTAGTTTTTTGAGAAATCTCGTCCACCAACTTCAAAAATAGTGTTACTCCGATTACACGGATGTGTTTGATATGTATAGATGATGCAGCTATGCTGACACGGTATCTCACACAACGGTATTTATTTCGAGATTGTCTACCTTTTTTTAAACGTTTTTTGCATAAGGGGTCGCCCGGAATTTTCCTGTTTTATTTTTTAAAGCGGAATGGTAAAATACCCCCGACGAATTTGCATGAAAATAAAACGCTTATAGACCGCGACACTTCGTTCCGAAACTCTCCTCCGAGTGCCAAAGTTAATGAATTTTAACAAGCAAGTGTCGTACCGCGATCGCTCATCAACTCGTTTTTTTTTTCTCTTTGTGGTCTTCCTCGCGCCTCGTACCCTTTTCAAACGTGGACGGTTTTATTACTTTTTCTCGGTCAGATAATCGTCACGCTGGGATTTTTTTTCGCATTGATCAAATTTTTTGTGATCGAATCACTACATTTAATGCATAATAACCAATCAAGAAAGGCTTACCAAAATAAATGTGTAATATTATTATTCGATTTATCTGAATTTCGTGCTGAATATCCTGCTATGAATTATGTGATTTCAGGTAAGGAAGTCAGTCCTCCGGACCGTATCAATCGAAATCAATGAAATAACATAAGGATCTTTTCGAAGGTAAGTTAATTTGACCGATAGAATAATGGAAATGTGATAACGAAATTACAATTACGATTCTCACAGTGAGCAAACACAATTGCTTGAAAACTCCTTTTGCATTATCTAAATTGACATATAAAAAGACCAAACATAAAATATTTTTATTTTACAGGCATTATTTAAAAAAAATCACATTTATTATATTTAAAATTTTTAAAATAGTAGAAATAAAATAATTTAAAAAAGTCTAATGCAATTTTCTTTCGAATGAGATGAATTTTCGCGTAAGAATTTTTTTTTCACAGTTATTTATCATCAATGCGAATTTGAATATATTTCCATGGGACCGGATGAGCGTTTCCCATGACAATTCTTTTTATAAAATCCGGAACTTCATACAAATCCTTTATTATAAAATCTACAGATATTACACAAAGTGCAACTATTTCATGGCATTGAAAATGTAATCAGACTTTGCGGGTAATAAAAAAGGTACATGCAAATAATGAGTTGCTCTCTCGCACTCTCTAACTCTTTCACTCTCTCACTCTCTTTTCACATCCTCACTCTCGCGGTCTCTGACACACATTCTCACTCTTTCACTATCCATTCATCAAACCCAAACAAACCCAAACAAACTCACTCTCACACTCTCTTTTCACATTCTCACTCTTGCGGTCTCTTACACACATTCTCACTCGCTCACTATCCATCCGTCAAACCCAAACAAACCCAAACAAGCCCAAACAAACCCAATCAAACTCAAACAAACCCAAACGAGCCCAAACACCCAAGCAAACAGACCCATACAGACCCAAACAGACCCAAACAGACCCATACAGACCCAAACAAACCCAAGCAGACCCAAACAGACCCAAGCAAACCCAAACAAACCCAAACAACATATACATCTTTAAAAGAATTTTCAATGCTAAAATATTTTTGTATATCATTGACACACATCGTAATATACGTCATATTCTTACTGCCAATGATACTCTCATTGTGAAAACCACCTCCGTCTCATCATCTCGCCATTATTGTAAAAACCACCTCCAATGATTTCATTCCGAAAAGATGATCCCAAATTCTGAATGTCGTTACGACGGATAGACGGAGCGGAATTACCGAAACTCGGGATAAGTCTATTACACGTCATCCCACTTTCTACGAGTACTTTTTCCCATCTTAGTAAGGATTGCTGGTGGTACGTCGACTATCCGTATCGACGTATGCACGTAGTAGGATGCGGGAATTCGAGTGAAAGAGTCCCAGAGATCGTCTACGTGGAAGGGTGACTGGAGGATGCCAGTGGCGGGGGAAGGGAGGGAAAAGTGGGGGTGAGAATAGAGAGAAGTTTATAAGTCGGTAATTTGAAGCACGAGGCACGTACGCGCGGAGCCAGATCTGTGCGGCGCCAAGATAAATCAGGCACCTACGTCGTGTCCCGGTCGGGACTCAACCCTCCCCTCCTCATTGCCTCATATACAGCCCTCAAAACGCCTTACCGGAGCACGAAAATCTCTCAAAAGGAGCCGCGAGTACGAGAACGGGACGAGAAATGCACTCTATATATGTAGGGCTACGAGATCGACTACGATCTTCGCCTGAGCTTTGGGAAGGAGGGGGAGGGGGTTGGAGAAAAGGGAACGCGAGGGCTCGACTCCTCGCGCGGTTATTTATTCGGGAATTACCGTCGCTTATAATAAGCCCCTCTTTATTCTCAGGCTTCTCGCGCGACCTCCCCCCACAGTCGAGAATTCGTATACGTACACACCGATGCAAACATATACGCACACCCACACACACATACACACACATGCAGACACAGGGGTAAGGCTCCTAGAGCTCGGTGGAACAGATTTCGTCGTGATTTAATGGAGTCCCGGTGCCTAACGTTCTCTGTGCTCCGGAAAATTCGCGACTGCGAAAACTCCTCCTTATAGCCACCACCTTTTCCATGAAATTTTTTACGAGATTTTCTTTCGCAAAAATCGGGAGAGAGAGAGAGAGGGAGAGAGAGAGAGAGAGAGAGAGAGAGAGAGAGAGAGAGAGAGAGAGAGAGAGAGAGAGAGAGAGAGAGAGAGAGAGAGAGACTTATCTTGATCTTGTTACGAGTGTTGAGGGTACATCATATCTTTGTGTTTGTTTTTCATTTCGTCCGTGTGTCTTTTGGGTATACGTTAGTCACGACGCTAATCTCATCTTGTTTGATACGGTTTCTCTCGTCTTGTTTTCCGGACGTGGAGATTACATTTCCGTACATTTATCACGCACTCCTCAGCCTCGAAGAAACTTTTGCCTCGAGCGTTATACACGTAGCAAATCTCCGAACGATGTAATGCATGTAGAAAAAAAAAGAAAAAAAAAAGTACGAGAATGAAATTACATTTCCCGGTGGCCAAATAACGAAATGGTAATTCGATTGTTGCTTCCATTTAAACTTTCGCCGAGAAAACGTGAGGTGAACTTTTTACCCGCTCAATAACTAGTCCATCAAAGACGCGTGAACTCGAGACAAGATCCGGCGTGAAAAAAGCTGGATGCTTGTGAAGCTATTTATACTGGTTTGCCCGTGTTATGACAAAGTCTCGTAGTATTGGAAAAATGCATACTAGTGAATCTACAACTATGAGCCTTAAAGCCCCTTACTTGGTCTCCGTACTTAGACCATAGTAGCCCTTACTTGCTTTCCATACTTAGACCATAATACCCGTGCAGAAATATCGTCATGGGTATAGTCCGATTTGGATTAGGATCCTGGTTACTCAATCGGGATCCAGTCGGATATCGAATCGGATCCCGGAGAGAAATGTAACGCATGCAAATCGGATTCCAGCCAGGATCCTAATTGTCCGAATTGTCCGGATTCCAGCCAGGATCCTATTGACGAAAGATTCAGTTAGAACCGTACATTTAATTGGAGCAGACGGAGTCATTACGGAAGGAAAAATGGCACTACTGAAAAAGTATGAATGAAAAAAAATATATATTGTCAAGTTCAGCTTCTTTCTATTCTAAAGGACTTTTAGGAAAAGGATCCTAATCCGGGACTATTAAGGACTGTAGTCATAATCCAAATAGAAAGTTAGCAATGGACGAAGGCTAGAATCCCGAACTTCTAGAACAAGATCCAGTTCGATATCGAATTGGATCCTAGGGATGAATATAAAAATTACCAGGAGATACCGATCCGTTTATTATTTTGGGTGGCTGCCTCGTGTAAGTGCGAAACAAGTGCGAATGGTTGAGTCTGAACCACGTCGAAACAGCGCCAAAGGTAAGAACCATGCTCGTAACGCCGTGACGTCATGGGGACGTGAGGCCGCGTATCGAAAATGTTTATGAGCAAGTATGCTAAATAACTGCTGTGAATTTTACTGAACAAATGTGGTTTGATGCATTTTCAATGAAGCAACAGTTACAATGAAGTACAATGATTGGCATGGAATGGTTGGTTGCTCACTTAAATCGGGATGTATTGGGTCTATGAATAATTCCGTAGCGAAAATCGAGTAAATTACAAACGGAGAGTATTTACCACAAAAAGCGATTTTGATCAACTACACATGTTTCATTCTGTTTAATGACTTTCTGCTATGGCTACACGACCAATAATACGAAGTTTGTTGCTATTTGCATCGTTCTCATTTCGTATCTTTTTCCCCTTCAATTATTACCAAAAAACCGAAGAAAAAAATGATTTTCCAGCGTCCGCCTAAAAAGTAAAAACAGAAATAATGCAGGCATTTTTTTTTAATCGAATTTTTTAGACTGCTCGAAATGTTTTATGAAAAATTAAAGACTGGAATATCTTGAAAACCATTGGGTACACATAGCTCCGAGATCCATTAATCTCCGATCATTCTTGTGGAATGTATCACTGTGAGGTATGGAGCAAAGAGTGTCTTATACTATTGAACTTCAAACAAGGGAGAGGATCTCTAAGCTGCGCGCGCAATCCGGTATCCTCCTACGGGGGTGTGGCCACCCTATTGTGCGCCGCAATCCGTGCACGAAAAATTAACCAAAAGAATATCATATCTCTCCTTCGGGACTGAGAGGTAAATTTTGCAAAAAAAAAGACAAGTAGAAGAAACAATTGAGAAAAAGTAGAAACAAGCGCGACACTTGTAACAGTCAATAATCCATTTTTCATCAATTTCTCGTCATTAAACGCGAACGCACCGAGTTCTCGATTCACGCGAGTAGTAAAGATCCGCGAAGGTCAGACATACTGAAAAAATCTGCAATATAATCTTGCCCCTAAATTAAATCAACTCGGCGAAATCAATATTTAAAAAAGAACAAATATTTTGTCGAACTATCATTGCTAATAATACTTGGAGTTTTATTTTTACAAAATTGTTAAAATATTTACGGACCGATGACTTGCAATAAACATTTTTTTATCGACATACCAGTGTCTTTCCTGGCTTTGTGGTTGCCTTTATGAATTGGTCTATTCAGGCTCACCGCGAAGAACAATTGTACAACTATGAATCAATCGTGGTAAAAAAACCTACACCCAAAATTTATGATTGCAAATGATGTTCAAGTTTGCATCATTGTGACGCGACGAAACTTTTTTTTTCTCAATTGTTCAAATTTTTTTCGTCCTTTTAGGCTGCGAAAATCACTCAAACTTTTTTTTTACGCATTCTTATCACAAATTTACGGCCCCAATTTGCAAAAATAAAAGTTTTGGCTAGTGATAAAAATGACGAAACGAAAAATGAATTAAAAAAAAAACTTCAGTATCGTGATTGCAAAAGGTATTTGGGCGAAAGTTAAATTAATTCATTTTCTAGAACAATTTGCCCTCGCAAACTCTCGTTACAATCACTTACATCCCTAATAAATGCATCCTTACCTTGCGGATGTCTGTTTTTTTCATTGAAGTATCGGGGAATCCGGGAAGCACAGTCTTTCGTTTATTGATGCTGCACTACTCCCTTAGGATTGGGATAGAGATATAAACTAGGGAGGATAAAGACAATAGTGATAACAAGGATGGAAATTCATTGATTCTCGAGCACGAAGACTTTTCACTCAAGTATCTACACCAAGGTGTCAGAAGTAATGGCCTTTCGCTCACTGGTTGATGCGCCAGCCAGCTTGGAGTGTAAAACCTGTAAAAGACAAAATTATTGAAATTTTTCAATAAAATTTCAACAACCCATTCTCAAAGGTTTATTCTATCGAAATATGCAATCGATATTTTTCCAAACATTTTCTATACAGCGACAAAAAAAAATAATCAAATCTAAAAGTTCATAATGTCCAATTGATATTAATGAATCGTTGTTACGCGGTCGAACTTATACTGCGCAAAATTTGGAAAAGAATAAAATTATATTTTCCAACGATATCGAGATCTCCATTATCGGGGAAGCTTTAGGGATACATTTGGCTCTGGAAATTGCCAATTTCGCAACTCATTCTTTAAATTCACATACAGAACCAATTTTCGATATAATAAACGATTGTTTCGCTATCGCGTACGGCATGCACGACTGCGCTTTGCCGAACTCGACCATTGCATGTGCACTCATCGAATCTCTTGTTCTACCAATGCTTCGATAATGTAGCGAGATAACCCTGGGATTTTCATAACGCTAGAAATGAAGCGAAATTTGATGCTTTCGATATTGAATTCACCTGTAGCCTTGCCTGCTTATGTTTTCGTGATGTGCAATCGACATTTGCGCTAAATTTAAAACAACCTTTGTCATTGAAATCATTAATTCACTCTGCGATAAAGTATTTTCCAATAATAGGATTACTAACGATAAAAACCAATTTAAGGGCAGATTATCGTTCATGACGATGAAAAATTCAATTTTTATTACACAATTTGCATCCTTATAGTGTTCAGAACAAGTAGGTAAAAGGATACTTTTAGATCTGAAGTATTTCAGAACTTACAGCCTAAATGATAAACCAGAAAAATACATAATCATTTTTTTTTATTTTTACATATTCTTGAAGAATCAATCGACATGTGTAAAAAAATTCTGAAAGAAAACGAGTTTAACAGTTATTCCATCCTTAAAATCGCCTCCAAAAAGGTGCTCTACGCTGACAGAAAAATTCTTTTGATATTAACTAAATGCGTCTATTTGATTTTATTTATTTGCATTAACTAGATTTTTTCGTGAAATCAAATTTTTCCTATTGCATTCCGTTATTAAAATTATTTATTTTAAATACATTTATTTATTCAGATCAAGGTCTATTTAATATCATCTAATAACGAAATATTTTATTTATTCGTAATAAATCTGTGAATCGATTTTATCTGGTAGTATAAGACAAACGAGACAGACGGAAAAATGATACACGATTCAGTTTCTCAAGAATCTCATGGCTTTGTTTTCATTAGAAGACTGTTGTAACATTCTGCAGTTGAGGAATAGGGTTAGTCTTTCTATACATAAATAGTCGCGCCTGTTAATAAAAGGCAGGGCGATACCTTTCTTTTTTTCCCAAATAACAGCCTTGTTAGTGAAAAAAAAGAAAAATAATTTAACTTTTCTTAAAAAGATTAATTGAATTATTAATTTAAAAGATAAAAAGATTAATTCGAATCTAATTTTTATTTATTTAATTTGTATATATTTAATATTTAAAAAGTATAGCTTGAACAAATAAAAAAATATATTTAAAACAAATAGAGCCATATTTAAATAACCGAATATTTAAATATGATTAGCAGAAGGATTTTCGTAAATTCGAATTGTCAGAGAAAATGTAAAAATGTCTAAAACTACAAAATTAATGCGAAATGTTTCTTTCCAGTTTTTCCATTTGGTTTTAATAATTGATTGTAACTTATTTTCTATCAAGCGCCATTGTAATTTACTAATGATCCAGAAAGGTCCTGCTCATGAGCCCACAAAGTACAGCCCTCCACGAAAGGAATACATTAAGTTATGATCAACGACTTCCCGCTATTTCGTGATAGGATAAACTCAATGACGACGAGTGTACACATTCCAGACCAACAAGATTACATCGTTATTCTCAGTTAAGGGGGCACATCCAAGTAGACGGCAAAAAAAAATAAGTGATTTTTGAGAATTATTATCTCAAAAACTATTTGTTCGTTTCCATCCAAGTCTGTTTTATTCGAAAGTATAAATATTTAGGTATACTGACAATTTTTTTCATAACTATATCTATCGACTGGGAGCGCTGTTATTGTGGCCAGCGTAAAACATGTCCCTCGAAGAGTTTCGAAAAGATTTTTAAAATGTAATGTATAAAGCCATTCGCATGGTAGGTTCGCATTTTTATTTAAGAAAAAAAATTTCTCACAAAATGGCGCCTCATTGAAATTTACATTCATTTTTCAAGCTAAATTTCCGACCTTTCTGGCTTCATAAGAAAAAAATTGAGCAAAAAAAAATCCTATGATGCGAAGGGCTTTATGGATTACATTTCAAGAATCTTTTCGAAATTTCTGTTTCAGATCAACCGACTGCATGCAATGATGGGGACCGCCAGTGAGGGACCTGTTTTACGCCAGCCACAATAATAGTGCTCCCAGTCAATATATACTTATAAAATTAATTGTCAATATACCTATATATATATATATATATATATATATATATATATATATATATATATATATATATATATATACTTTCGAATAAAACAAACTTGGATGAAGCGGACAAATAGTTTATGAGATAATTCTCAAAATTCCCATATCTTTTCCGGCGTCTACTCGGGTGTGTCCCCTTAATTGGAATCTCGCCCCCCCCGCCATTAATTGATATCTCTCTCTCTCTCTCTCTCTCTCTCTCTCTCTCTCTCTCTCTCTCTCTCTCTCTCCCTCTCTCTCTCTCTCTCTCTCTCTCTCTCTCTCTCTCTCTCCTCTCTCTCTCTCTCATTCTCTCTCTTCCTTCCGTTCCCTCTCCAGCCTCGTCGCACGTTCGCCATTACAGCTGCAGAATTTATAAATTGTTAATGCACCGACGATCACGAGAGCATAGTGTATGCAAAACACGCGGCTTGCCGTGTGTCCATGATATAAGGTTTGGCCTCGATACAGTACCGAATTCGGCTTGTGAACCGAATTTGAATAAGGCTAGAGCGGCCTATAATTGGGGTAACTTTTCGACTTTGCGAGGATGCGAAACCTACAAAACACAAACAGCATCATTCTACAGGACGTATACGAGTGACGCGCGCGCGTGTGTGTGTGTGTGTGTGTGTGTGTGCGTGTGTGTGTGCGCGAGTATTAAGCTCGTTGGGATCCTACGGGATTAACAGTGTTTACGATTTAAGCGTATTTACCTCCCGTACACTCTTCTGGAGGGGCAAAGGTCCCAAGTACATGGGTTTGAATAAATCCTGTCGAGGTTAAATCGCGCGAACCGCTATGTACGCGACCATGGGGGAGGAAGGGGGGGGGGGGCAGAAATAGGGATAGAGAGATGGAATAATAAAAAAGAGGTATACAAGGTCTGTAAATATGAAACCGGAATTTGCCCATAGATGGCCCTAGCTGTCAATGTAGTTACCTCCAAGTCGCATCATTGGCGCCATTTGCTTTGTTGATATCTGACAAAGATTTTTCACTTACAACAATACAAGTTTCATACCCCAACATAGTTTGTTATAGCATTGAACATGTCGAATTTTGTGCCTGGAAATTATGATTTGCGGACAGCATTAATGTTCTGTTACCATTTGAAGAAAACTACTGCAGAATCGCATTGAATGCTTGTCGAAGCTTACGGTGAGCATGCTCTTGGTAAATCACAGTGCTTTGAGTGGTTTAAGAAATTCACAAGTGGCGATTTTGACGTGAGAAACGAAGAACGTGGGAGGTCACCGAAAAAGTTTATAGACATCGAATTGAAAGCATTGTTAGATGCTAAAAGATGGCATAACTTTTAATACTGAACGCTACCGTCAACAAATGATCGATTTGAATCAAGCTTTGCGTGAAAAACGACCGGCGGAGCCCCCCCCCCCAATGACACTAAACGCAGTATTTATATGATTTTCAACATAAATTCCGAGATTATAATGCTTTATTTATTTATATTCTTTGTTTATTTATAACACACCTTACGTGTAACAAATAATACACATGGATTTGCAATGTAATATCCTGATAACGAAGTAAACAAGACATTTTAATGTTATGTATACAATAAAGGGTGATCACGCGCGGCGTTAAAGTGATGGGAGCAGTTGACTCGTCCATAGCCGGCATGACGAGCTCCTGACCTCTCGCGTTAGATATAATTTAAAGGGCTCCATAGAGGAGGAAGACGATCAGCGTGGTAGACAACAAAGAGATGTCGAGGGTGAAAGAGAGAAGGAGGCGGAGAAATACCCGCAGACGAATAGACAAGAAAGGAGAGAGAGAAAGAGAGAGCGAGAGAGAGAGAGAGAGAGAGAGAGAGAGAGAGAGAGAGAGAGAGAGAGA